>VFFE01008974.1:2376202-2513437 GCA_008921705.1 Burhinus oedicnemus
CAATGTGAAAAGCACTACTAAATGCAACTGGCTTCACCCATGTCACATTTATTGCTCAGTCACCATAATGTTTATTTTACAAAGTGTTTAACTATTTGGTCAAATCAGAGAACATGAAGCTCTCCACGGGCACACAGCTAAGTAAGTACTTCAGTACAACATAGGTTTAATGCAAAACACAGAGGCATTTGGGAAAAGAAAAAAAAAAAAAGGCTCTCACACCACACTAGACTTGCTCCCTAAAATACGTTTTGCACTCTGATCAAATTTAGAAGACCTGAGTCATTTGAACTGATGTATTTGTTTCCGGATGATTTGTTGTTGTTGTTTTTGTGCTTTCCATAACACTCTGGATTTGGGGAGGTATAAAAGAAAATGTTAATTTACTCCATTCAGAGAAGTCACAGACTGACTGGTCCCAGAAGGTCTTTGAAATCCGAGGCAAAACCTTTGTATTGTGAAATTGTTCCCTGCATTTTACAGGATGAAGATATATGCATGGTAAGAAACGTACGTGTTTGGTTGACTATTCAAGTTTAACTGAACTAGCTTGAGGTTTCAAGGTAATCCTGTATTCATATCAGTAATAAGAAAATACAATTGTACTTCAAATTGAAGAAACAACTACATCAAATGGTTCATTGGTAAAATGGCCCTTCCCTACTCTTTTTTCTTTTTTTAACTTTTCTAAAAGTTACAGAAAGACATACCTAAAATAAGCTCAAAGAAGAATAAAGACTGTACAAACCAGAACTGTTACCCAGACTTTCAATAATTTAGTAACATAGAAGAAATCTTATCTAAATCACTTTCTTGCTTTTTATTTGTTTGGTCAGTTGACTCAAACAATTTGTGGACAAGTGAAACAGGAGAGAGATATGGGTGCTACCTCAATGCAACTGATCCTTATATGGTACATAAGGAGATAAAATATCTTTCCTGTTTTCTTTCCCTTCTAAGTTAAAACACAATAGAGATAAAGAGAGATATAACCCACATGCTTGAACCTTTGATAGAAACCACAAGGGAAGCAGAAAAAGACAAATATCCCCCTAATGACAGACTGCCTGATAGCACAAATCCAACTAATTTATTTTCCAATATACCCAGCAAAAAAGACTGAGTTTGTGGAGAGGCTGGGGGGGAAGAAAACGAGGCAAGCAGCAGAAAAGAAATGGGGAGAAGTAGACAATAGTTAGTTACACACGTTTTCCAAGGTAACTCTGCAGTTGGACCTAATGATGTACTGGTTTCAGATACGCTTTTTACTTCACCACCCAAGCTTTTTCTTTACTGCCATGGTAGGACCAAGAAACTGACCTTAAAGAATATTTTGGGTTCTTTATATGAAACCTATGGAATATCCTAGAGAGGTTATTTAGGAATTTTATCTAAAAGTCTAACCAAGTGGCTCACATTCATCTCTCTAAATGCTTAAACCATGAATCACCTGGGTACCTTCTTCATGTACTCCACTGTATTAGGTCTGGCTGAGAAGGAGTTAATTTTCCCCATAGCAGCCCTCATAGTGCTGTGCTTTGTATTGGTAGCTAGAAAGGTGTTGATAACACGCAGGTGTTTTGGCTACTGCTAAGCAGTGCTGGAACAGCATCAAGGCTGTCTCTCCAAAATTCGGTAAGTTGGGGGATGGACAAGATCTTGGGAGGGGACAGCTGACCCAAACTGACCAAAGAGATATTCCATACCATATGGTGTCTGCTCAGCAATAAAAACTAAGAGAAAGGGGGGGGAGGCATTTGTTATTACGATGTTTGTCTTCTGGACCAACCATTATGCATACTGAAGTCCTACTTTCCTGGAAGTGGTTGGACGTCGCCTGCTGAGGGGAAGTAGAGAATAAATCTTTTGTTTTCCTTTGCTTCCATGTGTGACCTTTGTTTTTGCTTTATTAAACCACCTTTATTTTGACTCACGAGTTTTTTTCCATATTTTCTCCCCCTCCCCTGCCCAGTTCTGCTGAGAAGGAGGGTTATAGAGCAGCTTGGTGGGCACCTGGCATCCAGCCAACGTCAGCCCAGCACACCCATGAAAGGAACAAAGCAAGAAGCAGAGAGGAGGTCTCAAGCTTTGAAACGGTAAGGCTCATACCTCAATAACAAGACTTCACTTGATGAAAAAATATTCAGAACAGACACTAGCTGTTTTCCAAATACATATGGTTCTGAGCTGGGCAGGTTGTCCATCCAACTGTTAGGAGTTTCAAAGGCTTAGGGTTTGGTTTTCTTTTCAGTTTAGCCACTTTACAGCTTAAAAATTCACTTAATGTCTTACCTGTAAAACTATGTTATTGGCTTCCACAGTTCTGAGATGCCCTAATGAAACACGCTTTATCAGAGATGAGTGTTATCCCTTTTTGGTAAGCGAGACACAAAGGATCCTAGGCATCATAGCGCTCCTTATTGTCGCACCTATCATCTAAGCCCTGGGCCATCACAGCCGTTACAGCTATTTTCTTTGTGCTGGGGCACCGCTGGCATGGAATCTCGGGAGGAGTGTGGGCTTCAGGCAAGGAACAACAAAGAAGTGAAAAAGACCAGTACCCTAGCGATGAGGCACTCATATGACACAATGATGTTTTTCATTCTAGTCCCGTCTCCTTTTAGAATTATGAGTTTAAAACAGAGGTAAAAGCATTGCAATTCAGAGCTCTGCACCTTCACTTAAATGTTCAAGTAATAAACTGAAGAATAATGTTCACACATATTTTCTTAGCAATGGGCATGCAAAATGGACAGTTTTAACACAGATAATTTAGACTACACCCATACCCACGTCCAGCATCAAAAACCCTGTAACTAAGAAGCAGTTTTTAAGTTGCTCCTTGAAAAAGGTGGAAATCAATCTCAAAACTCCTGTTTCCTGAACCAGTAGGCAAGCTATGGATTTGAAAAGGATTCTTGTCAGCATAGTTCCCTTCAGTTATGTCTTCTGAAACGCCTGATCTGTTAGGCGTACTCTGAATAGATCCGTCAGACCAAGTCCTGTAATGACCTAGAATGAGGAATGTCTACTCTGTAAACCCCAGAAGAGTTTGTAAGTGATAGAGAAGCCAAAGAATTCAAATAGGACTAAAAAAATGTTTGGGAATCATGTACATGACTGGAGGAAGCCAAGAGTTAGACAGCAACTGGAGTGGAGTACAAATACCTTTGTATATCTGGCATTGTAAAGACAGTGAGAATGTTCTGTAATATTTTACATTCGTTGTGTCTAAATCAGTTTTACCACCTCTCTGTGTGTTATTTATATGTAGAAGAATGGGTGAAAGCCTTTTCCCCGGAGAAGAAATGAGATGATATAAACAGTTGTCTGAATGGCCTATCAAAAATTGAATGAAAGCACGATGTGAGGAAAAAGTACTGGGTAAGACAGTTTGAAAACCAGTTTTTAAGAACATTGGAGAATAGAAAATGTTAAAACAAATTATGAAAACACATCAAGGAAAGTCAACAAAAGCTTCTTCTGTGTGGTCTAGGTTGCTGGGTTAAAGGGCCTATGACTTCTCTTTTTTTCTGCATAAAAAGAATTAATGTGTTTTATAGTCTCCTGACCCAAAAATGCTTGTTTGTTTCAGAGGTGCTGGCTGTATCTTACCTGGACTAAGTTTTCAGCACAGAGTATGTTTCAAGCCCATTTAAGGAAGCCGCATAGTTGAACAAGGGTGCTGTGACTTTACAGCTTCAAAGCTGAAGGAATCAGGGATGTTCTCCCCTGTGTAGAAGCTGCGCCAGAGGCAAGCTTTGAGGAGTACTTAAGGATGTAACAGAAAAGAAAAAAAAAAAAAAAAGACAAAAAAAAGACCAAAAAAAAACCCCACTTCAGAGACTTTCCGGGGAATGAGCTGATAAATATTTTGCCGTCTTCTCTTGCAAGCCCTTATTTGCTCCTGGTTTAGCTAGTTCTGAGTTCAAATCTTTTTAATACCAGTAAGCCTCGATGTTGCCATAGGTGTCTTCCAAATTGAATTTTTCAACTGATTCTAGCAATAATCTTCCATTGTGTGCATTCCTGCTAAGTGTGTGGCAAACTTTAGCTTCTGCACATTCCAGATTGATAATGTCACCCAACTTCTTGCTGAATAGCACTTATCTGGGAGTAGAACATAAGCCAAAAAAAAAAAATAGTTCCCTGCTGCTTAGAAAGCATGGTCTTGTGATTAAGACACTGCTTTCAGTCTTAGAAATTATACTTTTAATTGTCAGATCTTCCACAAATTTACTTACATGCAAATCACTTCTTCTCTCTCTGCTCCACTTTCCTGGCTGCTATTTCAGGATTTACAGCCACCTCTGCTGTAACTAACGCTATTTAAATCAAAGTCTGTGCAGTCAAGTACTGATCAGAACATTAGCCTTGGTTCACACCCTTGGTCTGCCACAAAATACTGGTGAGACCCCGTGCATGTCACTTAGCCTGTATTTTAGCTGGATTTTCATCTCTCTTATGTGAACTACAAGCCATATTGTCTCTCTGGGGCGTATGTTTGGTAATATTTTCAGTGAGCTTCTGTGATGGTTTTTCAAACCACATTATTACTCAGATTTTGGAGGGAACTGGTGCAGCACAGGAGGTGTTTCTATTGTTTAGACAAGTTATCTTTGTCAAGCTGAAAGAAAAAAAGAAGATGAGAGAAAATGAAACCTACACCTCACTAAATAACTGGCACTAGGGATTTTATAGTTTGTGTTTCCTCTCTAAGAATGATTGGGATGTTGGTCTTATAATCCTTCACCTAATTTTCATGATAAGTGCTTGACTTTTCTAGTTAGCTTGAGTCTGCTTCGGGTGAGAGATGTGCATCATCCAGGGATTAATATCTTTTTGTTTTATGGATATTGCTGGTTGAATACTGGTGCTGAATGCTTTTCACATTTCCTGTATGATTTGAAGGCTCGCTCTGAATCCTGACCTGCCATTGCTACTTTTGTCTTTTATTTCTCCTTTTAGTAGCATTCATTGTTTTTATTTAATTTTTTTGTTTGGCTGGTTTTTGTTTTCCTTTCCCTTTTTTTTTTTCCTCACTTTTATTACAGCTGTAAAAATGAAAAATTATTTTATTGTGTATATACACAATTTCTTTTGAAACTTTCTCACTCAAGACCGACTAATCACTACTAGGGGATATGGGAACCACTCTCAATAATGTGGTTTAAGAAGGGTATAAAACTAGAGTGGAACACAGAAAGAAATATTCACCACGGTACAATATGGTGCTAAGGTCTCTGTAGCACCTTAGCACTGGCAATATTTTCTTTGCTGGCATGGTTATAACTGTATTACATACACACACACACACAAACACAGTCACATTTTACCACCTCATGTTTCTCAGGAATATGATCCCACTAATCTTTTAGTATTTACCGTCATCAGTGGAGGTAAGGCTTTTTAACCAATGGCTGGACAAACACCTCCATATCGTATACATTTCAGGGGAGCACCTCAGTGTGGTTCTGCAGATTGTACAACTATGGGCATCTGGAGTTGTCCTGGTTTCAACTGGGAAAGAGTTAATTTTCTTTCTAGTGACCGTTGTGAAAGGAATGTCAATAATACTTATTGTTTTTAGTTGTTGCTAAGTGATGTGTACACTATTCAAGGACTTTTTGCGGCTCCCCATAGAAGTACAGACAGAATGATGGAATGACCTATGGAATATTCCATACCATAGACATCGTGCTCAGTATGTAAATGAGGGTTGTCCGGCAGGCGGGAATCCACGTTCACTGCTCAGGATGGTGCCAATTCACCAGACGTTGAGAGTGACCCATGTCATTATTATTGTTATTTGTCCTTTTCAGTTATTGTTTCTATTAAACTGTCCTTATCTCAACCCATGAGGGTTTTTTTCCTCCCTTTCCCTTCTTTTTTTCCCTCTTCCCCCTGACCCTTCTTTGGGGGAAAAAGCTGAGGGTGAGCGAGCAGCTGCGTGGTTCTAGCTGCTGGCTGGGGTTAACCACGGCAGGAGTGCATCGGTGGTCGTTGGGAGTGCATCATCTGGTTTAAGTACATCCGGAATGGGAATATCAGAAGTTTCACTGAAAAGGTGCACTCCTAATCTGAACTGAAATGTTAATGTAGACAAGCCTTCAGTTCACCTTGGAATTTTCTGTTTGATTTTAGATAAGTAGCCTGGATTTGCAATGGTATTTTAACATCGTACTTCTATTTGGATGCCAAATACACATCAATTTCCATGGGAGTTAAACCACGTTTTTAGTGGCTCTAAGATAAAGCCCATTATTTCACTTTGTCTTATTTTCTTGTCCTTCTTGTCCTGTTTAAGTTCAAATCCTCTGTTTTCTCCACAGGGATAAAGAATGTCCCTCCTCCTGGAAATTCTGACATTTTTGAAATTCAGTTTTCTGCCAAGCTTTGACATGCGCTTTGTTCGCATACAGACATACAGAGAAATATGTTACACACTTTTTGTGGGGAAAAAATCAAATCTGAATCCCCAACAGCTCTTTATGTTGTCACATTTCTTAATTTTGTTAAAGAGAAAGCTTTCTAACAGAAAATGTTCAATGTTAACCATTACATTATACCAAATCTATGGATGCATTGGCATTTAAATAGATATTATAACGCAGCCTAACAACCACAAAAATATGAATCAAAACAATAAAACTAAATGAATATTTTCTTTCCTTTTCAAGATGATTTGATTTAATTTATCAAAAGAAAATGAGATTGTCTAAGTGCAAAGATGGGCATCTTCCAAGAGCGTCTCCTCTTACCAGTCATAGACATCAACCTCAGATTAGAGCTTTACGAACTGAATCCACCCACTTCTTTTGGACAGTGTCTTTTTTTGCTCTCACATTGCTGTATACCCCTGACAATGTGGGTGCAATTCTATAATTGATGTGTTGAGCGATTTAAGAATTTTTAAACTTTTTTACATCTTTCGTTTATTTATTTTTCTTTTTTTCCCCCCAAGCACTTCAGGTGAAAACCTGCATCCCATCAAGTGACATCCTTTGAGTTCTCTGGACCACAAATCCACAAGAACAGTCCTCGTGTTAGCTTTACCTGCCACTTCAACACTTAAAGTCCACCAAAACCTTCAGTCTTGGCAGTGGGCAACCCAGTGCAACGGAGTCGCGTCTGCCCCTCACTGTGACGGCGTTGGAACGCTCTCCCTGCAGGCGCCTGAGACACAGAGGAGCATCTAAAACCCAAGGTTTGGCTTTTGTAAAGACCTGCCGTAGCAGGTATTTTTAACCTGCAGTTTTAGAACTGCTCTGGAAGGTGCCAGCTAGCCCATCCTACGCCATTCAGCAGAGGCTCCCTCTGTATCTATTTCTCTATTGTTTTGTTTCTTTTTATGGTTGCCTGTTTCTCTGCAGGTAGCTCAGCGATTAGCGAAGCATCCGACTCTGCCTTTTTCAGCTCATCTCAGGGTTCCAGGCAAAACAAGCCCATTTGAAGCAGAGCCCGACGCTCGCAATAATTCCCCATATGTTGATTTTCACACCAGCCTTGGGTGGCTGCACCTCATTATTTGATTTTCTCTGCATCAGTTTTGTTTGTGTGTGTGCCTGTGCGTGTGTCTGTGCATGTGTGGCTTTTTTCTTGCTGGTTTGAAGTGACTCTGACCCAAATAGAGGAAAGTGTGGGTGGCAGTTTAGTTGTAGGTGCCACTTCAAAGCCTCAAAACGCTACAATCTGCAAATAAGTACTTTAAGGGAGGGGAGGGGGGAGAAAACATCAGTGTGTATTCAAGGATGTCACTTGTGACAGGACTAACAACAGATGAACCCCAGAGGCTCTGATTTCTACGTGTAATACACCCCACATGTCTCTGGAGCTTAGGGGGTGGATTTTTAAAGGACCCATTTGCATATCACTAGATCTAATGCAGTTAAGTTTATGATTTAGCAAAACTGAGCCGAAAGGGAAATACCACAGAAAGAAAATACATGATCCCTCTTAATTAAATCAAGAAAAGATCCCAGCTCCCCAAAGACCTTTGAATTACATAGGAAAAAAAAAAAAAAAAAAAAAAAAAAGAAAGAAGAAAAAAAAAAAAAGCATTCTTACGAACCATGATCAAATACATTTAAACCCAAAGCGTGAATTACTGGGAATAGCAAAGTCCATTAAGCAGACAATATAGCTTTTACCATAAGATTCAACTATACATGTAAAGACAAAGCACTTTTGGGATTTGCAGATGTGTACGGGTAAGGATAATTATTTACTTCAACCTGTTACTGCTGTTACATGTAAGCCTGTCACTCAGCCCACATCTGGTTACTGGACATTGTAAGCATTGCATTCTGACTCTCTGTAAGCTTAAAGCTAAACAGGCAAAATACCAAAAAAGTATGCACGTAGGCAAGTTGTGGCTTAGACTGGGCTGCAGAGCTCTCCACAGCTTCCTAGTTGTGAGTCCAATTTATCACAGCAAGTTAACTTCTGCATTTCCACTTTCCCTACAAACTCCTTTGGGAGCACCCGACACTACTTGTCTTTCCGTTCATGCTTTCCAGCCACTTTCTTCGAGAATCATTTTCACTCTGTAAATCACTTGATGAAAAATTATTCTTCGGGAAATTAATATTGAGAACGCTTTTTAGAAGCCAGAATTGTAAAACTAACACTGAGAAACGTGCTGGTTTACTGGGAGAGAAAGGGAGTGGCAGCCTCCACAGCTGGGTGAAAGAGCCAAGCCCGAAGCCCACCCCAGCCACCGTTTGGGTTGCAGTCCTCGAGGTTCGCCGCTTTGTACAGCCGCCGAGAGAGCGATGTGATGCGGCTGACCTCACGTTTAGCTACACATCACCCCATTTCAAGGCCAAGGAGGTACTCCTTAAAGGTGGGTAAAGCTGTCTCTTGAGTATTCCTTCCAACCAACTTTATCACTGAACCTAGAAAATACAGCGCAACAGGTCCTACACTTGTGTTGCTAACTTTTCTTAACCTCAACTATGGCAATCTAGGCCTTATTAACTCTCTTTTTATTCTGAGATATTGAGTCTTGTATCTTTTTATGTCTAGATAAGATTTGATAATATAAGCAAACTATCATTAAATGAGGTAGGGTTTGAATTTACAGTATACTTCATGATAAGTGCTCATGTGTGATCTTCTAATAATAAGGAGAAACACTCACACTTAGGAGAGAAATAGAAGTTATACAACAGCTGTAATAGAATAAGAACATATACTCAGGTGGGTGCCCATCTACATCGTACTTTACCTTGTACTGTCTTGTTTGTCTTTCCTTGAAGAAACGGAATAAACCAATTTAGGTAAATCAGGGGCCATAAAGACAGTAAAGCAGAATTATATTAAGGCTAACAGTTAAGGCACTCTCATGAGTTGTGGCAAGTGTAAGTTGGAGATGCCTGACGTGAAGGAAGACACCTGTGTAAAACACAAAGTGAAAACTAGCTGCTGTCGTCAGCGCTACGTACTCTCCTACCGCGCTTCCGAACAGGACCTGCTGCCTTTTGCGCAAAATCCAGCACTGTCCCCACGCATTGGGCTCCCTGGGAGAGGCAGGAAAAAAAAAGATGCCCAGAAACGCAATCCTAAGCAGTCTTATGTGAAGCCAGCTGCTGGGCTGCTCGCCTCTGTCGAGACGATGGCTTTGGGTATGCGCAGTAATGGAGTTTTAAGGTGCTCTGTAAGTCTTGCAGCAAAAACCAGAGACGTCTGGGACTACTGATACGCCTCAGCAGTTAGGATAGGGGTTTGTGAGTCACCATGATAGAGCTGGGTGCTTAAACTGTGCCTAAAGTTAAATTTTTCAGCCTAGGTCATTACAGGGATGAGTCCTACCGGCTCTGCTCTTTTGCAGTGAACAAAAATTTTCAAATACCTATGCCTTTTTGATATTCTTTTACACATCTCTTACCATTTACACAGTATCTCTAGGCTAAGGAAAAAACAGAGGAAAGGACAGCGGTAGTTCTCCGCGTTTGAATTTTACGGGCAATGAAGAAGGCAACATTAATTTCCCCTCATATTCCTAACGGCTTCAGGTTTGTTCCTTTCCCCCCAAAACTACCAACTCTCCCACAACCGCCACTGACCGTGTAACCCACCGCTCGTGCGAAAAGCAATACGTTGCTCGAGCGCATCGTTACTGGGCTCCGTCGTCCATTGGAGGCGCAAAGCTGGCAGCAGAACTGGCTGTCTACAGCGCGAAGGCAGCAGCCAGCGGGGACTGAGACTGATGTCTCTGCACCACAAAGTTTTGGCCAGCCGAATGCTTCTGCAATATGACAAGACCTCGGCGGCAGCAGCTGCTCGAGTTACTGTGTAGAAAGGCTCATGTTTAGCAAACAATTTTGGTGGCGTAATGGACTCCCTTTATTACCGTGATTAGACAGCAAATTATTCCATTAGATGGGATTAAATTAATATTATTGTTATTGTTATTTATTATTACTAAGTGCCAACTGCACTCAGTAACGTTCTTATCTATTAAGCGGAGGGAAAGGAGTTATTTAGCACGTACTCAGACAGCAATGCAGGTGCGTACAGCCTTTACAGGTACACGGTCATTTGTTCATAAGGGAGAGGGTCATGATGCTCTTCCAGGGAACACTAGAAATGTCTCCTAAATGTAAGTTTAAATAGAACACACTGAAAGAAGAAATACCGTCCTAATATATGAAAAAGAGAAAAAAAACTATTTTGAAGCTTAAAAGAAGTAGGGAGGGGGAAAAGGGTTCTCGGGGACATTTCCTGGAAAAACAAAGGGAACGAAACGAGGCAGAGGAACGTGCACCTGGAAAGGATGGTTCTGCTGAGCTCCAGGGGGCTCGCACAGAAAATGTGGTTCTCCGTGATATTGCTCATTTTGTGATCAGGCATCCTGGACCGCAGTGGGAGCAAGGCTTCTACTGAATCCTAACATTCCCAGTCTGTGCTGGGCTGAAAGGGCCTCACCCTTTATTTTGTGCAGCGTATCTCCATAAGAAAGCCCAGGAATGTTTTACTGAGTAATTTTTCTCTCTGCTTTGTCAACTGATATTTTAAGTTCTTTGAAACTGGAACTGAATTTATGGAGGTAGAATTTCTTAAGCCTCTCGTCCTGCTCTGAAAGTCTCAAAACTGCTGTAGTGCAAAGCGAGACAGTTAATTACCAAAAGAAGCATTTTTATGCTTTTAAGCAGCAAGAGGTTGAGATACAGAGAGAATTCCACAGAAAGCATTAAAAAAATCTACTTATTGAAATAATTTTATTAAATTGCCCCCACCTTTTTATCTGATTTTTTTCTGAGTTAATTATACAATGCTGTATCTACCCACCCTTTCGAGATGACTATATGTCTTTTGAGTCCATGTTTTCCATATGGTTCATTCCATATTCTGCTCGGGTCACCTCTTCAAATGTCCTTCCTGAAGCTCTTCCCTTTCTTCACCCTGAACCTTTTTCCTTTTTCCCAGCTCCCAGCTTTCCAATTCCAGTTGCTCACACAGTTTTAAGGATTACAGTCTCATTTTATTTAATGGAGTGTGCACAGCTATATTTCATTATTGCCAGAAAAATCCATATGCCACATTTTTAAAAATAAATCCCCACTAGAAATGTTGGAAACCTTACAGATTTTGATTGAGTTGCCCCAGGTCAAACTGAACATCTGGGAAAGAACTTCTGCCTAGGAAATGGTTGTGCATCCTTGAATACTCCAGTGGCCTCGCTCTTGGAAGAGGCTTAGGTGAAGCTGTGTGCAAAATACAAGGATATCATTAAATATTTCCATATGTAGAGCACTACTTTTCTCCTACACTGTTCTGGCAGCCCAATAGTGTACATATGCCATTGTGGTACTGGTTTAATATTAATACACATATTAATAGAAGATGGTCAAATAGTATTTGCCAGATATATAATTTTCTAAATGCTGGCTTTTTTCCCTTCCTTTTGGCATTGCAAACTATTCACAAATCAGTTGTTAATCTATTCAGTATTTAAGGATAAGGGTCTGAGCCAAAAACCCTTTGAAGTCAATGCAAAAATTTCCACGGACTTCAAAGAGCTCTGGATCAGCCCCTAACAAAATAAGATCACAAACAAACACATAGTAGACTATCGAGTTACTCATAAAGCAGTTTGCATATCTTTAGACACAGTAAACACATTGCTGTCATAGCAATTAAAAGCTTGCATCCAAAATCTGAATCTTAAAATCGTCAGTTAGAGAGATCATCTTATTATCATTCCGGGGAGGAAATGTAAATCTAGATACGGAACAAATGAATTGATAACACATACCAGACACTGTATGTGATTTATATGACTATATATGAAGGTTCTAATAAAAGGAAGACCTTGAATCATTACTTTACACTATGTCATGCATGTTCATTTGGATGTTTCATCATACTATAGGTTCTGAAATTTTATATTATAAAGTTTTGAAAACAATCTTGTATTTGCCACATATTCTTTCTTCTTTCTTTTGTATAACATGATATATTTAACACACCTTAGTCTCCTTTTAATATTTTAGATACATGAAATTACTTAAAAATATTGTCTTAAGAATCCTTCTTTTTAATATTCCTGTTGCCTCAAAATATTGTACCTTATGCAAAATCTCAATATTACAGTGTTGAGTTCATCCACTGCTGTAGACTCCCCATAGAATTCTAAAGCTCCAGGACTTGGAACTTAGTCATTTTTATCCATAAAAATCTCCAAATACTTCTTTTTATGCTTTACATTTTAAATGGATACTAATTCCGGTCCCATCTTTACTAGAAAGCCACTGGTAAGAAACCACTACCTTTCCCTGTTCCAAGTGTCGGAAAATAGTGCAACTGTGTAAACGGAGGGACTAATCTTTCCTTTTTGCTACCTAGAAGTTGGGCATGTGTGCAGCTATGGGAGAGTGAAGACAGAAGTTGGCACAGAGATAGATGGGCAAGAAATATTGAAACAGATATTTCCAGAAGATGATTTATCCCACCCAAAGCCAAGCACTTTTTAGAAGAGCGTGGCAAGTTTTTATCTGAACCTCAGTTTTTGTCTAGCATGGCTCTGAACTGAGTGAAAATGGTCAGTTTAGTTTAGTCTTGTAGTTTTAAAACAGCGTGAGTGAGTTGAAACTTGCTGTCAGGTAGTGCAGGATGAGAAAAACGGTGACAGTAGGAGGCATTTTCCCTTAGAATTAAGTGTTGAAAAACATTAACCAAGGATATGCAAAATGAAAAATAACTCTTAGAAGAGACAGTCTGGAGTTCTTTGGCTTCTAATACCAACAGTACAGGGCAATGCCACATTGCCAGCTGAGATGCACACATACATCCATACAGGTGCACATAGATATGAGTGTTTGTGCACACATACATTCAATATTTTCTGAGTTAAAAGGCAATATTAAAACACATGAGAAATGAAGACATCTCCTCAAATTAGACTTCTCGAGAACATGGAAGGAGATGAGCTGATAAGTGGGAATGTCACAGCACTGCAAACACCTAAACTGTAATCTACCAGCTCACGTCTGATCACACATCTTAGCAAGGAGACTGATACGCAGGCATACATAAATCTCTGGGACAGGGTTCAGACAGGGATGTTTTCTATAACAGAGGTTTCAGCACAGAATCTTAAATGTTATGAAGGGGAACCCGTGCACCAAACCACTTAAGTACTGGCTTACTTAGAAATATATGTGCAAACATTTTAAATCCAAAAGTTTCAAGGTCCTTTCTGTATGAGCATGAATGTTTCATTGAGACTTCCTTGGGAGTATACGATTAAAGTTTAGCATGTGCTTAACCTTTACCGAGCAACAATAGAGCTAACAGAAGTTCAAGTTCAAAATCCTTTCCATTAGAAGGTGGCTTATTTCAATTTTTCACTCTTTTTTCTTCAAGCGAAGTTGGAAAAGAAAAAAAATAGAAGAAAGGGAAAGAATTGTACTGTAATGTTTCTTCTTCATTTTAATGGCGTTCTCCCTTATTTTCCTTTTGTTCCTCCTTTTTTTCTTCTTCCTTATTCCACCCTCTTTCCTCACCTCAGGAAGAAGGACTAAGTGGAAGGATAAAAAGACAGAAGGGAAGGGGAAAGAAAGAGCTTAAAAATTTTAAGGAAAAAAGACAATTTTTGCAAATGAAGCTTGATAACATATTTAAATGAAAAAAAATAAAAATTTAGAAAAAAACTTCTTTCTGTTTGGAAAATATATCTTATTTTCCCCATCTCTATCCGTTGCCTTCCTCTAATGCAACAGCATTTTCAACTACCACTACGTATTTTCTTCTGCCTGTATTATTCGAGACTGAATCAGTGAACATTCAGTGAAATGCAGAGTGCGTTTTTGATACCAGGAAGCTGTGCTTGGAGTAAAATTCTGTTAAAATGTTCTTAGTTTCTAGTGCTCTGCTAATCATAGTCTTTGTCTGAGAGAGGGAAAACCTTTCCATTTGCTAAAATAAACGTTGACTTAATTTCCCCTGTTAAATTTAGGCCGTTCCCCACTTTAAAACTTCTCATTGATTTTACATTCACTCCTCTGATGTAAAATCATCAGCTACTGACTTTACATCTGTCTTTTAGCTGCTGCTGCTGAGCTAACCTCAGCTACTGGCATATTGTACCGAATTAGGATTTCTCCCGCTATGGCAGCTGCTGATCGAATTGAGACAGGCTGACACGACACCTCCAGCCTCCTCGCTACTGCAGACACTTGCAAAGAAGCAAATGTTGAACAACAGTTGCAAAACATTAGCACAAAATATCACTGTACCACAAGCAGGGGAAGATGATCTTTTTTTTGACTGCATTTTCCTGTGCGTCTTGTCTCTGGTACCTTAATGCAAAATCATTAAATAAAACGTAAACCTCCTGGGTGAGATTCATCTGCCCAAATGTAGCTGTTGACATCTGAGCCAGTCACTTGAGGCTCTGTAATCGATGGAGAATCTAGCACGTTTAAGGCATAATTCATCTAATCCAAAGGTGCAAGTCAAAAATAGGTCACTGAATTGTGCCCTAAATGTTCCTATTTCTCTTTATTAATGGAAAGAGAGACTGAAATATGGACTCCCTTCCATTTCTGCTCTACAGACACTTAACGGAAGGTGAAATGATTCCCACCCCTAGGCCTGGCCCTGGAATGGGCTCAGCTGAAGTGAAAACTGATGAATAATTAAAGCTCATTGCAAGACTGGATCCTCAGAGACAAAGTACTCTGAATGAGAGAGGATGATCATCTAAAGCAACCACATAAGGCTCCCATGGATTGTGCTGCGGTGCTGTAAGTTATGAGCAGTGATTTCCTGCAGTAGGTTCCAGAGGTGGCAAATGAGATCAGTGTCAGAGATACTGCCTGAGCATCCAGAGAAACTTGTTCACTTGAAGAGATCTGAAGCTCTTGAACCTCTAAATGAACTCATGCACTTCTCATAGATTTTGGGAAGGTAAGGATCTTGCCAAGGCTATCCATGATTTTTCTTTTTAATATTTATATATTTACAAAGGGAATGTTTTTTACTGTTCAAAGCAGATGCCTTAGAATTAATTGGAGAAAAATAAACTATGTGAATTTATCTGGGATTTTTTTCCTTGCTTGTCAACACATTCTGAATCATTGGCAAAACACTATGGATGATTTTATCTACCCTCATGATTGCCACAAACTCAAATAAAACAGGGTATGACTCTTACGTTTTCCTCTTTGTAGCTCGAAGGGTAAAATAAATGTGGACATTTGACTGGGAGTATCATCTGGTGCAACTAATCTCCTTTCCTTCTTATCTCTACTCTGAAAGAATCTCTCTAAAAAATGGTGGTTTCTGAGATTAAAAGTAAAATTTATTTTTAGGGTGCATATATATAGGTATTACAAATACTTATTTAAAATATTTTTGATACAAGAATCATTTATTTGTTGTATGTGTGAATGAAATCCATCACAACTTAACAGGCCAAATAAAGATTTATCTCCTTTCCCTGAAACTTTGATTTCTTATGCTTTCTATTATTTGGATTATTTTTCATAAAGAACAGAAAATGTTAAAATGGGAAGAAAGAGAAAAGAGAATAAAAGAGGTGAGATGCTTTCCATTCTGTTTAATGAAACAAGTTTAAAAAAAAACCCCTGTGAACATGTAAACTGCTTCTGTAGAGGGATGGAAAAAATACAGGGAAACATCAGCTGAATTCCCATATCAAGGAGGACACATCTTCCCTTTTTCCAGTTCCGTTAACTCTTGCACAAGCTAACTGCAACTTATGCATCTGAGCTGAAAGAATATGATCAGTGGCATGTGCTAACCAACTCTGACACTAAGATACTCAGGGCAGCTGTCAAGCATCACAACTTTCTTTTGTGCTTCTTTTCAGAATTAATTAGCGGAAGAAGAGCCTTTAATACACATGCTCTTGCCAAGATGAACTTGGAAGGAATCTTACTCTATTCCCTACTACTGCCTGTTCCCAGCAAACCTCTAGAGGAGATAAATGAGCAAGTTCTTCTCAAGCTATCCACCTCCTGTTATCAGTAGGTGTAAATCAGGACTTACAAGAGGTAAACACATACAGCGTATCTTTGAGTGCAACAAAAGTTGGCCAGTTTGGAAATACCTGGCTATATTAGCTATTTCTGTTGATTGTACTGAAAATATACTTACTTACTCTAAGTTTTAATTTAATTAGTTTTAAATGCACTCATGATGTGAAACTTAACCTCTGTCTCGTGGCAAATAGTTTTAGGAATTACTGCAGAGGTTTGGAAATCGACATATAACTCTATGCTCAGAGGTGAGGACCATCTGGACTGCCACCAGTCTCCATTTTCTTCATAGGCTGACAGGACCCCCTTGAGAATTTTCAAGACTTCCTCCTCGACTTTGGCTAATCCTTGGAATATCAACAATCTTTCTCAGTACTTCAGTAATCTCTTTTCTTCTATCTCATCCTTAAGCCAATGGGCAGTGAAAAAGAAAAGGTGAAATCTAACCAAGATGAGTTAATAGAATTTACCAAAGTTCAGAGAAACTGAAACCTGAATGGGATTGAATCTGGTGCAGACATTCAGAACAATTTTTGTTTTAACTGAGCACGTGACTGAACTGATTCAGACAGGCTTGCTTTTACTGGAATTGCTTCACTGCTGTCTCATTTTGTTTGAGTGGGTCCACACATCTCTTGGCTTTTTTCAGACCCACTTAATCCCATTTTAGTTCTATCTGTGTTTTATCCATCCTCCATTGGCCCAGTAGTAGTTCCACCTTACTTTTTTTCCTGGATCCTTTATTGTTTTGGTTTTTTCTTTTAATTTATTTTTAAAGTGAATGGACACATTTCAGGAAAAGTTTCTAGACCCGAGTAGTCAAGGAAATGGAAAAAATCTTGTTTTCAGACAGATTCAGAAAGCAGTTGCCATTGTAGTCAAACATGACTTAAGACACCTACAGTTAGACTCACTTCACTTAACTTTAGTTGTCTACAAGTTCTATGCTCTGTCAAAGCTGGTCATCTAGGCTTCCTTGATACTAAAAGGAGAGGTATCAACATCTCCACAGAGCAGTTAATTTCATCTGTTTTAGATATGTTTTTTAGGATTGGATGAATCATCAGCAAATTTATTGCCCTCCCTTGACTGTAAAGGAAGTTTGGACAAGACATTAGTTGAGGCTAGCTAGGTATCTAACTCTTAAACAGCATTAAACGAAATTAATCCAATGCCACAGACAGGGAGACACACAGGAATACCAACTCACTCCCCTCACCAAAAAAATTCTTGCTTTTGACTTGGTTTATTATTCTAGTAGCTCTATTTTCATATTTTTTTTTATTGGTGTCCACCTGAGATTCATCTAATAAAACCATATCACTCTT
Organism: Burhinus oedicnemus; assembly: GCA_008921705.1. Classification (NCBI taxonomy): domain Eukaryota; kingdom Metazoa; phylum Chordata; class Aves; order Charadriiformes; family Burhinidae; genus Burhinus; species Burhinus oedicnemus. Next base: position 2,394,039 of record VFFE01008974.1, read on the forward strand.
GACAAACTTTATCCTGAAGGTCTTGCAGTAGTTAATGATGTAGTTCTTACATTCCTGTTCTTTTGGTCTTGTTGCTTTAAAGCACAGTCCTCAATGCAATCATGTCAGAAAAAGGAAAACAAATGATCAACTACCCATGACCCTTAGGATTTGACAATGTCACAAATGTTGAGTAGCAGATTTTAACTGCCCTTCTCTCTCCCCCTTTCACCACACCCTTTCCCTAAATGTGTGGGTACTCGGTGTTACTTAGCTCCCGGTTTGGGTTTGGTTTTTTTTTTTTTTTCCCCTCCTCAATTTCCATGCCTAATGAGCCTGAGCTGAGTTAATAATGGATGTAATAAGTAATGACTCATTGTTTTGGGGCCTGTGTGTCTCTGTGTGCAATGGAAGAGGAAGCCAGGGCTCCGATGCTATTTGTTCTGCCATGTCACTTGCCGCCAAGCAATGCCACTCATCAATAAAAGGCAAGATGACGGATGAGTTCATTTAATGGAATTCCTCCGAGTGAGCTGCAGCCACTGCTCTTCAGTAGGCTCGTTCTTTGAGTCTCTCTTTCTCTCTCTTTCAGCCCCTCTTCCCCCTCCTCAATTTCTTTTTTTTTTTTTTAATATTCAGGACAGTTGGAAAGCACGGCTGGCTGAGAGGGCTGCCATTCGTGCCAGCAGCTCCTTCTGCTCTTAACAACTGCTATCCTAAATCAAATCAAGAGCTTTGAGCAGGGAGATTAAATCGGCACCACCTGACAGTGACATCGCACGGCATTTGTGCGTCTCGCCTTCCCCTCTGTCCCTTCCCCTCTCTCCCCTCGCTGGTCAAGGTGGGTGCGGAGGGAGGCTGGTTAAGCATTTGAGGAAAATAGGGTTTTAAGTGTTCGCAATATGGCCCTGTGCATGCTGAATAGCTAAAACAATCCTGTTGCTTTGGAAAAGTGTCAGGCTCTGTCTTCATGCATAATTTACAGCGCTGCACGTTTCCAAGGCCAGATTAGCTAAACAGGTTATTATTTCAGTTTCCACACGCATGCATCTGCTCAGAAGAACGAGTGAGACTTCCTTCCCTCTGCCCCTTCCCAGCTTCGTCCTTCACCTGCGTCTGTTTTGCCTTCCCTTCTATATAACTCCAAAGGTCCAATTCTGGTATAATTTAACAGAACCATTTTCCAGCACAGTTTACGGAAGTGCAAAATGCCACTGGACAAGATCCTCAGCTCAGGAGAAGTAGGAGGAATTCACAGAGATCTGCATGTTAAGGGATCTGTGGTCCCATTGGATTCAGCACGTTATCGCTAAAATATGTCAGTAGAAGAAACATTAGGAGAATTTTACTTAAAAGTTTCACAAAATATACATCTTTCATTTTCCAAGATTGCCTAGTTTTATATAAAACATTATTGAACAAGAAGTGAAATTCCTTCCATTCCTAATGATACAGATAGAAATGAAACCATCTGTTCTCACTAGTTTTTCCCTGTTTACTGAAAACTAACCTTGTACTGCAATGAAGGTTTTGCTAGAGCTGGAGTAAGAACATCGTCCATTTACTTTAATGAGAGTTTAGGTTTCCCAGCACAATGTTGCGTTGCCTTTTCACCCTGTTATACATATGTACATATGTATGACGGTGGATGTGTATATATATAAAATAAGTAATACTACTCAAGTTATTTAAAATTACTGGCCAGATAGCCAGCCTGGGTAAATATCTGTTGTTTTGTTGAGAGCTGTGGTTGTACTCTAGCTTGGGATATGTTTAGGGGGGGGGAAAAAGAAAAATACTACCTATCTTTAACAGTAGATTTTTATAACATAATAGTCTGGAGTCTGATCATAGAAGGCTAAGGAGCTAAAGAACGATGTGCTGCAAGAGGGATCGACTTAAAGATGCAAAACTGACTCTGTCACAGCTTAAAGTTTTCCAGTGTGGAATAAAAAGACTGTAATGACACAATAGTATGCTGTGCAAGTGCATACTACTTCTGATTAAAAAGATGATACTCAGCTTCAGGAGACTCCTCTGTTCTTCGAACAATTAAACAAGTGTAGATTCAGCAACTTTCTCATGTCATACTATCATAGAACTGTTTAGACCGGAAAACACCTTTAAGATCATTTCCAACTGTAAACCTAACACTGCCAAGTCCACCACTAAACCATGTCCCTCAGCACCACATCTACCTGTCTTTTAAATACCTCCAGGGATGGTGACTCAACCACTTCCCTGGCAGCCTGTTCGAATTTGTGACAACCCTTTAGGTGAAGAAATTTTTCCTAATATCCATCCTAAACCTCCCCTGGCGCAACTGGAGGTGTTTCCTACATCTCTTTCTTTTTTTTAGTGTCAAAAACCTGGAAGTGAGAAATAATGTCCCAATGTCACAAATGGCTAAAGAGAAAGTGGTAGAAATCAGAAAGCTTTGTGTTTGTTTGGAATTTTTTTTTTTTTTCAACTTGACTGTGTACTGGGCATCACTGAGAATACATCATAGGCACAAACTATCATCGATCAGTGGGAAAAGGATAATCTAAAAGAAAACTCTCATAGAAAGAAACATTTTCTTCTGTCTGTAGCATATCTAAGAGTGTTAATTAATATCGGCAATCTCTCAAGCAGTTAGAATGGGAGTTTGCTTTATATTTCTTAGAGCGTGAGTGCACACTAAACTCAATCAAAATGCATTTGAAAAGACTGGGGCTTTTTGAGAAGGGTGTATATAGGTAGCTAAACAGGGAATAAAGAAGGATATTAAATATCACATAGAGTGAAAGTGTATTAAATAACCTATAGAGTAATATACAAAAAGTATATTAAAAAGCCTATAGAGCACAGAGAGCCAAGAAACAGATTAACAGAGCATTGCGTTTTATTGTTGAGCACAAATGTTCCATTCCTTTCTCTGAGCTTCTAATCAGCATTTTTCATTATTTCCCTTCCCTTGTATTTGGCTCCTGTGCCTCAGTGCCCATAGCAACACTTCCAGTAGCGTTAAAAACTAGATACTGCAACCACATTCCCAGGCAGACAACTTTGCCAAGGTCTACATTTGATCCAGCTAGGAGCACATGCCCGCTCGGTGGTACAAGGTCATAATAATAATTCTCCCTTCAGGGGCAAACAGTCTTAGGAATGATCCCCCACTATTCTCCCCTACTATCTTGGCTCATTTTGATCTCAGTTGTTATTAAGCTCATTTTATGCTGCAGTCGGAGCAGCTTGTTTACTTACAGAAATGGTTACTCAAAAGGTAGATGCCTACAAGACCAGACGCCTGTGTGAGTGTGTGTGTGCAAATGTGCGTGTGTGTTGTGCATGTAGGGAGAGAAAATTGGTTTGTTTTAGGGACACATCATTCCTTTGAACTCCAGAAAAAAAGTGAGTCTTTTCTTTGATGGGCTATGCTTTGGTTTTGTTTTGTTTCATTTTTGCCTTGCCCCAGTTTTCTCTCTGTAGTGCCTAATGTACATTTCAATGGATGGGAATGATGACAGAAGGCGTTTGCAATCCCTTGAGGCATGGTAGCAGTCTCTGGAAATGCTTTTGGTACTGAAGTATTCTGAAGAGAATAAAATAAATCCTTTTTTCTTCTTTTTTTTTTTTCCTTCTTGTTTCCACCCCCCTTCCCCCCCTTACATAAAGATTGGAATCTCAGTTGTTGAGGGGGGAGGGTGTTTTTTTCATTTCAAATGGCAGCTTTTCTCCCCCTTCTGCTCTTCAGCTCCACCCACTCTTTTTGATTTTTTTTTTTCTTATTTTTCCGTTCCTCTTCCACTCCCCAAATTTTGCCTAGGCAGGGAGTCTTATTACTGAGCAATCATGTTTATGAATGAGTACGCAGATGCCTCTGTAGCAGCACTCCAGCCCTTTGGAGTTTGTTCACAATTCTTCATAATTGGGCTCTTTGTCCAATAGAGTCTAGAGAGCATTTTCAGTTTGTTGCATGAAGAAACATGGTTAACGGAAAATATTTGAGATTTTTGTCAGGTTAAGTGGGGGAAAACAGGAAGTTAGTGGAAACTGTTGGCAGGAAAGTCACCAGAAGGGAAGCTGAATGTTTCTGTAGCTGACTAGAAGAAGGGGAGAACCAAGTGGATGATTCCATTTGTCACTAACTCAGACCTGACCAAAATATTTGCACAGGTGACAAAAGAAAGCAATCCACAGTGGGATATTCACAACATCATCACAGAACTACAAAGATTTTCCAAAATCTCTAGGCAGTAACTGGTGACAGGAAAAAGATAGGAGCCTTTACAGCAAATGTATCAGAGCTAGGGGCAGAACACAGTACTTTGACATCTGCAAAAATTCTAGTGCAATTTGAAATGACTAATTGCAAATTGACTTTACACTAAAGCAACTGCATTGACTTCAGTGGCATGGTTTACAATCAGCAGCCATGCGATGTTGACTTGTATGAATCATATTCCTCATTGGCGTATATTGATGTAGCTGCACTAGAGGGATTGAAGCTATGCACATAGACTTCAGCAGATTGTTTACCAGAGCCTATTCCCTGAAACTTTCATTTCTGCCTGTGGTATATGACTTTGTGATGCTACCCCCCGAAATTTTTGAGGACTTCAAATATATTTTCAGGAGCTTAAATAAATAAAGAACAAATCTCCAAGCTTTCAAGTGCCCTCTGGAATGGAAGGCAGTGAGTGGAAAATAAAATGCAAATTATAAACAATACACCAGATTCCATCACGTTTATCATGTTAATCATGTATAAAGAAGATTGTGCTAGAGAAACAGCAATGACAATATTACTTTCCACTTCCCTTCAAAACAGAAACCTCAAGCAATATCAAAACTGTACCAAACACATTTCTGGTCTGCTTATCCTTTTATAAGGACACAACAAACGTTATCTTTGCCTCTTTTCTCAACTTTCAAGTAGGAATTTCCTTTTATAAGAGCAGCAAAATATTTTATTTAAGACTAAACACAATGTGGGTACTTGTACCTGGGGGAGGAACTATTTTCCATCGTTGAAACTGTACCCTAAAATTCATGAAGAAACATGGATTACGTAGATCTTATGAAACAAGGTTTACATTTCATCTTCTCAAATACCAGCTACATCACATTATGTCTATAATGCATATTTGACTCGCATCTATCTATATTGTCCCCTAAAGACATCCAAGACAAAGGTTACATCTCCCCTGTAGCCGAGGTATTGGAAATCTCTAATGTGCCTTCTCTCAGCTGTGAGGAAGTTTTAGAAGTTGGTCTTCAAACTTCTGAACATTTCATCTTTGCTTCCTATTTGAAACCAGAGGCTGGTCTCGTTGCTGTTTGTTTTCTTTTTTCTGTTCTGAGGACAAAGTGGCCAACAAAGTTGCTTCTGGTTTGATGTGGAAGATGGCAACTAATAACATTTTTCCTGGCTGCAATATTATTCCTCCCAAACTTGACATCTGGGAGACAGGAGGCTTCCTCCCATATGAAGCAAGAATCTGTGGTGTGCCTCCTTCTCTGATCTGACCTCCTCCTCCACTCCTCCAGGAGTCTACTGTTGTACACAGACGCAAGCAAGAAGTGAAACCTGTGTAGCTGGACTGTGGTTCCAGGTAGGGAGTGGTACCCCCAGCTGCTGCAATGGGACTTCTGCCAGCACCAGCAGTCAGAGATATTAAACTGTCAGCAGAGAGTGAAAAGTCAGCAGGTCAAGGGAGGTGATTCTGCCCCTCTACTCTGCTCTTGTGAAACCCACCTGGAGTACTGCATCCAGCTCTGGAGCCCCCATGATAAGAAGGACATGGACCTGTTGGAGCGGGTCCAGAGGAGGGCCACAAAGATGATCAGAGGGCTGGAGCCCCTCTGCTATGAGGACAGGCTGAGCGAGTTGGGGTTGTTCAGCCTGGAGAAGAGAAGGTATTGGGGAAACAATTAGTAGCCTTCCAGTACCTAAAGGGGGCTTACAGGAAAGATGGAGAGGGACTCTTTTTCAGGGAGTGTAGTGATAGGACGAGGGGTAACGTTTTCAAACTGAAAGAGGGTAGATTTAGATTAGATATTAGGAAGAAATTCTGTACTCTCAGGGTGGTGAGACACTGGAACAGGTTGCCCAGGGAACTTGTGGAGGCCCCATCCCTATCTTATCTGGATGGGGCTTTGAGCAACTTGGTCTAGTGGAAGGTGTCCCTACCTATAGCAGGGGGGTTGGAACTAGATGACCTTTAGGGTCCCTTCCAACCCAAACCATTCTAGGATTCTATGAAAATGCACAAGGAGGAAATCTCCACCTCAGCTGAGACGCACCAAACCCCAGCAAGTCCTTTCAGTTTAGACCTACAGTACTTTGTGTTGTATAACTGGTGGTGATGGTGGTCTCAGAGTACATGAAAATGAGGACTGAATGCATATGGATTTTGATATAACAACAGGCTGTAAGTTTTTTCACCTAGTCAGAATTCAGTGTCAAATCCAGGTCAAATCTACAATGCAGATAGTGGGCTGTTTCCCAGATCTGGGGGGACTGAGAAGTTAATCTCCTTCTGAATTCAGGTTCGTGCTTGGCACTGTTCTGTAGAACAACTCATGAGCTCAGAGAGTTTTCTGGACTGTTGTGTTTTGTCATATTAGATTGCATCCTTTCAGTTATGACATAAATGATTAATAATAATAACCACAAAAGGCCCTATTTATACAACTGTAATATTTCACACATCTGTATTTGCAGTTAAACATGCGAAGTAGGCTAAAGTTATAGAGTGTTTCTCAGACTTTGAGCTGCAGTGAGGTCAAGATGGACAGATCTGATGGGAGGAGGGCAGTGCTGCTAGTTCTTGAAATGGCTTCTGTATATTCTGGGTGCTCTTGAAGATACTGAGAAACCACAATCACATTGATGGATAATGACTGTGGGTGGCCAGGATATTTTACTTCAGCTTCTTTGCCGCAAAGTTTTACCAAAGTAGGTTAGCCTGGGGTAGCACAGCATTTCTTCATCTTTATTCTGAAGACAACTTGGAGATCTTTAAAGTACATATATGATTTTGACAAATACATAACAGTTTATTCCTGTTCTTTTTCTGCATTAACACACATATGGAAACACATTCATTATGAGACTTACCACACTCTTGAACCACAGGGTGGTTCAGAGCCACTTTGCTATTCAATTGGAGACAGAAGTCTCTGCACTTTTGGGCAAATATAATTCCATCTCTGCTTCCTGTGTCAGCAGAAAACCTGTGCAGCTTTTCCAATGTCTCTCAAATAGTTCTCATAATCAAGCACTGGACCTTAGATAGCTCTGCCAATATTTCCCTTTTTTTTCTTGCTTACTCTTGACAAGAAAGCATCTTCCTTGTTGATATGACAATGTATCAACCTCAATTCCAATCTGTTATGCCTTTGGTATTACACTTTTTAGTCATACTGTAGTGTTTTTCAATTTACTCTAGCTACACAGTTAGTAACAGCTCTTTCCTGTTCTTAAGTCCACTGATAGTTTCCTGTATGTTAAATATATAATTTATTCCTGACTACAGTTTCCCACTTTGACTTTTACTGATTACCAGTGTGATCCAGAAGAAAATGAGATGTGATTTGAACAACTATGAAGAGCAGCGGGTCATTGTTGACCTAAGGAGGCCACATTTGGAAGATAAAGATGTCCTCTACAGCCACTTGTATTGCTTCATTGACTTTTTCAGAGTCCCAGGTTTATTCTAGCTCTGTAATGTGCTTACACATTCACAGATGAAAACCAACAGAGTGAATTTCCCCATCCTCACCATCATCTTGCTCTTTATAGCTGTGTGACCAAATTCATATAAATGGTTGTATGACCAATTAAAGAGTCCAGACATTCATCAAGCACATCAGGTTAATAAACACAGGAACATCGCATGCAAGTAGATGGACCCCTTTCAGAATTCGTTAGACAAATGTTTGTAAGAAATATTAATTTAATCCCAGTGTAAGAAAAAAACCCAAACCTATGTGAAAAATTTTATGCGCAATTTACTTCTTACTTATCCTTCACCTCCCTGCTTCTGAAGAAAATAACAAAAACAAAATCACAAACTCCAATCTAAAAAAGATGAAATCTTTTAATCTGTCTGGAGTTTATTCCCACCTTTCCTCCTTCTTTGCTCTGCTTTATGTGGTGTACTGTTCATTCCTATTACCTCTTTATAGCTGTTTTGTTAAAGTTCATACCACAAAGACCTGTAAAAGAAATTTATGACTCTTGGGGTTTCAGCAAATTCTAAATAACCATAACGTGAACATGAAACATTAATTAAAGACACTGGAGTCTAAGTTATAACAGAGATGCTGACATTTAAGCCCCTTGCACCGTGTAAATTAAAAACGGTATGACAAACAGTGAGTAATTTGATGGTCAGGGGTTCATAATAGATACCTTAATATCTTTGTCGTGAAAAACAGTCTGTCCTTGGTTTAACCCATACTGAACAGCCCAGGGGTCTGGTTCATAAAGCATGACACTGCCTAAACATTTTTGCAGTAATTCATGTATCAGTCTGGGAATTGCATTGAATATCCTTGAGACTAAACAAATATGCAGGAAATTTGTGAACTAAATGTATTAATGCAAAGATAAATTCACTGTGTCATTCCTGCCTCTGGTTCAGCTCTCCACTGCTGGGTTTTCAGGCATTCTTGTCTAGATGATCCAATGTCACATATATAACATACAATTCAACTTTGTTTAATTGATTATTAGCTTAGTTAACATGAGTCTTTCACAAGATATCTGTACTGTTGAAACCTCAAGTTACTGGGCATGGTAAAGAAGACACCCTTTGTCTTACTCGACCTACACCAAAAAAGGCAACATGTATTGTAAGCTTGTTTTCATAATACGGTTTTGCAGACTGAGGAACAAGCATGTTTCTATGTTCTTTACGTTCACATAAGCAGTGGCTCAGCATACCCAAAGAAACTGTTGCACTCCTGTTGAACCATGATATGAGATTCACCTAAGCAGTGCAGATGTCTGTATCTGAGCTGGGCACACCAGGTTCCTTCTAGAATCAATGGAAATGTGCACTTCCATAATGAGATTCACCATATCCTAAAGCAGATATCTAGGGCAGACCAGGTGAACAGAATCACTGAACAATTTAGGTTGGAAGAGACCTCAGGAGGTCATCTAGTCCAATTTCCTACTAACTCCAAATTCACTTTGAATAAGTTGCTCAGGGGATCCTCCAATTCCCTAGAAAATCCTAAAAGTACCGAGCCCTTTTCCTTTGATATAGGGGGTAACTAAGGCAATGAGGCTCCATGAAAGTTGTCTGTTAGAAGGGACAGATTCTGCAGGTTATGGGCCATGCCTATATTCCTTTTCTCTTGCAAATGACAGCTGAAACAGGAGATATAAGGGAATCCATGTTATCTGACTTGACTTCGTATTTGCCATGAAGTAGGAATCAGGTCTTGTGTGTTAACCAAGGGGCAGTAATTTTCTAAATTAACTGTCCCAGTTGCTTGCAATAGGGAAAGCATGCTCTTAATCACATATCTAATTTTGGCTTTACAGCTACTTGTTATAATTCTCTTCAAACGCTTAATTAAATATTGTGTTACGATATAGCCGAGAGAAAGCCTGAGACAAATGCAGCAGGTATACCCAGAAAACCCATGGGTCAGTCTAGAAAGAAAAGCATCAGCAGTGAAAATTGTACTTTTCCAGGTTGGATCTTCTGCTAATGCTTCTGCTACTAGCTGCTGAGCTCGGTTGGCCTGCTACGAAGGCTTTTCTACTGAAGAACCTTAAGATAATATCTGGAAAACAAGGAGGCTGGCTTGCTAACTCATAATGAGTTCTTCACCTTTACTTCAGATTTGTTCCATCTTTTTCCTTGCATACCCTTCCTCTTTGTACTGTTATTTAATATCCCACTAGTTGTGTAATTTCAGCTCCCAAATTGAATACGACGTTCCCTCCAGTGGAACCCTCACCTTGATAAATTGCCAAATTGTAATTATTATTCCTTCCAGAGCCTGAGATATGGAGTCATGGCTGTAATTTCCAAAGCTTGAGTGCCGAGAAATTTATGCTATACTTCTCTCCATCAGAGTTTTCATCTGAGATCATATTTCAAGCCCTTTCCTTTGATGATATGATTAAGATAATTCCTTTATGAAGTTCAAGCCTCTGTGAGATATTCAAGAAGGAATCGGATAGTTCTTAAGCTTCGTTTGCTTCCTCTATGAATATCAGCAATGTAGGAAGGGAAAAAGCACACAGACAGGATGCCTGACTGTTTCAAATGCTTCTAATTTTTTATCGTTAATTATTATGGTAGCATCTGCTGGCCTCAAATATGGGACCTCTGTTCTAGTGAGTGCTATATAAAACTAAAAGAAGAGACAGTCTATGCCTCAGTAATTATGTCCATACCAGGAATATTATTTTTTTTAAGCTTGTTTGCTTGTTTCTTTTTTTTTTTTTTTCTTTTTTTCTTTTTAAATTAAATGCTGATGTGAAACTTTTGTTGAGAAGATTATTCAAACTCTAACTTTGCGGAGTTCAAAAGCGGTTGTGCTTCACATCCTTCCTGAGAGAATGGAAGAGTAATAGGATATATACTATAATACAGATAATCTGATTTTCTCACAGGAATGCAGGGAACATTACACACATCTAGCTATGTATAGCAAAATTTACATGCTATTCAGATTGGACTGTAGTGTGCTATTTTGGTCTGAAGACATCAAATAGTTTGGGAAAGAGAATATTGTTATCCCCATTTGACAGACCTCTCTTTAATGGTTTACGTAGCCCATCTGTGTCAATCACTGGTGGTTTCAGTAGAGCAAGATATTCTGTAGTAAAGGTTTGTGGAATAGTCAAACAAAATAAACTCATTCTAACCCTTCCAGTTACTGACTAGCTTATGCCCTGAACCTGAATGTTTATGTTCTGTTTTATAAGTGTTCTTATCCTTTATTCAGTACTTTAGAAATTCTCATTTTCAACAATATAATACGTTTGCTTCCTCAATATCCTCAAGCTATAACCTAAGGATTGATACTAAAACAGTCAAGGTGTTACTGTCCTGCAGATAGAAGCATGCCCCATACAGGTGTTTTCTCATGAATATAAAATATATTTGGATTTTTAAATTAACTGTTTCACTACTGAACTGTGTAGTAGGCAAAACCATTTCTATTATCTCCAAATACTTGCCCAAATATTCTTTCCACATAAGAACATTTAAAAATTCATTCTGTCATTGGTGAAGGAGGTAAAACATCTCTTTGTTATACATGCAATGTTGAATTTAAGAAAAAAAAAAAGAGCCTTGCAGTGTTATATCCTAATCTTAATAATATGTACATTAAAGCTTTCTTCCTGTTATGATCCTGTTTTATAGGCTCATTGTTCATGACATGGCCTTATTGTTCATGTACATGACAGATGAACACATTTCTACCACAGTCTCCACTGCCTCCATAAATTGTGATTATAGATTGAAATATTGTATGCCTCATTATTTATTTATAGCTCTGAATTTTTCTCAAGGATAGTTTTCCTTTCTTTTGTGTTATTTTGTTTTAACGAAGGTGAAAGGCTGTAGAAAACCACACAAGCAATCCAAAGTCCTTTCTTTCACCATGAAATGGCTTCAGGTGTACCATGGTGTCCCTTCTTCAATAAGCACTATTTCCTGGCACAGTGCAATCTTCGTAAGTCATTACTTTGCTCATTGTTTAGGCTTCAAATCATCAAAGCATTTAAACACATACTTAACTTTAGTGCCTGATTAAGTGCCACTGGAATAGGATTTAAGCACTTGCTTAAAATTAAGTGGGTGTTTACATGCTTTGCTGAGTAAGGATGAAATGCTAAATTGAAATCATATTTGTGTCTGAGTGGAAATTGTTCCCAAGTTTACTAGGAAAAGAAAGCAGATTTGATCATATTGTCTGCACGTTTAACTGCTTCCTCTTCCTCTTCTCTCCTTCCCAAAAAAGCTTTTGGACCTGATAGCCAGCTAGTACTTATAATATTGGATTAACTGATGCTTAAGCTGCTCTTTGCCTGGTTGACAGACAGGAGGAAATAGGGGACTGGGTGGCAGCTAAGGGAGATGGAAAAATGGCAAATTGTCATGGTGAACACTGTGATTTATTGTGAGGGGACACGAAGACATTGAGGAGAATAATATTGTGGGTTCTGTTGGGAACAAGAGGAAGCCTTCTCCTGTATTGGGGAAGGAGATATGACATGGCTCCTAAGACTGGAGTGTTGGAATGGAAGGATACAGGCTCTTCAGGAAGGACAGGCAGGAGAGAAAAGAAGAGGGTGTCACCCTCTATGTCAAGGAGTGCATGGAGCTCCTCTTGGGGATGGATGAGGAGCTGATGGAGAGCTTATGGGTCAGGATTAAAGGGAGGGCAGGGACAGATGATGTTACAGGGGGCGTCTGCTACAGGCCACCTGGCCAGGAAGACCAAGCACATGAAGCCCTCTATAGACAGACAGGAACAGCTTCACAAGCCCTGGTTCTCATGGGGGACTTCAACCACCCCTATATCTGTTGGAGGGACAACGCAGCAGGGCATAAGCAACCCAGGATGTTCCTGGAATGCATTGATGATAACTTCTTTCTCTAAGTGATAGAGGAGCCAGCAAGGAGAGGTGCCATGCTGGACCTTGTTCTCACCAACAATGAGGGGCAGGTGGGGAATGTGAAGCTCAAGGGCAGCCTTGGTCTCAGTGACCATGAAATGGTGGAGTTCAAGATCCTTAGGGCAGTAAGGAGGGCGCACAGCAAGCTCACTACCCTGAACCTCAGGAGAGCAGACTTTGGCCTCTTCAGGGATCTGATTGGAAGAGTACCATGGGATAAATGCCTGGAGGGAAGAGGGGCCCAAGAAAGCTGGCTAACATTCAAGGATCACCTCCTCCAAGCTCAGGAGCGATGCATCCCAACAAAGAGGAAGTCAGGCAAAAACGCCAGGAGGCCTGCGTGGATGAACAAGGAGCTCCTGGACAATCTCAAACAGAAAAAGGAAGGCTACAGAGGGTGGAAGCAAGGACAGGTAGGCCGGGAGGAATACAGAGAAACTGTCCAAGCAGCCAGGGATCAGGTCAGGAAGACATAGTTAAATCTGACCAGGGACATCAAGGGCAAAACCAAAAGCTTCTACGGGTACATCAGTGATAAAAGGAACACTAGGCAAAATGTGGGCCCTCTCCAGAAGGATATGGCAGACCTGGTCACCTGGGATATGGAGAAGGCTGAGGTACTCGATGACTTTTTTGCCTGACTTCACTGGCAAGTGCTCTAGCCACACCGCCCAAGTCACAGAAGGCAAAGGCAGGGACTGGGAGAATGAAGAACTGCTCACTGTAGGTGAAGATGAGGTGCAAGATCATCTAAGGAACCTGAAGGTGCACAAGTCCATGGGACCTGATGAGATACAGCCACAGGTCCTGAGGGAACTGGCAGATGAAGTTGCTAAACCATTGTCCATCATATTTGAGAAGTCGTGGCAGTCTGGTGAAGTTCCCACTGACTGGAAAAGAGGAAACATAACCCCCGTTTTGAAAAGGGAAAAAAGGACGATCCAGGGAACTACAGGCCAGACAGTCTCACCTCTGTACCCGGCAAGATCATGGAGCAGATCCTCCTGGAAACTGAGAGAGTTGGGGTTGTTCAGCCTGGAGAAGAGAAGGCTCCAGGGAGACCTAGCAGTCTTCCAGTACCTAAAGGGGGCTTATAAGTAAGGTGGAGAGGGACTTTTTATCAGGGAGCGTACTGCTAGGACAAGGGATAAGGGTTTTAAACTGAAAGAGGGGAGATTTAGATTAGATATTAGGAAGAAATTCTTTACTGTGAGCATGGTGAGACACTGGAATAGGCTGCCCAGAGAAGTTTTGGGTGGTCCATCCCTGGAATTGTTCAAGGCCAGGCTGGATGGGGCTTTGAGTAACCTGGTCTAGTGGAAGGTGTCCATGCCTATGGCAGGAGGTTTGGAACTAGATGGTCCCTTCCAACCCAAACCATTCTATGATTCTATGATTCTATGACATGAGGGGACATGTGAGTGACAGAGACAGCAGCTTCAGTCTAATTCCATTTCCAAACTCAATCAGCTTGGAGACATGAGCCCATTGGAAACCATTCTTCTTTGCTTCTGGTGAAGCAGACATTCAGAACATGTTTATATGCTTTTTTGCAATTGTGTAAATGGCCATGGCAAGACACAACCCGACACTAAATCAGGCTCTAAGTCTAGCTCTGGAGTGAGAAAGGTCAGTGCTTATGATGATGGAGAATATTTTTTAAAGGATTTATAAAATCCTAACAGCAAACTAAAAACTTAATGGATTTTTTTCTCCATTGATATAATTTGTCATTTTTAAAAAAATATTCAAATAAAAATATCCTTTATTTTCTGGTAGATAACTGGTTGTGAAGACAAATCAAGATTAGTGAACCTGTTCTGCCCCTTTCCATATGGCCTCAGACAGTATTTCTTCCAGAATTCCCTTCCTAATTTGCCTTGGACTTCTTAAATTTTTAAAACCTTTAGATACTTCTACCATTATCATCTGCATAGGTCTGGATACCCAGCTCTTTCCTTGTCTGTTTATTTTTGGCCACCATTCCTCTACTTGCCCATTCCTCTGCCTGTCTGGATGTGGATACAGGTAAGTTGATCCAGCATGCAATGCCACCAAAGATAGTCTTGCATTAACATCATTGAGGCCCAGGGCAAGACCAGTTTCTGGGCAACAGCTTGGTTCAGCCCCATCTTCTCACATTGACCAGCACACCCTTGCTGTCATTGAGTGTGAACTGCTGGAGACAGTGAGGTCACTGGCAAAATTCCTGCAAGATTCAGTATGGCCAGAGTTTCAGTTCAAGGTCTCTTTTTCCTTAACACACTGCTGGGGTTGGGAGAAGAGGAAACCGAGTCTTTATTTTTCATCTTTGCTTCTCATTTCCTTTTTCGGTGCATTAGTTCATACATGGAAGGATTTTAAAGTAATATTCTTATGACATGTTTGCAAGCATTTTCATTGATCAGCATCACAATTACTATTCATATAACACTGGTGGGACAGGAAAAAACCTAGTTATGATTCCTGCTATTTTGGTTGTTGTCAGTATTGCCAGAAAGACGTAAAGCTTGCTTTCTCTCTCTCACTCTTACGGTCTTTTTTTTCTCTCTCCTGTCCTTCAAGAAAATTGTCCTTTTATTTATTTTTGCTCTATCCAAGAGTGGCAGCTGATTTTGAAGTGTCAGACTATTATTTGTTTTTTCGGATGTTACCATTTATTGCAAAGAGGATAAAATCAATGTGACATTTCCAGAACAATGATAGATGAAAATGATGAGTGGTCTTTAAACGCAGAAGGCTAATTTTTAAAAATGTCACTAGTGTACTATTTCAGAATTTGTCAAAGATAAAACAATAAAAGTTATAGATATGAAAACTAATAATATTTCACTGGGTAAGCTATAGATAAGCAGACTGTAGAGTATACAAGTTCTATATGCTTCTAAATATAATATGATAGAAATGCTGCAAAGAGGACAGCATTAAATATAGTTACTTTGGGTTATTTGATTAGACGTTCATTTGTGAAGACCTTGATTTCTAAGGCTATGACCTTGCAATCAGTTGTTCTAGCAAAGACTCATAGACTGGCATTTTATACTAGGGACAATTCACATGGACTCAAGGGATTGTGATTTGATGGCCAGGTTTTATGAGTCGCCTGAACAATATAGTCATTGAGCTTTTAAAGCTATTAGTGTGTCATACTGGGAGTGCAAGCCTCACTTCAGAATGATGCTAAAATCTGTCCCTTGCTCTGAAAGGGTACTGTTTCCGATACACACCCTCCCTTCATTGATTGCTGACTACAGTAACCTGTGTGCATAAAGCATAGGAGACCCTCCTTTCCCTGCAGTTCAGACTTTAACAACAAGTTGTGCATGTGTGTGTATTACTACTTTTGCAATTGTTCCCGGTTATTTAATTTAAAAGTCATGGATGAAAATCTAGTTGTGAAGGCAGAGACTTTCACCATTTGATGTCATTGCTAAAGCTATGTGAAATTAGGGAACAATATCTGCTCTGCTTTTAAGCTAGGGTTTACAGGCAGGAAGAGCTGGTGTGACTCAGTTGTGCTCATCTGGCATGAAGCCCTTGATTAACAGAAGCAAGAAGTGAACTTCAGCAGAGGGGCCCTTAAATGAGAGTACTGGACCTAAGCATGTGACTAACCCACATTTGATAAATTGAGAGGTAGAAATATTTAAAATTTAATATGTTATGCATCCACAGAAAGGGAACTCATACTAGCACACATTTGCCAGCTATTGGACATAACAAGAGTGTGGCCTCTTCTGATCTTGGCTGAATTATAATAGTTACTTTACATCTAACATGGCAAAAGGTGTTCTATTATCAAATCTGAGAGGTCCTTGAAATGTCAGTAAATAAAATTTCAAGAGGATCTCTGAGAAATTTAACTCATGTTTGAACAGCGCCTCTCTGTCTATCCGAATAGTATATTTACACAGTTCTAGTTCAACTGGTGTAGTTTACAAGTAGCTGCAAACCAGATGTCAGTATTTACCATGCTCAAATAGATGCCTTGTTTTGCAGTTGTGAAATACTGAAGTTGAAAAAAAAGAGAGGAAAAAAATCACACATAGCAGTTTAAGCTTGATGTTGGTTTTACAACCTCATTTTGGGGGAAAAATAACTTCACAGTTTAACTGCAGATTAAATCTGATCTGATTCAGCTCTAATCATCTCATTAGAGGCAAATGAACATAAATTGTGAATCAACTTAGAAAGAAGGGTGTGGGAAGATTTATGATAACTCCTCCCATCACTACGCTATAGACAGAAACATTAACCAAAATATGGGAAAAAAGGAAGCGGTAAGCACCTATTTAAGGTCTTGTTTAACCTTTTTCAGATCTATGAAGAGACACAGTTTGATCTGAGAGTTGGTGAATAGATCAGTCTTCGAATTAAAGAATTGTAAAATGGCAAACTAAAGAGGTAGGTCTCACATTTCTAAGTGTGGTGTTCAAAACCAGGTGTGATAAGTTGTAAGGCTAAGCTTGGGTAGCTACTTGCTGGGACTAAATATAGTTTTTGTGCAATATTTGCACCTATTTCCAGACCACTGCAATTCATCTGAAAGGTTTCCAGATGCTTACTTAACTATAAAATGTATGTGTTTCACATATTTTGCATTTTCTGAATCCTTTGAACAGCATATGCATGTGAAATGGGGTGGTCTGCCAGAGAACAGCTCATCTTCAGCTTCAGGGGTTTACCTCCAAATGTTTCAAAGCAACAAGTGGCTTTTCTTGTAAGAAAATACACTTCCTTCCTCTAACTTCATCTCTGTGCTTTGAAAAGGAAATTGATAAATATACATTACCTCATGTACGGGTTTCTCTTGGTCCATTATAAACATTTACCCCAGCTTACGCACGACAATATGCATTTATAAATATTTTGAAGGAATGTTAAAAAAAAAAAAAAATTACTCAATGGAGTTATTAATTGACCATTCTTTTACTCCTTCATAAATGTGCTATATGACAAGTATTTATTACACGAAGATGTGCCTTTTCTTTTCACAACCATTTGTTCATGTCAGGTATTTTGCTTACCTTGAGCCCTACCAGAAATATTACAGAATGCCAAAGAGAACAATTGCATAGCAAGTCCTGCTTAATCTTTGCAGGCCTAATACGAAAATTCAGGAACGTGATGCATCAGACAGTTGGCGCGGGGGAGTTATAGCGGATGGAGTATGCAGGGGACAGACAAAAACTTCAGAAAATAATTGTTAACAATTGCTGTCAGTGTGTATTGACCATGTGGGAAATGAATGGCCTGTACATCAATCACCTTTGGAGGAATATGAAGAGAGGAACCTTGACACAATCACAATTACACTGTTAAATGTAGTATTGTGCTATAAATTGTAGAGAGTCCAGGGCTTCCTAAATACACCCATATTAAATTAGTATTATTTTGCTGTTGCTTTCTTTTTTTTTTTTCTTTAATATAGCCAAGAGTAGCCTAATTTTTCTTCTTTTCCCTGGGTAATTGAAATGGCTAAATCATTTTACCTGAAATTTCAAGTAACATAAATAAAATAAAATAATAATAACTCAGACACAAGTAGCCACCAAGGGAAAAAAAAACAAAAAGAGAAAATCCAAAATGGTGAAAAATAATATACTACCAATACTACTGAAACCATGAAGACAGAACTTTTTTGTAACAAAAAGTGATGGGAAACCTCATTTAGTGCTAATGTCACCCACACTGTCTATAATTTGATGTCAAAGTTCTATTTGTATGGCATGAATGATTTCAGAAATCTCTAGAAAGTCACCTGAGATACCGTATCTTGGACTGTAGCCCTTTGAAATACTAAAAAAAAATTTTACCTTGAAAATGGCATTCAATTTCATTTTTAAGTATAGACCATAGGATAAACACATATAGTTCATATTTCATATCAAATATGAAAGCCCAACATACTATAACTCTTTGGATTTTAGGATATGAATTATCATTTTGA
Source organism: Burhinus oedicnemus (assembly GCA_008921705.1). NCBI lineage: Eukaryota > Metazoa > Chordata > Aves > Charadriiformes > Burhinidae > Burhinus > Burhinus oedicnemus. The sequence continues at coordinate 2,412,611 of VFFE01008974.1, forward strand.
TTATGATTTTATAGTTTACATCATCTTTGCAGTAAAAGTAAGCCTGCCTTAGGAAACAACCTTCACGTTCAAGTATCTGCCCAAGGAAAAAATGCCTACATACTTTGATCAATAAAAAGCAGGGTCCAAAGGGTCAGGAAGAACCACTGTGTTCCCAAATTAATAAGAAAGACATTCATTTCAGCAGGACTGGCCATCTTAAAAGATTGTCTACAGTGCACCTTAGAGACCTCAGTTTCAGGCTGGCTTGATGTCCTAATTGAATTGCCTTTGCAGCAGAGTGTAGAAAACAAAGCCTCGGAGAGTTTCCCAGATAGAGAGAAAGAGGTGGGAGAAGGGAATCCATGACACTAGCTCAATAAACAGTGATCATTTTACTCCGATCTGAGAATAAAATAAAAGAAAAAGGGGGAATTTATTGACCTCTGGTGATAGATTTCTCAGAAATGTGTTATTTTTGTTTGTATTATATATAACACATAACAGTATGTAATAACAACAGTTATTATATGACTGTATTCTTACCTAGCTCTTCTCATTATTATGTCTCAAAGCAGCTTACAGAGAAAGTTTCCCTCATTACCCCTGTTTTGCAGAGAAGTGACCTGATCAAGGTCACCCATCAGCTAGTGGCAGAGCAGAAATTAGACTCTGGAGTCTCTTCACCTTATACTGTATCTTCCAGACTACAGCATTATGTGTAGACATGTGTGTACGTATTATCTATATATGTGTACCGTATCTTGACAATACATATGTACAGGGAATCAAGGAAGTGATCTTTGTTTATAATTGTTCTTCCTGCCACTCCCAATCCTGCCAGTGATAGTCTAATTCTCTGCTCTTTAATTTTGCCCTCAGCTACTTTAGGAATAATTTCAAAGATGAAAGAGTCAATATCTTCTCAATAGTGGTAAGCAATACAGTGAAGGGCAGTGGGGAAACATTGCACTTTGGGAGGTTCAAGTTGGATACTAGGAAAAGTTTTTTTACATAGGAGGGTATTGCAGCACTGAAACAGGTGGCACAGGGAGGTTATGAAATCTCCATCTTTGGAGGTTTCCAGCACTTGGCTAGACAAAGCCATGTCTGACCTCATCTAGCGTTGGTTTTAAGCAGAAGGTTAGAAGACAAGACCTCCAGAGGTCCCTTTTAATCAACCGTTCTATGATTCTACATTCCTCCCAGATGGCCTCTCATTTTGTCTCATACGATTTGTCTCCATCACTGGTAGCCTTATCACTTCTGTTGTGGTGCTAATCCATTCTCCTGTGTGCCCGTTTCAGCCATCTGTATGATGAAATGGAGTTAGCATCTCCAAACACTGAGCTACGGCGTCCACAATATGCACCACGGTGTGCTACAATCATACTGGCTTGTGGTATAGACTGGCTTGTGGTATAGATGCATTAGCAACAGCAGCTCTCCTGCCCATGGCTGAGGCAAATCTTGTGAATGTCTCTCTATAGCTAGCAACTAAAACATAGCCACCAACAGGTAAGTGGAAGGGGACACTGCGATGTGAATAAGGGGTGAAAAATGAATCAATACCCTAGAACTGCGTCTTGCAATGCCTGCTAAGCAAAATACCTGGGGCTCTTATGCAAGGGAAACAGGTTTGCATGGGTTTGGAGAATGAATTAGAACATTTTATAGCACGGAATGCAAATAATCAGGTAATTTACTCTGTAGCTGTACAGTAATTGCAGTGTAATTAGAATAATTGGATTTTACCTGCAGGACATGCGCTTATAGCATGTTGTATTTGCATTAAATATTCAACATATACATTCCAGACCAATTCATCTTTGCTGTAGCTGTGTGCTGAAGTCAGTGGATACACTACAGGGATGAATTTGGCTCTCAGTATTTTAACTCGTGAAAGTTACAATCCTGTTGGAGATTCCCATTTTGCAGAAAAAAGATGTCTTTAGGAGAGTTTGACGAATTTGGTGGTGAAAACTTGCATAGCCTGGGAGTAGTTTGTCCAGTCAAAGTTTAACTTCAACTCATTTGAATAACAGGCAAACAAAAACGTACAACAACCAGGTAATCATTCACTGCGGTGAGCAATCAAGCAGTTCACTTCTGGCGATAGACTCACACAGACCATACTTTGGGGTCAAGCCAAGGCCTCAACTCCAGCTGCTTTGTGCTAATGAGGCAAGGAAAAGCAACCAAAAATCTGCCTATAAGGAGTAGCTGTAAATGCCCGCCCATTGCAGGAGTGTTTTTGAGTGCCATGGGTCTGATACACTTGGCTCTCCTCCACGTGTCCTCTTCCTTTGGCATAAGGACAAGAAGAAGCCATGCCAAGAGCAGCAAGGGGTAAGGGATAGTGTGTGGGAGGAAGGATGAGTCAGTGGTTAGGGCAGGAATTTGGGATGCTGCAGACCTGGGTTCAGGTCCTTGCTCTGCAACAGCCTTTCCACATGACCTTAACCAAATCATTTATAATTAAATCCGCAAAAAGACCTAGGAGAGGTAACATCTAACTTCAGGCAGGTAAGAAATACTCAGACCTATGATGAGGCTAAAATTTCTGGATTATATATAATGAGCTTGAAGTCTGAGAAAAAGAGCCAGCAGCCCAAGCAGAGAGCTAATCAGTAAGAGAAAGGCATAATTTGAACAGCATACCTCCGGGCATAGAAGGTGTTTAAAGACAGATAGGGCTCTCCTAGATGTAGAAACTGTTCTACTTTTGACAAAATACCAGCCTGTTCTTTGGAGTAAGGAATAACACCAATGCTTTTCCCCTTCCAACTTGTGTACCCTTATTGCTCAATTAAAACATTTGGGAAAGAAAATAAACAACTCTGGAAACTCACTCTGGGCTCAAACGTGGCTGAGATTAGGACAAAGTACAACAAAGCCCACGGCCCACAGGATTCTTACCTGCATGGTTAGCCCAGCTGCAGATAGGACTCAAACAAACTGCACTGTGCTGAAAGAAGCCAGGTAGTGATATCTAATGCTAGACTAGGCCATGTTCTATTTACCCTCCTAATCATATGACCTAAACTGCATAAAAATCATTTTTGGCTATCACTAGGGTACAGATCATAGAGGCCTCCAAAGTTCAGCCTATAGTGGAGATACAGGAGGGAACTATGGCCAAATCTGAGAACACTTATGGTCCTGGGCTTAACCACCAGGACACTGTAGTCTCTCTCTTTCTGGCTGGTCCAGTGGCTGGACAGTCTGGATATTTCCGAATAGACTGGAAACATATGCAGTAGATATCGTCCAGCCTTTGTCTCACAGCTTCTTTCAAATTTCTAAGCTTTCCTTCAGAGCTGACTCTGTTTGCAGCCGCAATAACTACTGATTTCAAGAATAAAAGGGAGACAGTTCTTAACAGGACAAAGTCCTCCTTGGCCTTGTTGTGGTGTTTGTCTTACGACAAGTGCACCAGTTAGCATGGAAACTTTTGCTGTGAGACGCTGGACCATGACACTACTCTGCTTTTCTTTCTCTCCCCTTGCAATTCTTTCAGTCTTCTACTAAGTTTGTGCGTCACGTTTTTCAAAACATGTTCCCTGCTCCAGTCTCCATTGTTGCTGTCTTTGGAGGTGTCCATTCAACATGCTAATTGCCCTGTGTGTTTGCTGAAGGAGTTCCTCCAGAGCCCCTTAGATCCTAGTCCTTTCTTCGCTAATTACCATGTGCCATACACTGGAGCTATGGGGCCTCAGGGTGATCATTTTGTTGACAATGTGCAGCAATAACCATATAATCACAGCACAATTATGGAGCATTTATGGAGTTATTTGTGCCATGTCATAGATGAAGTTAGCAAATGTAATTTACCTCTCACCACTAAAGAGGACAGAGTCTTAAGGTCAAAGGCTGAGCTCTCATTAGAAACTCAATCTTTTAAAACTGCTTTTATAACAGTGATTCCCCTCAAATCAACTGAAATGATGTTTGTTGGGTTTCTTTTTAATTTCTGCTTTTACCAACTCTAAAACTCCAGCCCAAATTTGCTGACAGGAAATTAACTTTCATAAGCTGAAGGAATAACAATAAAAAAAACCTCCAAAAAACTCCCCACAAAAACCCTCTCACCCAGATATCTAATTAAATAAATAAATGCATTCATACATAAAAATGTTCCCCATCAACTTCTATCTGTCTCTTGATACTACTTATCTGTTCATATAAAACTCCTACCAGGTGCGGAGTGATTAAGACAGACCAAAAATAAAACTATTATCTATCAAGCTAACATTTCCTCACATCATCTGTAGCAGTACATTGGCTGCCGCCTGGATGCTCAATCATGTCTAGTGTTGTAAGGTGACATTTGGATAGGAGCCATCCTGCCACAGATTAGGAGAGGAACCAGGGTTTAGCACAGTGGATGCGATCAGCTGAGAAACCTGATGGATAGGGGAAGGGGGAAAGGAAAGTGACATTTATGAAAGATGCCATCCAGAACAGGTCGGACTGAGCAGAAGAGGGCAGGCTTTGGAAGGTTTATCAGAAAGAAAAAAAATAATTCTTAGTATCACTAGGTCTTTTTTCAAAGACTGGTGTGGATATATATGGTAATGGGATACACAATAGACGCATACGCATATTACCATATATACATATGCATATATATGTTCATATGCATACAAACACACAAAACCTCCCAACATAGACTGTCCCATAATATATAAATATAAAAATATATAAATATATAAATCTACAATGTATTTCCCTTTTCCAATAAAAGAGGATATAGGCTCTCAGACCAACTTTCATATATGGCAGCTTAGAGCAAAAATGTTTTATTCATGAATGATGTCTTTTTTTTTTTTTTTATAAACACATAAAAATGTGAAACAATAAAAGTGATATATACCTAATAATGAGTGAGCCAATAAACCCCACCAGGCAACTTAGCTTTGGAAGTGGAAAAATTGACTTTGTATAACAAATTGCAGAATTATTAATCCTGTTTGAAACCCTTTTTATATCAGACCATTTACTTTAATTCTTGCTACTTTCAACATTATCATACATTATGCATTTTTCTTTGTAATTTTTTTTTTTCTTTCTGCAAGTACAGTGTGCTCCCAAACTTTAAAGGGCTGGAAGCGTTTTAAAGAGAAGCCTACTGGGTAAAAGAAAAAGCAAGGGATAAATTATTTAGGCCATTCTGAGGTACTCATCCCTGCAAAAGCTGCCTCACAGTGGTCCCTCACAGACCACTAATGAATTAAGCTTTGTGAAACCCCTGCAAGGGAAGGAAACATCATCTCCTCATTACGTGAGCAGAGAAGTGGAAGCAGAGAGCTATTGCTGTGTCTACACTAGGCTGAGAAAGAAGCCACCAGAGGGGCCCTAATCTCACCATACTCACCCTTCCTTGTATCTTCTGTCCACACAGCTGCCTGGTGAACATCCTCTGAGCTTCCTGCAAATGGTGGAAGGGGAGGAGATATAAGGACACCTTGCCATTAGGTGTCTTTCTTAAGGGACATAAGCAGGGACAAATATACTTAAACTAAAGCTGGCACTCTAACTTAAGAATGTAGGTTGGTCTTCAGACTCATCTGCAAAGAAGCAAAGACATGTGAGTTGAGTCAAAGGGTGGCTGAGGAGAAACGAGGTGGCTTTGTGTAAGAAAGCCCACTTCGTTATGCCATGATTCATCCATGAAGAGCCTCAGCTCTGTACCTGGTGATACAAATACAGTGTATGTGGGCTTGGGCATAGGGGAGAAGATATGTAAACTTCAGGCTATGTCTGCAATATGAAAGGCAGACATACCTGGTCTTGAGGGGGCTCTTAATGCCTGCCCTTACTGGGAAGTATCAATATAACCAGTATTTTCCTAAAAGTTGAATTTTAGATGCACAGTGTCCAAGACAATCCACTTAAAATAATCTAGAACCTGAAGATCTACAGCTCCATCTGAGGTCTATGAGAGTCCTATGTGACCCGAAGTTGAATGAGAGTTTAACAGTAAGGCTATCTGGTTTACTGACCATAATCAACTGACAGGCAGACATTAGACTGATACTTATTCTCAGGCTGTGCTGGTCAGAATCCTGGCAAGCAACAGGCCAAAGGCACAAATGCGATGGGTGTGTATGTATATCCATCACATATACTGCTTTCTCATGAGAAAACACGGAACCCTTGCACTGTACAAAATTAAGTCTTAAAAGAAAAAATAAACAACAAACAAGAAGTCATCTACTATTAGTTCCTTGATACTTTTCTATTCAACACCATAACCTCTCACATAGTTCTGTATTTGTTCTTTTTAATGCATAAGGTGCTTGCTACAACAGCGACAGCGATAATGTAGGGTTTTTTGCTTTCAGACATTTTAAGCCTGAGACATCTTATGATCTCAAAAAACCCCAGCCAATCACAAAACAGGCAATGACAAAATTCCCATGGAGTTCGATAGGACTGAGTTTGAACTATAGACCCTTCGCGTTGAGGTAAAAGAACTAACTGGTTAGTTTTTGTAACTCAATCTAGCAGTAGGCCAAGCCTGGCTAGAACAGTAATAATTTTTTTAGTTATCAGCAGACCTTTTCAGTAAGAGGATATGCTGTCAGTTGGCAAGCAGCTGTCCCAATTAGGCAATCAGAGTGAAGCTGTATTTCTATGGTGGACCTTAAAGACTGAAATCCCTTAAATTCAGCTTCAGCAAGGCCCATCTTCTGGGTGCGTTTAATCCCTACCTGTCTTTTCCTCTGACTTAAAAGCCGTGGAGTTCAGGAACAATAACACCAGCAGCAGCTGGTTAACTTTGATTCCTTTTTTTGGTCAGCATACATATAAACGTGTTAGAGGTCGTGTTTACAGAGAAGCCTGTTCTTGAGAAAACATTTTGGTGTATTATAAATTCTACCTCTGGGCAAGACTTCCTCTAATCTTTCTCAGAATAGCTTAGATAATCAGCTTGAAGAGCCCTTAAAGATATCAAATATTTCTTCTCACCCCTCCTCCTTTGCCAAGATTAACAATTTCCAACTTTCACACTTGCCAACTATACATAATGCATTTCTAGATGTGAACACCTACTTCATCCACTGAATTCTCCAAAGTAAGATTTCTGCTTAAGGAAAAAGGAGCTTTTTGTGCACAACCTGGAGTTCCAACAACCTCAGCTCCCAAGCTTTTCTCTAGTACTTTGCCACCAGTTACCATCTCTCTGTCACTCTGTACAAAAAACCCATTACAACATGAGTTACCATCTTGGAAAACAAGGATTCCAGTATCCTCTTCTCAGTTCCTCTAGGAACTTGTATATTTGTGACAGATATTTCTTCTTCCGTATTTTCTAATTGTTGGTAACCTAACGGAAGCATCTTTTAAAACTAATATTCACTCTGTATTAAACTAAGTGTTAACTTACCTCTGTAGAAAGGGAAGAAGTACCTCCATTGATAGCAGCACCTATTTTTCTCTTTACTGATCATATGGTGTGTAAAATTATAGTCTTACCTCCTATAACTCATGTAGGGAACACTTTATGCGTGGTGAATCCATGAAGTTTTAATTTTACATAACCAGCGTCTCTCGGTGTTTATGTAAAGAAGTTAGTCCAAAAAGGGGACATGACAGCATACAGATTTTGGAAGTACAACCAAAATACCTAACATTTGTAACAATCACATAATAATTTTGTGCATTTACTTCATTGATACTCTCTCTCTTTCCTGTCCTCCAAAATCCCCATCATTCTCTGCTCATGCTTCTCTCCATGCTCTCTCCCTTCTATTACTTTGTTAGTAATCTATGTAATACTGATTTTGAAGCTTCGAATGCAGTTGATGTTGCTAACAAAAAAAACCCCCAAACAAACAGACACCCCCCCAAAAAAAAACCCCTTTGCTATTGCACAGAAAGCTGTATTGTTCTATAATACAAAGCATGTGAAAAGCAGATTTATACGGAGTAATTTAAAGTTTCCATTTCCAGACATGGAGGGAGACAGGAAGAGTGTAATACGGCACTGGGATGGAGGGAGGCTTGCTTTAATTTATGGTTCGAAAGCATTTCTGTTTAAACTTTTCCACACAGGGGGTCAGTTGCATAGAAAGAGGTTCATTTGCATGAAGCGCTAAAGGTGTGAGCCCCTGAGCAAGTCAGCTCTTGGTGCTCAGGCGCTAACGAAACCGTCCATCACAGCACAGCCTTAGGTAGGAAGGTACTAGGGCCTAAATGAAGCTGAGCATTTTTTATTGTGGTGACCCCAGCACCGGGCAAATATTGTACAACATCTTGTGCCAGCAGCCAGAATGATTTACATATATATTTTTTTTTTTCTTCTCTCTGAAGAGAGTGGACAGCTGGTGAATCCTTACGCCTATTAATCTTTCAGTGCACAATCATCTCTTGGTATGTAACAACTATTTTTCAATCTTTGGGGCATCAAGTGAAGTAATGAATAATTCTGTTATATTCTTGCAGGACTGATGGGCATTACTGAACGACACATTAGGTTTGAGGGTGAAGAGCAGGAGGGAGAGGGGAAACGCTGGCATAAGGCAAACAGCCTATTATTGCCTTTTCATTGCGGCAAACAAAAAGAATTCTTTCTAATCTGCTCCTCAGGGGATCACCATAAAACTCCGACCATCTATATATATTTTCTGTGTGTGTGCATGCATGTGAGTATCTGTGTTAAACTTTCTTGCTGTCAGGTAGGATTTTTAGTACTTCAAAGCTCTTGGTGTCTCTAGTCTTAAACTAAATTGGTGAAGCTATAAAAGTTTTAATCTCTCTTGGCCCTGAAACTGAAATTTCTCTGCCAGCTGCACAGAACAAGGCATGGCAGTATGTAGCACAGAATATAAGACCCTATGTGCGGCTGAACAACGTTTTGGGGTTTTTTTAACCCAGTTTTATGCAAAAGGGAAAGATGAGCCAATACTTTGATAATTTAATCAGCTCTAAATTGAAAGGAAGATATGCATTTGATGGAGAATGGGGCAGTGAAATTTAATGTGAGATTTTAGAAATTTCTTATTAATATGTTTAAAACTAGACTCTTGATAATTATTCATAACAAATCACATCAGCCTGGAAATTATCAATAGCTGGATGAGAAAAAGGCTGGATAAGTTTCTCTGTGTAAAAACAGGGATCTTTATTCCAAAAGTTTCTTCTTCCCCGTAATTTTGAGGACTGTTTAGAGAATTTAAATAACTTTCCATGGTCCTTCCCAATGATAAGTCCCAGGTGCAATGCGAATGTGTAGTATCTAAATACTGTGAGCGGAGGACTGCAGTCCCTCCCGAATGCCGTATCACAGAAGCATCAGCTCTCTTGAGAGCCCTGTTCTAACTCTGGTGGGTTATGATGTGCAAATACTTCAGATCATGGTAAAGCGGACTGGAGCAAAATTTAGAGACTACACACTGATCTAGCTTAACACCCCTTTGGGGTACGCCTCTCACCCTTGCTGTCTGTCTGTCTCCTCCTTCGCGTTTTCTTTTACTGCCTTTCCGTATTGCAATGTGCATAATTCCCCTTTGAGTGGAAGCCTTTGAGTCTGTGACAGCCAAACAGATTGAGAGAAGGCACACACTTCATTTTAAGGAAAAAAAAAAAAAAAATCGGTCACTGAACACGAAATAAGGCTGGACTCTTAACAGAGGCAGGAGGAATTTTCTGAGCAGTAAGTACATTAGAAAGTACCCTTTGCTGTTTGTTGCAGAAAAGAACAGAGAGAAAAAAATCCAGTGTTCAAAGAAAACTGTCGTTAAAGTTCACAACTATGTTAGCAATTTGATTCAGGTATTTTTTATTATTATTATTATTATTATTATTATTATTATTATTATTATTATTATTATTATTATTCTCTAGCCTACCTAATTTTGCAGCCTAAAAAAAAAGGAGTGCAAGAAATATAAATCATTCATTTTATTGCAAAAGAGAGGTGCTTCTGCAGAATGGGTTGCTGGGAACATTTCAGGGGGTTACCCCACAGAATGCTGATTAACTTCTCCCCAGATCCCCCTTTAAAGATATACAAAATACTAGCATATAATTAAATATGTGTTCTTTGATTATCGGTCAAAGACTTATTGTGAATGGTACCAGCTCCTTTGGAAGGCACCCAGCCCACTTCCAATTAAAAACTACCTGACCATAAATAATAAAAGCTTATTACGTACACAGTAAATAATGGTTCTTAAAATAATGTATTTCAGGAGCTATATTTTAAGGACACCGTATGTGTTCCCTGCATAATAAGCTCTTCCCTCTATCAATATAACCAGCAGCCTCTCAAATCTAGAGAGCTAAAAAGATTAATTTGTTGGGTTATGTTTTTTCTAAACATTAACCAGTTGTTTTTCTTTCTCCATCTTTAAAATTAAATCCCCTGTTTTCTACGTTCCCATTCTCCTTCACAGTAGAGAAAACCTGAAATTTAAAAGTAAATTTTCAGAAAAGAAAGAAAGAAGATCCTCATTTTTGGAAATGTAATCTTAATGCATGCATGAGATGCTAATATGGAGTACATATATGTCTGTGTGATATGTGTGTGTGTGATATTACATTTATATGTATGTATTTTTATATATGTGTATATAAATACGTATGTTATGTAGACATAGCGCTAAAACTAGGGCATTAGATGATAATGACACAAGGGATAATGAATATTTTACGACAATTTCTTTTTTTAAAATATAGTGTTGATTATTAAAAAAAACCAAACCAAACAAACCTTTATGCAGTTCCTCATGTACTAATTAAAAAAAAAAAAAAGAGTGGAACTATTGGCAAAACCAGGAACGGGATTCTTCCATACCCTAGAATATACAATAATCCTGAAGGACACTTTCTTACTGTGAGTTTGAGGTGACAACACATCTCAGTGTGTGTGTATTTGGCTATTTTAAGGAGGTGAAATTGTCTTTTCCCCATTTGAAAAGTCTCATGTCAGGAGCAGGAAAGACTTTTTCCATACTGGCTACAGTCAAACTCCTACTGTATAGTGAGACAAACTACTGGTTTCATAGAAAATCTTAATTCTTAAATTTTGGAATTTTTTAGTGCTTAGACCTTTCCCCACAGAGATGTCTATATGTGTATGTACACAAACATGTGTAAATACACATTATACCTTCCACATCCAAAGCCCTCAAAACATTATACAAATTATGTAGAAAAGAAACTAAGGACTGTTTCATACCATATATATCATCCAGAATTTAAATTTATTTTAAACAGAAAATTGAAAGAATATAGATGCCATTCCCAGTTTGAAGAAGAAAATGAAAAGCATTCAAAGTGCACTTTGGACCAGACAACAGCATTTACATTTCCACTCTTGAAAGTGTCGTGACTTGGCCGTGACTTCAAGCTGTCAGGATCATGACTTTAGTTAGGAAGAAACTATATCAACTTACAGGTTATTCCATAATTGATTATTTCAGAGGTTTCGTAGCTTTCTGTGCTACAAGAGCACAAAACAATTGAAATTATTAAGAGAAATGAGCCAAAAGTTAAGAACAGTATCAGGAAAGGAAAACAGTGAGGATCCACCAATGTCAGCCACAAGCACTAAAGCAAAAACAGTCTGGTTTCCAACAGATTTGTGAGTTTTTTGTTGATTGACTTTTTACTGAATTATGTTAGAATTTTCTGTTATCTCCACATTTACTGATAATATTCTTTTTTTCTTGTCCTCCTTTAGTGATCTGTAGTGGTTTGTGCTTCTTAGTAACAATATCAATGTAAGTGGCCATTGAGCTGTCTTCACTCGTGAAACAGAGACAGTGTGTATTCCTCCATTTGTGCATTCTTGCCACTGTATATTAATATTTGCAAAGCCAGGAAGTTCTGCTACTTATTTTTTTCAGCTGATGTTCAAACCATTTGCCTTGATGGTTTATTGGCATTTGAGAAGATTTGGACTTTGAATTGCTTTGATTGTGAGAAGAGTTGTATTTGACTTCCACAATGAAGACCTCACAGGCTAAAACTATGCTTGTGTTCTATCCAGCTACTGCAAATATCTCATCTGCTTTCTCTGTTATTATTATTATTTTTCAAATCTGTGAGTACATAATTATCTTGAGACCACCACTCCTCAGCCCCACTGGGTTTAAAATAGTCGAGCAGTTCAGAAAGACATTATAGGAGACCCAGATATACCTACAGACCAATTGATCATGTTGCCTCATTCCCACAGGAAAGCAGCCTACACATAATTATAATTTATTACAAAAGGGACTAGAACCCCCATGTCCCACAGATAAGTATCTAGGCCATGGAAACGTGCCTCTGTGCCTGCCTGCATCTTCTGACCATCTGCCTCTGTTTCTCTATTTCTCTTGCTCTCCAGCTCCCACATAAACTAGAGTAATTCCAACAACAAACACTAAAAAGGAAAACGGTTTCATAACATTACATGTTCTTTTCTTAATGGTGGCAGTTTTAGGTCTCAGTATACCCTAAGGAAGAGGGGGAATTTGATACTAAATCTTTTGTAAATGCGTAACCTCACTGTATAAGGAGCATCGACTGTGTAACTGCCTGTAAACATTTTATTTTCTTTCTGTTCTTTAAAAACTCTTGAGGGATGTTTCCCAGAAGTAAAGTAGGTAGTATGGGGATTAGATCTCAAAATAGACTGAGGTGTCTAGTACAACTGGAAATTAGTCGCTGTATTTCTCTTTCTATTACATTAAGAAAGCTGGGTATTTAACAGGAGTTACAACTGTGTCAGGAAGAAGCAAAGAGACACTGAGGACAGCAGCATGTTTGAAAATACCCTTCTCTTTTAGTATCTGAGGACTTCTTTGAAAAAGCCACCTCTGGGAGCACGGTCTCCAGGGTATAAACCAACTTTCTGAAATTAGCCATGTATAGTATTTCCTTGGGCTGCCCTTTACTGATAGTTTGTTATTTGAGGAAGAGGAGGGCAAGATGATACAGCAAGAGTTTAACTTAACATCTAGCCATTACAGCACCTGTACAGAAACTGAAATTTATGGGCTTAGTCAGATCTCAGCTTCTATAGATTAAAATCCATATCTGTGAGGAAAGTGGTTTAAAAGTATAAACACAAACCAACACCTGTGACCATGCTATACGCATCTCCGGCTGAAGCGAAGGCATTACTGAGCAAGAGCCATGGAACCAGAAGGACAAGAATGGAACATTGGCTAGTGTGACTTAGCAGAGCAATATTCAAGGGAGACCTCGATTTAAGAACAAGTCTATTTTAATCATCACTATTAGTGACTGAAGTTCCTTTGTGCAGGGACCATTAACTGTGTCCCAAACAGACATCTCAGTAAGCTGGCAGCAGAAGTCCTCTGCCCTCTCACTGAGAGCTTCCATGAGAGGTGCCTCATGATCATTTCACCTGATGGAGAACATCTCCTGTAGCCATTTTTCACCTCCACACAACGTAATGATGCAAAACAAGAGCTTCACTTTGTCACTGCTTCACATGTCAGGCCCCAATGCTTGTGACCACCTTCCAACAGCATCCCAAAATAAACCCAGGAATTTTAGAGGTTGCCCTATCCCTCACTCAGGTATCATGATCCGATTCAGTCAATCCTGGTTTACAATACCCATATACACATCATCACTATGACCACTACTTGACTTCATGGTTATCTTGGATTCAGCTAGAAAGATAGTCTCCTTGGATTTCAAACCATCTTGTGCTCCAGACTGATAAAGTTATTTTTGATGCCTATGTTCATTCATCTCCAAATCTCTAGATTAATCAGGCTCTCTGCAGCCAATTAAAAATTTTTACCATTTAGGCCTGGAGGGAATCCTTCTATTTGAAGTATTTAAAGTATACGTTGCTCAAATTTTTTCACAATGTCAGGCAAGTGTTTCATTGGAAGTGAGCTGGAATCAATTTTAAAATGGAGGACTGTTCATCCAGAAAGAGAGTGTTCTTGTTGTAACCAGATATCCATGTGTTGGGGGAGGCAAGTTGCTGTGGCCCAGTGTCCACATCCCAAAACTGTGAAATGAATTTGGACATGTGTCACAAGGCAAACAGACAGGACCTAACAAAGCCAAGGGAAGAAAAAAAAACAAACCACCAGGTGTTCTCTTTTTCCTTTCTATTTTATCTCTCAGCTCTGTATGAGCTGATGTGATACTTGTCAATCAATGCAATCAATGCAATAGGAAATGAAACAACTGGAGTAAGTCTCTGTTTATCTGAGATGTGCAGAACTGCTTTCTGGTTTTTTTTTCCTTTCCTGTAGACACTATTACGTTTTCCATTGCCACCTGACAAAGAAACTTATGATTTACTGCGATACATACTAATGTGGCACATGTACAGTTTAGAAGAAAAAAAGGTAAGAAGAGTCTTTTGCTGAATAAACTTTTACTAGGGAACATTGATTTGGTAGGTATTTCTTTTTGAGAAGAAGCTGTGAGAAGACTCATCTGGGGCCTCCATCCTCTGGCTTGGGAGCTACTGTTGCTGTCTGAGCCCTTGGTCCTTGTCTGAGCCACACTTGCAGGCACGCCTGTGCCCCAGTCCTCACTGGTGCTGACCCTGACCTGCTTGACTGGGCTTCCTGGCTTGGTCTCAGACCTGTCTCATGACTATGTACTTGTCTGGGAGTCGCTCCTTGTGGCTGACCCTGGGTACCATCACTAGACCTGCTCTTCTTGCTGTCAACCTCGGCTCCTGGCTCAGCTTCCCCTGCTCAGCAGCCTGTTCTTGCTGCTCCCTAATGATATACGAATCCATTTATACCACCTTCCCTGGGAAAGTATAAATGTGCAAAGACAACTGAGGTTTACAGGACTCATAAGTACAGTCTACTCCCACAATCAATTTTGCATAGCAGGTGGCCAATGACATAGCTCTTTGTGGATGTATTTGCATACTTATTAAAAGATGTCAGGTAACTAATTAAAAAAAAAAAAGTTGTATTTATTATTAATGGAACACATTGATCCTCAGTGTTGTCATTTTCTCCTTCCCTGTCACGTCTTCTTTCACAAATTGTATTTAAAATACCCCCCCACAAATAAAAATTACTACTTTTAGTCTCTTGAAAAAATGACCAGATCACCATCAGGAATAAGCTAACATATCTCCATTCATGTTACTGGAAAAGACTTTCTTGTATAACATATTGATAAATTATCATATGAAAACAATACAATGATCCTAATTCTAAAGTTAGTCAAACACTCTGTATTATTTATTATTTAATTTACCATGGCATCCAGAAAACCCAGAACATGCATTGTAATCCAACTGCATTAGATGCTGCTCAACACATAACAAAAACTGTTATCATGATATCAGTTATTTCCTTTTTGCTGTAGGGTTTGCTAAGCTAAACACTGTATAAGACAAATTCTGAGAACAGGTCCCTGGTAAAAACAAAACAAAACAAAAAAAACAACCAAACAAATAACACCAAAAAAAACCGGCCTGAAGTTTATCAACTCTTCCTGAAAGGTGAAATTTTTAGATGAAAATGCAGCTAGGTGTTATTGTAAGTCCAGAACTCAGGGAAATCTGATGATTACTGCCCCAGGATAGGACTCACATCTTCAGAATTCTTGTTTCTGAGCTTGTGTCTGTCTTCTTGGTGTGTCTTTGAGAAGATACATTCCTGCATCTCCATGTTAATCTACAAAAATATCTCCCCAATATCCATAAGATATGCTTCCCATGTTTCCTTGTTTCCATGTTCTATAGATCCAATTCTTATTTTCTACAGGCTGAATCAACGGGCTGTGGCCAATGGTATGAGGTTCAACAAGGCCAAGTGCCGAGTCCTGCACTTGGGTCACACCAACCCCATGCAGCGCTACAGGCTTGGGGAAGAGTGGCTGGAAAGCTGCCTGGCAGAAAAGGCCCTGGGGGTGTTGGTCAACAGCCGGCTGAACATGAGCACCCAGGTAGCCAAGAAGGCAAACAGCATCCTGGCTTGTGTCAGGAATAGTGTGGCCAGCAGGACTAGGGAAGTGATTGTCCCCCTGTACTCAGCACTGGTGAAGCTGCACCTTGAATACTGTGTTCAGTTTTGGGCTCCTCACTGCAAGAAAGACATTGAGGTGCTGTAGCACATTCAGAGAAGGGCATCAAAGCAGGTGAGGGGTCTACAGCACAGGTCTTATGAGGGGCAGCTGAGGGAAGTGGGGTTGTTTAGCCTGGAGAAAAGGAGGTTGAGGGGAGACCTTATCGCTCTCTACAACTACCTGAAAGGAGGTTATAGCCACGTGGGGGTTGGTCTCTTCTCCCAAGTAACAAGAGATAGGATAAGAGGAAGCGGCCTCAAGTTGCACTAGGGTAGGTTTAGATTGAATATTAGGAAAAATTTCTTCACAGAAAGGGTTGTCAAGCATTGGAACAGACTGCCCAGGGAAGTGGTTGAGTTGCCATCCCTGGAGGTATTTAAAAGACGTGCAGACGTGGTGCTGAGGGACATGGTTTAGTGGTAACTTGGCAGTGCTAGGTTAGCGGTTGGACTTGATGATCTTGAAGATCTCTTCCAACCAAAATGGTTCTATGATTCTGCTATGGTATATAGGGCTGACCTAAAGCCAACTCTCAAGTTAATTTATACACCAGCTACTTCCATGCTGAATAAACTCTATTCCTCTGTCTTCAGCAGCTATCTAGCTTGGCCCTGAAAGTTGTACTGAATGTCTGCATATAAGGTCTGCCCTTTTCTGGAATGTATCTACTGGTTACTGCTGCTCTAGCGTGGCAGCAGCAAAGAGATTTCAAATTCTGTTCTAACAGAAACCTTCTATGTGACCTGAGAAGTTACATTTATTCCCTCTGTGACTAAATCTCTTACATTTTCCTACCTCCCACTAGTGCTCAAATATGGTGATAACAGGACCCTGGACGCTGTTATTACCATAGATTGATGCATGTAAGTACTTGTCCCCTCAATCAGCAGGAATCTTTGCACTAATCGTCATTTGAAATGGTTGGTTTCGCTTGCTGTATTCAGCTGTTGTCAGTACTGTGGGGTGCATGACCCAGTGAAACGGTGGATCTTTAGTACAAAACACTTGGTCCTTTCCCTAAATGACAGGGCAGGCTCCAATCTTGTTCTTGGTATTTTGCACAATTCGCTCCTCCTCAGCCCTGAAGCCTTGTCATTCTGCTTGGAGTATTAACGTAGATCAAGACTATCCACAGGGCGATGTGAATTGAGGTTGGCACAAAGTGTGTGATTGGCACTAGTGATGAATTCTTACTGTGTCGAGATTTTAAGCATGACAGTTATTGGTAAACCAATCCGAAATAATCCCATTCAAACCTGCCAGATTTGCTACAAAGTGATATGTTCCTGAAGATCCTTGCCAGAATAATGATTGATGCCCGCTGCCAATCAGTGCTGAGACTCAGTCGCTCCTTGTTGTCATTTAACTATGGCTACACAGAGCATTTAACAAAATTGAGGGACATATTTGATATTTAATGAATAAGGCTACCTACAGAAGCTCATTTAATAGGTGCACACCTTTGTTCACTGGAAGGCAAGCCTGGGTAAATCACTTGACTTTCTTGTGCTTCAGTCAATCCGGCACTTGAGTAACAATAAAACAAACAAACAAAAAACCCATACACATACACAAAAAAACCCCCACCAAAACCCAAGCTCACCTGAAAAACAGTCAGCATGTAAGCTAGTGCTTACTAGGGAAATTATATGTGCATTGCCCATGTTCTAATATCTCATCAAAATAGGTCTTAGCTTCAGTGATTGTATGTTACTCCACAGATGGCATCAAGATATCTTTGCAGGAAAAGATTTTATATTATGTTATTTTACATTTTTGATTTTACATTATGTTATTTTACATTTTTTTGTCACTTGCAAATGCATATAATTAATGGATAAGGAATTCTATTTTGACACTATTTTGCTTAATTTTTATAGAAGAAGGGTGTTATGTTTTGTAGATCACTCCTCTCCAGCAAACTATTAAATTTTAGGAAAATGCCTGCATCTCACCGGTAGCAATGGGATATCAGTGTATGCTTACGTTTAAGCCTGTACTCAAATACGTTCTGAACAGGAAAACTACTCAAAAAAAACCCCACAAACCCCAAAAAAAGGAGAGATTGAGGTGCATCAGACCTGAGATACATATGTTAAGCGATTATAAACATCCCAAGAAATGTTAGTAGGCCATCAGCAAACGTAGGTATACTCAATAAAGATCCCAGTACTTTATCTTAAGCTTCAGTCTTCGTGTGTTAATTAAAAAATCCCGGAGACTCAGGACACAGCATTTATATCGATGCAATTTTTCTCTTATGCAAGGAGAAACTCACCTGATAATACTAATAATGGCACTTACATAGCACTTTACATTCGCAAAGTGCTGTACCAACAACACATAAACTACACCCTGGTTTGTATTATTTCTGATGTTACAAAATGAGTTTTAGGGGAATAGGGACAAAGCACTCCTACAGTTACTGCACTGTCTAAGGGCTTCATCCAAACTAGTCTTTCCCTTGGGTTCCTGCTAAGTCAGGTTCATCTTGCTTCCCACTTTTGTACTTTTTCCACATTAAACGAAAGCAAGCAAACAAACAAACAAAACTTCCAAACCCCAAACCTTCTTCTTTTGATTATGCTAAACATCATCACTGCTGTGTTTGGACTGGATGTCAATGAATCTTGTAGATCCTTGCAAGTTGTAGTTAAAATATTCCAAGCACTTTGTATCAGCACAATTTGATACTCACCTGAGACAAAATAAATGACACACAGCTTGTTTTTTAAGCAAGTTTAACAACAGTTAACAGCCGGGGGATGAATTAGAAAGTTTTCTGTGATGCACATTGAGACCTTCCAACAGAAACTAAGATGTCGGTTCACAAGTCTACCCTCAATGAGTCAGCTTTTCTCTATATGTATAATTCCACTTATCAAAAACTGGTGACCACACTAATCCTGTTAAACTTTACACTCAGCATTAGCTACAGATCCCACCATCCCACTGCCCCTCCCGTACTTCTGCACTACAGCTTATTAAACCAGTTCTGCCTTTCTGTGGGAACATGAACTAATGAGCTCTTTTACAACTTCTTCCACCCATGTTGGGAGAGAAAGGAATAACTTCCTTTTCTAGGTCTGTCTTTCTTTTCATTTAAAAAACTCAAAGCTTTGCAGTCCTCGCTGACCTGAAGTCATGTCCAACCTAGGTCCTAGACTATCGAGGATCTCAGTTCCCAAAATCTCCTGTGAATGTAGCCAATATCCTACAGCAGCAGGGTCTGCTCATTAAAACTTCCCTATCTCTCCCCTTACAGTGCTCTCATATTTCCTAAACTTATTTACTTTGCTGAAATAAATCCCAGTATTTTTTTCCCTAAACTCTGTCCTTTACTTCCTAATCTTCATCTGTGTCTACTAAAGGACTCTTTTACTCACAGGGTTCAGCTGACAAAGTCCAACTCCAACAGATCAGTCAGTAAGCTGTGCCTATATTCAGCTAGGTGCTGAAAGAAACGTACACATTCTATTTGCCACAGGCTAATCTGCATTAACCAGAAGCGTGACTTGTGTCTTCCTTCATAAGAAGGCTTTTTTGTCATCTTTTGAAAACCATTTGACCAAGTTCACATGAGTAACTTTTGCATTATTCCACTGCCTTTTTTTCAGAGCCATGCAGCTTGCCAATTAAATCATCTGAAGTTGCTGAATTATTTGCTGTGTGTGATAGTCATGTAGGTGTATACAGAATGTGCTGTGTTTAATCTTCAATGGATGGAAAATTGCTGGCACTATGATTTTTGCCAACCCTTGCTTCTGCCCCCCCCTCCCCACTTTGCAAATGGTTTTAGAATCTAAATGCAAACACATTAAGTACAAAGAATGAATTTGGCATATAAATTAATGGTTTCATGTCAGAAACAGTACAGGTTTTGTTTGTTGGAGGAAGAAGCGAAAACATGCATTAAATCTACTAAATGGCTTCAGGTGATTGACCAGCACATTTTCTCCACAGGATGAGTTGCAGAAACAGATCTCAGCGGTGAAATGGCTGGCTGACTTTATTATTTTTTCCTGTTTTTGTTTTTGTTTTTTTTTTTTTTCTTTTGCTTCAAAGTGTCTTTACCCACGAACCAGTAGAGTTTCTCCCAATACAAACTATCAAGTTTCACACTACAAGTTTTCAATGGCAGCCAATCTGGAGGACTGCATATATCTACCCCCAGACAGCTGCATTATGGAGCTAAAGGAACTGCATCTAAATTCATGAGCCGATAAAAAGTAATCTGGCTAAAGTCTTTTTTATACCAGAATATACACTGATAATCACACCCCCTTGAATTACAAATGTTCCATAACCATTCAAACTGGTACCGAGTTACTGACATTATTTGAAGTAATGACATAATAAAACACACTTTAAAAGACAAACCCATAATTTACTTACTTCTCGCTTAAAAAATGTTTCAGAAATCTTTTGAGATCGTAATTGATGGGATACCAGATTTCATAGACCATCAAAGACTTGAATATGTTTTAATAAACCAGAAAAATTAAAGTCACTTTAGCTTACTAGCTGGCTTTAGATTTTTTTATTGTTATTATTTCCTATGATTTTCTCCTTTCTTTTATCTTCCTGATCAGTTCACTCTCACTCCTTTCCTAATATTTTAAAACCGCAGCTAAAAATTAATTTAAAACTATACTGACCTGCAGCTTTATCTTGTTAACAAATATATGAGTTTTTCTTTTCTTCTCAGAAACAACGATATATGTCCATTCTCAACTTGATATTGTTATAGGGAGGTACACTGAAATGAGGCACTTTATGCACCCAGTTTAGACAGGGCATCTAACTTCCTTCATAATGGTGTGACTACCTACCTGTCTGTGCTATACAAAACAGTGATAATTAATAAGGTTGCTCAGTATAAGGGCTTGGAGGAACTTGCATTGTCCATCAGTCTTCCTAATTGGTATCCACCGTATACTAGCTGAGATTTCACGGAAGTCAAAATCATGTTGATACCTCTTCCTTCCTTCCGCATCAGGAAGAAGTCAAGCTAATTAAAATCCCCAGCTTTTGTTTTAAAGTAGAAGTGAATTCTTTATAGCTAGTTGAACTGAGAAACTCAAACAAATGAAACTAATTTTCTAAATAACTATCTTACCTTCTTCTCTCCAGGTAACTTCTCACATAACTGAGACTCCTAAGAGGCCCGTAGTGAATCCTGCAATTCTCAATTGACTTAAGTCACTTCCATTAACAACCTCCACTCCCAGTTCTTGTGTACCCATGCCCTAACCTGCCTGAAGCTGCAAGTTCTTCCTTATTGCAAGAAAATTCGATGTAATAACAACACGATGACAGTTTTGGGGCTAAGTTCTGTATCTGTAGACAATGCTCTTCTCTCAGTTTGTATTCACGTGGTAGAACAGGGGATAAGTACTTTACAAAATGCCAACAGGTAGTGGTTTTGTTGCAATGAGTACCAACATCTGAGTAGGCTGAATAAAAGTCTACTTAAAGAGATTCATCTTAACACCTCCTGTGGCAACTTGACTTGTGGAAGACTCTCAGCTGCTTATCTTTAACACCCAGACTTGTCTTTTGATACATCTGGGTCCAGCTGCCAGGGTGCAATACTCTACCTGTTCATGCTTTAAACCTCAGTTCTCCACCCACGTGTCCACACTCACTGACCATGAAAGTGAAGGGCCCTGTGTGGGAAAGTGGAGTGGTGATGTGACAGCAGAAGAGGACAACTTGCTGGCCTACAGCACTTCATTGCACTGCAGGAACTGCTGTGTTGTTTCAAGCTGGTGGTCCATCTAGTGGCTGTTCACAAGATACCTCAAAGAAAGATACAAAAAATCCTGTAACGGGCAGTGACTTGAATAACCTCTCTTTTGAAAGCTGCTTCCGTCTTTTGCCCAAGACTCAGAGTTGGACTACGGAGCTCAGGGCCTACAGAAAAGGTGGAGAGGGACTCTTTATCAGGGAGTGTAGTGATAGGAGGAGGGGTAATGGCTTCAAACTGGAAGAGGGGAGATTTAGATTAGATCTCAGGACAAAATTCTTTACTGTGAGCATGATGAGGCACTGGAATAGGCTGCCCAGAGGAGTTGTGGATGCCCCATCCCTGGAGGTATTCAAGGACAGGCTGGATGGGGCTTTGAGCAACCTGGTCTAAGGGAGGTGTCCCTGTCCAAGGCAGGGGGGTTGGAACTACACGATCTTTAAGGTCCCTTCCAACTCTAACCATTCTACGATTCCATGATTCTATGACTCCATGGCAAGTTATACTGATATATATAAAGGACTTTTGTCTATTATGTCTTCACCTGTTATACCTTTAACTCTTCCACCTGTATTTTACTTCTTTCTTCA
The DNA here is from genome assembly GCA_008921705.1 of Burhinus oedicnemus. NCBI lineage: Eukaryota > Metazoa > Chordata > Aves > Charadriiformes > Burhinidae > Burhinus > Burhinus oedicnemus. Next base: position 2,434,955 of record VFFE01008974.1, read on the forward strand.
TGTTATTTCCCCTTTTTAATCAGGGAACACACCTTATTTCATGAACAGGAAGAAAGGCAGAGATTAATTTCATTGAACTTTAGGCTCTTAGCTAAGACCATTTACTTAGTAGCTTAGTCTATTTATATAATCAAAAGAGAAAAATATACTTCCTGAAGTGGCAATTTACTCTGCTTAGATCTGAATCACCCTGGAGGTTCCTGTAGCTTTCCAGCAGCTAAAGAGAGAGCAGAGAGTAATTTATCTAAAGTATTCTAGCCTAAATACCTCAGTTATGACCCTAAAGTTAGGTTCAGCCTGTGTCTTCACACTCACAATACCACCTGTAAATCTTTCCTTGCCTCTCTCAACCGCCTATTTCTATTCAACCATTTTGTTTAAAGGGTGATCTCATTGCTGTCTGGATACCGCATTTTCCTCTGTGGGCCAGATCTTGCTGACTTGCTGAACTATCGTAACGCAACTTAGCTCAGGAGTCTATGTAGAAATAATCAATAATAGGTTAGTAATAAGAGAAAACAGCATGATGCATCATTGACAGAATTACTCTCTCCTCAACTGTAGTAAATTAAGGATAGGTGAACACTTGCCTTTACACAATCCTGCAGACAAAGTCTGAATTAATTATTAAAGACAATGGTTTCAGTACAACTGCTTTTCAGCCAAGCACTTGAATCCTATCCCTTTAATAAGACATACCAGAAGCTGTGGGGTTTGTTTGTTTGTTTGTTTTGCTTTTACCACAGCCTATCAGCATAAATACCACTTCCTTAGTTAGAATCCATCTGCTCTGTTGACAATGTACTCAAATTGCAAGCAAGCATTTAATGGTGTCATGCTGAAGCACAACAGAGTGGATGCTGAGAGCGCCTTAGGAGCCACTAAAATGAAAGGGCTTTTCTCTTAATTTCAGTCACCAGAAGACTTTGAACAGAACATGACATCTTAGCCATCTGAGCTTTTTAAACGAGACTTTGGCAGATACACAATGCTCAGCTCTGTGGTACCTAAATAATTGAGGCTTTGAAACATCAAAGTACTCACACCTTCAAACACTCAAGTAGCTTTATTTGAAAGATTCTTTTCACAGAAGAAGACTAACTCTGCCATTTGAGATCAATGGATCTCTCTGAAACATAGTGTCCCTAGTTTAGATTGGAACACATTGGTTGTTTACTACATATTGACTAGCAGTGTCCCAGGTGCAGAAGGCATTTGATTAAATGGATGTCTTTGTGATGGCATGATACACTACAGAATTAGGGATGACATTTGAAAAAGGGGAGAGGGGGATCATTATGGCAAAAATTAGAAATTCTCAGACAATTCACTGTATATATGTGCATTTTAATTTATTTTTTATGAATTTAACGGAATTTAATTTAATTTTGCTTTACTTTATTTTGCTTTGCTTTGTTTTATTTTATACCCAACAGATTGCTCCAAGACTAAGAACTGAGATTTGTGGCAAATCAAAAGATTAGCCACTGGTGACATACTCTTTTCAAAGGCCATGTGGTATCTCCTGGATTGTCTTCTCATTAGCAGGCTTTGCTCTGAGCTTTAAAAGTTCTCATTCGCTGTTGTGTTCCTCTTCCTCTCCCAACTATCCTTCACAAACCCTGGCTAAGGCAGAGCATGAAATTTATACCTTACTCACAGGGATCTTACAGTTTTTCACATCCAGACCTGCTTTTTTGTTAAAGTTATTATAGTTGGTTTTTATCATTATTAATTTATTCTTCTAATTAGTACATATAGTACTAATTTATACTTCTTGTTAGTGCATAATGTACAAGAAACCAAATGCCAAAAGGAAATTACATCCTTAAACTGAGCTTTATGTCCAAGACTGTCATCCTCAACCAACACTTCTTAGAAACCTCACCTTCTGTAAAGGCATAGAAATCTTTATTTTCTAGTATAAACTTAGAAGGACCTAAAGGTCTGGTTTTTCACCTGACCACTGTGGCAGCCGACTTGGTCTACCTATACCCAGTTAAAATTCTTCAAATCTCCAGTGGAGATTTGAGCAACCTGGTCTAATCCTGGATGCCATCTCTAAGCATGTAGAGGAAGAGAAGATTATCGGGAGTGGTCAACATGGATTCAACAAGGGGAAGTCATTCTTGACCAATCTGCTAGCCTTCTATGATGGCATGACTGGCTGGGTGGATGAGGGGAGAGCAGTGGATGTTGTCTACCTCACCTTCAGCAAGGCTTTTGACACTGTCCCCCATAACATCCTCATAGTTAAGCTTAGGAAGTGCGGGTTAGACGAGCAGACAGTGAGAGGGATTGAGAATTGGCTGAACGGCAGAGCTCAGAGGGCTGTGATCAGTGGCGCAGAGTCCAGTTGGAGGCCTGTAACTAGTGGTGTTCCCCAGGGGTCAGTACTGGGCCTGGTCTTGTTCAATATATTCATTAGTGACCTGCATGAAGGGACAGATTGCACCCTCTAAAAGTTTGCCGATGACACAGAACTGGGAGGAGTGGCCAACACTCCACAAGCTGTGCTGGCATACAGTGAGACCTGGAGACGCTGGAGTGTTGGGCAGAGAGGAACCTAATGAAGTTCAACAAGGGTAAGTGTAGGGTCCTGCACCGAGGGAGGAATAACCCCATGCTCCAGTACAGGTTAGGGCTTGACCTGCTCGAAAGCAGCTCTGCAGAGTGGGACCTGGAAGTCCTGGTGGCCTTCAGTGCTGTCACTCACATATGAATTGAAGAAAACTGCTTATAATTTCTGTCCTACTCTCAGTAGATCTGAACTCTTATATCTGGATGGCGTTACACTCAAAATGTTGTTGGTGCAAAAGGGAACACTATCTCTTGCATTTGGACCTAAGACTTTATTGTTAGTTTAATTAGTGTTTAACAGTCTAATAAAAACCTAATATTTTTTTCTTATTAGTTCCAGTACCAATACACATAGCGGAATTTAACACAGAAAAGCCCTTTACAGCTAAACTTGTTATTCAGAAAACTTACTAGTTCTCTTTGCTTTTATGCTTACCCTTCCAGTGTGCCTCTGGGTCACAATGTTGAAAGCTTCCGACCTCCCAAAGAGGAATGCATGAGGTGGAGTTACAAGTCAACAGTGTCCTGATGCAGAGAACTGTATGATGTCTGTGGTGGGCGATTCCTTCTCCTCAGTTTTCAGTTCACTTAGGTCTTTTTTTTTGTCCCCCTCACATTTCCTTTGCATGATCTGCTTCCTTTTTACGGGTTCACAGCTGAAGTTTGAAACTGCACTATAGCCTCCACCAGCCCCCAAAAACATAAAAAGTTATTGTCCATTACACAGATGTGACTTACATACTCAGTTCAGAGACCCTGTACTGTCAGATCAATACAAAGCCTGTGGGCTTGTACCAACAAGAAACATATTTACTAGGATAAATCAGGGAAATACCATAATTATCTACAGTCCACGTATTTACTTGTACCCATCTTTGAAGCTCAATCATTAGGCAGCGAATTTTGCAGGGTGAAAAGGAAAGAAAACAGATTTTCACTTTAGTATCCTGCTGTAAGAGAAAAGGTTTAAATTATCTTGTCTGTGCATAAGATGGCTTATTTATGTTATACAGTGATAGGTTTTAAAAATATTATTATTTATACATGATCTTGACAGTAGCCCAAGATCTTCAGCCACTTGGATAAGGACTTTAATCCCTAGACTGCAAAAGTACGTCCTCTCTGTGTATCTCTGAATCCATGACTGCTTTCCCAAGTTAAACAACTACATGCAGATCAATGCAAGGTAATTCAGTTTATCAACCCTGTAGAGATTTGTGATCCTCTTGGGCATGAAGTTGACTTGATATTTTGCCATTCCTTTTAATTTCTCCAGGAAGGTGTTTAATGCAGCAATGGCAATAACATGTAGCCCTGTTCTCTTTCATATATATCTATACATATATTTATATCTATAGCTATATATACAAATGTTTATATATAGAGACCAGCAGATAGATGCAAAATGCAGGAAAAGTACATTTGCCATTTCTTTAGTGTAACAGTTTAATGTTTACCTGGGTTCAAGAAACGATTAGATAAAGAAATGAAAGGAAAATCCACCTAAGGCTGCTAAATACAAACATGCAGCCTCTAGGTCAAGAAGTTTCCAAGACACAAACCACTGAAGGCTGTAAGAGTACCCTAGGAAAATGTATTACAGAACTGCCCATTGTTCTGGTTTAGTTTAGTTATCAACTGCTAGCAAGTAGTGAAAGGGGATATTGGCTTAGGTGAACCTCTGGTCTGATCCAGCATGGCCAGTCGTACGGTCTGATACCTTTTCTCCCTAAATGAGTTAGTGAAGCAAGAACCCATACAGCAAAACATGGAATATGTCTGGTTTGATCTCATTTTAAAACTGACATGTCTATCCGCTGCAAAACCAAGGTTTAATAGCAAAAGAGATGACATTTTCTCAAATTCCGGATTAAAAGTATGCTTTTGAACCAACAAAAGTCTTACTGCTTTCCACAACGTGTTGTGTCAACCATATGTTCGCGATATGTGTGACAGAAAGTAAGTTTCAAGGAATGTTGAAAAGTTATATTAAAAGGAAAGGCAAATGAGGTAGATGATCATGCCATTTATTGCTTTGTTGGTAACCCTTCTGATATCACTGTGACAGATGCTGTCAGAGAATAGAACAAGGTAGTACTGCAAAGCTTCAGGTAAGAGATATAGAAATTTGTCTGGAATAAAACTAGATCACTGAAAAATAATCTTTTACATTTCTGCCAAAAGTTCTATACCTCTGTCCCACTGATGTACAGAAAGAGGAAAAATATGACCTCAATATTGCTCTTTCACCATTGACTCATCCCAGAATTGATACACTTGCGCTGTGGTTGCCCTGAAGTGTAATAGTGTACCATTAAATTCCAGCTGCAATACCATTATATTGCTATTAGAAAAGACTGCCGAGCAACACAATTTTTCAAATAAATATAAATTGTGAATGGCTGAAATGTGAAATGCCCTCAAGTGCCCAGGAGCAGGATTTTCAAGTGTCCTTTTTCAGTGGACAGGTTTTATGCTCTCCAGCAAAGGAATGGCTCAGTTTCTCTTTTGATTTTTAGTGGTAGTCTTAACAGGCACGTACGATAAAAAGCCATACAGAAGTCTGGGCCATGAACTCTGTGTCGCCTGGTGAAGGCACTGAAGTTCTGATGAGTATTACCAGCGAAAAAGTTGCATCTGCAGCCTCAAAGAGCTAGTTCAAAACCTGTTGTGATTCTCAGTCCTACCCAGGTGCCATCCTGTAACTTTGTGCCGCTCGCTGACTTGCTGCATTTGCCTTAAAGTAGGGCAAAAATTCATCTAGTGATAACAGAAAACCACCAGAAAAGTACACGGCCCTTTAGCTAAACAAATGAAACAAATACAAATCTTTGGCTTTCATCAGGCTTGTCTCCCTGAAATTCACACTTCTGTGTCAAGAGGATGTTTTTTACACCTACTCAGCTGGAATACGGTACACACTGCATGTTGATAGCCAGCATTTTCACACCCACTTATTCATGCATATGCTAATAGTTTTCTCGCTACAACTGCTCTGCTTTGTTCAGGACCCCTTACAGCTGTTTCAAGCATGCACCACCAATCAGACATCTTCTGAGTAATTTACACCTTCTCCCTACCCCGTGGTATTTCGTTAGCTGAACATCCAAGATATGTATGACCATCAGCACTGACCACCGAGAGACTTCGTGTTCTTCCCTATCAACTTATAGGTGTAAAACAGATGGGATACCCAGCAGAAATAGCGTGAGTGATGTTAGCTGCAAGTGGAACTCTAGAGCACAGTTGCATAGAGTCACTTAACAGCACTTTGTTCACCATTTCCAACTGGTTTTAGGCTAATATTGACAAATACGCATATATATAGATGCTCTTAATCCTCAAGAAATACGAGTTTAATCATTAATTTTTATTTAAATAACTATTTACAAAAGGGAGAAGCATAGTTTAAATCACAGATACGTTGTGATTCCTTGCTTAAAATACTATCACAATTGTTCAACTAGTGCACCCGACTGTGAATTACAGCTTCAGCAACTGCCAGTGCATTTTATTGCTAATTCTGCTGATCTTTGTTCATTTAATACCTTTAAATTAATGATGGGAAAGTCTTCAAAATAAGGTTGGGCAAACCTGCCGATGGCAAAGAAGGTCTTTGTCTCTGTTAAAGCTCTGCCTTGGGACTTGGGAGAGTTTTCTTCATTCATCACTGCACTATAATTTTTGTGGACTTTGACTTAATGACATCTGGGGATTTCACTGCAGGATCTGAAGAGATCTGCCTAGCTGTAGGTGTCTGTCCCATCTTTGTGCTGGGGGTGGAAGAATAAATAAATTTTTGTCCAGTGATTTGGTGAAAGCCTCGGAGATGTTATCTTCGGGGAATTCATCTGAGTATTTTCTGTAAATATTTTTTATTATAGTGTTTTTTTCATTATTTTATGCATCTTATCCCTATTTGGAAATCAGCTAGATATACCCCTATTCAGCAATGAACCGCCTCAAGAGGCTCCTCGGGGACTGACTTCAGAGTTTCACAGGGATCCAGTTTGACTGGGGTTATTTGCTCATATAGTCTGACTTTCTGTACCTCAATATTTTTTTTTACTAAGGTGTATGGTAGTACAGCCATTGATTTTAGCTAAAGTAAATAATTTCACTATTTTGAAGGCCAGATTATCCTACTGAACTCAAAAAAGGGGAAAAAATTTGAGGTTGAAGTTTTGTGTTATGACATAAGCCTAAATAAATGACTCACTACTGCTGAAAGGGAGATGACTTCCTCCCTCCCCTTTTCTTTGTCTATCACTCACACTCATTTGAAATATTTGACAATAAACTGAATATTTTTACTACAACATAAGAGAACCATATCTTCCTAGAGAGGGATCAAATCAGTGCCTGAATCTGTGCAAGGTATATACAACAAATGAGAGAGCCAGGGGAAGAATGAGCTTGGACCAAAACTAAAATCATAGAATAATAGAATCATTTAGGTTGGAAAAGACCTTTAAGATCATCGAGTCCAACCATGATGAGGAAGGGAAAAGAGATGAAAGACCAGGAGTTGCTCTTTGGTGAAAACAAACTTTAGATTGGCTTTGCCATCCATGGGCATAATGAACTATACCACACCAGCTCTCCTTTCCTTCCTTATTTTTAATCTGAGCATATGAAAAAGAGAAACTACATGGGCGTTTAAGAAGAAAAATTCTCTGTAACACAAGTATATCCAAGTAGTTTCAACTGATTTTTTTGTTTGTTTGCTTATTTAGTTGTCATTATTTTTTTCACTAAAATGTCATGGGATACTAAAACTGCATGTGCTGAAACACCCTTCCCAGATTTGAACAACTCGACCCTTATTTTGTCAAAAATAGGAAATGGGCTTCAAGACCCACCTTGCATGAGACTGCATTAATTACTACTAGTAATATTTTTAGCTTCTAATTTTTTGTTGGTACATTCTTAGGGTATGATGAATGACACATCTAAGTTAGAATTTAGATCAGTGACAAGTCCTTTACAATAACCAGGTAGGTTAATGACATTGGAGAAAAGCAAGTGTGTGAGAGAGAGAGGCAATTGTTTGCCTGGCTTGCTCAGGCTGTTAAAATCAGCTACATCAAAAGACAATGGTCTGAATCAGAACTTGTCTCAGATGTTACATTTCAGCCCAAGATTTTTAAAGGGTAAGTAGATTCACAATGTGAAAAGCTTACAGTTAATTTTTAAGCTAATGTTTTCTTTATTTTTAATTAGAATAGATGTCAGACTGATCTGCCTTTTATTTCCTACACCATCTCCTCTATATTTTTTGTAATATCAGAGTCTATGTCAGTCTTGTAAAAACAAATCTGTAATTGCAATAAAAATTGCAAAAAGAAGAATTTTATATTCATGACCTCATCAGAACATGCACTGAAACGCAAGGAGGTAGTACTGTGTAGTTAGCTCATTGCTGTATTCAACCTGCAGATTAGAAGGGATGCCTGGGATGGAGCTATCTGATCCCCTCACAAATCAGGTAAAATCCAAACATTCTAGATCCCAAGAAAAAAAAAAAAAAACCATCAGAAGAAACTCTATATGGCTCCAAATGTTGAGATGCCTGGAGTTTTCTGCCTTGCTGTGGATTTCCCTTACCGAAGGAAAAATTGCAGTCTTTCCACTGATACAGATATTCCTTGGACAAAATTTCATTGTACATTAATTTATGGTACCTACCACGATTCTAAACAGATCAGGGGCAGGAACTACACAGCCATGTAGCCATGTCTGCATCATTCAGATATGCAAGCTACACCTGACAATACATCTGGAGCGCAGGTGTGGAAGAAACAGAAAGTGTACCACTGGGTTGAAATCTGAATAAAAAACTTGACCTATGAGAATATTAGACTTTGGAGTCCAACAGCAAAGAGAAAAAAATAAATCAATGGGTTTGGGTTTGTACACCAGGAAGTTCCATTCAAATTGGAAAATGTTGTGTTTCATTTTCAAGTTATTTAAGCCTTTTTTTTTTCTCTTTTTCTTTTCTTACCCTTTAAAAAGATCAATTTCAAAATGAAAATGACATTTTGAAATGAAACATTCTAGTTCATTCTAAAAATGTTGATATAAAGCATTCTGACATTTCCTAAAACCATTTTCTTTCATGTGTGCATGTGTATATGAAGACTACTTGAAGGATGAGACTTGACCTTATAAATTCATACTTGTTGATAGAACAATACAGGTAGAGTTGTGCATAAAAATGTACTTTTTCTCTTGCTAAAAATATTTCACCCAGCTGTAAAAAGCCCAGAGGAATAGCTGCAGGATTTAACCAATTATTGTGAACAATATGAAGCAGAACAACCCTTTGCTGTAGACCTCACAATGTTGCAATCTGAAATAGCTACAGCCCTGCCTCCTTCCAAATATGTTTTGTGTATCATCATGCAACTGCAAATCAATAACAAAACAGCTACAAAAAAATTTTTTTAGGGATTCAATCTTTGTCCCAGTGAATTATATTTTAAACACCATCTATACCAGTAGGCACAATGGCTCATAAATGCCCACTTGAATACAATGACAAGAGAGAGGGGATCTTTTCTGGACATTCAGCTTTACAAGGCCACATTTTGTTATTTTAATGATCTGGGCTATCCCCAGTACAAAAACTTAATACAATATTATACTTGTATTTAAAACCAACCAACCAAAACCCTAACCATTTCCCTTTTTGTTCTGCAGTGACAGCAATTTGCCTTTGTGTGTAACAGCAGGGCTGCGATGTGGTGAGGTGAGAGGGGCTCAGTCTTTCGCCCTGCTGCACATCTGGTCTGAGGACAACAAAAGAGAGGACATCACCTTGACTCTTGTTCACGCTCCGATCAAACATCTGTGTAGGTCAGTTCAGGACGGGAGAGGAGTTCTCAATTTTCTGGAAGGTTTTGCCGGCCAAAATACCGTGTGTAATCTTGTGCAGTTAAGGGATGCCATCCAACTCAACGTGGTTAGTATCTCCAAATTTGCAGGAACCTGTTGAGAAGACTTGATTGATAGTGCTCAAGTCTAATTCCCTGTGATCACCTTGGCTGTTGTGTAGAAGTGGAGAAGAAAAAGAATCTAAACCCCAGCATTTTACCTATTAAAAATTGCAGTCCTGAAAGGAGAAGCGGGGGAGAGGTATATGCAAATCTGTTGGTATTGCCTCTTCTTTCTCTCTCTCACTTTTTCTTTTTTTTTTTTTTCTAATTTTTTTAATTTAAAAACAAACAACATGTAATTGGTTTTAATCCTGCTGAAAATTGGGGAAGATTTATGAAAAAGGGACTTGAAGGGCTCATTTTCAGTGGATTTGATATTATTGATTAACTGATATTTAGACTCCTGAGGCATCACTTCTCATTGTGCAAAATAAGCATAAAAACACTACAAGCAATTAATTGCATGGTTTTTGTACTATGCTTTGAGATGGCCTATCAGCCCTTTATTAATATTAATGAGAAGAATTAGTACCAAAGATCAGGGATCCATGATAGCTGGAAGAACCTGCAAGGACCCTCCAGCTCTCATGCTTTATTATTTTTTAATCAAAGTGGCTGACTTGAAGGCACAAAATTAAAGAACGGAGTCCTTTATGATTCCACAATGATTCAAATTAAAATGATCTATACTTGCATAATTCCAACGAGCCATTTTGTGCTAGTTAAAAACAGTTAAAAATTGCATAAATGCATGATTTAAGGGCTGCAGCTTTCTAATCTTAATGAAAGGGCCGTTTTTTTTGTATATTTCTCAACTCACACATGTGATCAGAATAAATCCACCACAGAAGAGCAAGAGAGGGAGAATACATTTGACGGAAACATTCTGCTAGTAAGTTACCTTGCCAAAAGATGGAATTTGGGATCATTGGTAATATTTTCTCCTTGTCCAAAAAGACAATTATGTTCTTGTAAGTATATAAAATATCTTGTCTTACTTCTGTTTCTATTACAACAGGGTTTAAATGTCTCATCCAAGATGGCTTTTCTGGAAGACACTCTCTACACAGTAGTTAGTGATAAACCAAGCTGTGATGAGCTCTCCACAAACAATGCAAAACTATAAAAAGACAAGACAGGAATGGAAGGGGAAACAATGAGTAGGCTACGGTCACCCTGCGGGTGAAGAGCAGAAACCAAAATACAATGGTGCAGTAATATTCAATGGATCATACCGCCTGTCTAAAACTTGTGTCATTGTAATTTATGTAAATTCAACCCATCAATGAATTTCAGAAAACTGTATTATGGGGTATTACTACACTAATTTTATAAAATAAAGGAGAAAAGAAATCCTTAGATCCAGACTCTTTTAGATACCTTTCTGGATTCCTGACAAAAAGTACATTATCTATGTAGCACTGACGTACGTTAGCTAAATGAGGCTTCAATATCTGTCTAGCCATTGCAGCACAGAAATCAGTGTGAATTGTAAGACCCTCCCAAGACTCTAGGAAAATTCTTGACCCATTACTTTATGATGAGATCTGTTTTGCTGTGCCCAGGATAAGATCATTACCCAAGCGAGCTTATTTGAGGTAAGCGGTGTTTGGACTATGCCGGAATCACGACAGCATGATCATGCCTTTAATGTAGTGAAATTTTGGCAAGTTCTAATTCTTAGTTCCTCTTCGGTGTCATGTCAAAGTGCACTGACCCTCAGTGCTTTTAACAAACGCTCAAAGAACCACACAATGGATTGTAAGGCATAGTTCAAATATCTACAATCAGCCCATAATCTACATATCATTGATACAGTATAATGGATCATTAGAGTACTCTGCCACTGTGCATTCAGAAGTCCTAAATCCACGGATCATGAACATGATAAACCCTAACAGTCCCTTCAAAGAGTTTACAATCTATCCTATCAATGTGGATTTAGAAAACAGCAGATTTCCACATGCATAGCCCCTCTGCATATTAAAAAACCTTATGCAGTCTTAATGGACAGAAGTTATGATGTATGAAAAGCAGGAACATTTTATAATTCTCCTGCTAGGAAAAAACACCTCTTTTTTCAAACATGTATCAGGTGTCCACGAGCTATCAATTTTGTCCCCTTTAGCCAAGCCAAGAAGTTCTGTGCAGCCTTCCTGATAGCATAACTAGAGCTCAAAATCTACAGAATTGCTTTTATGTCAATGTATTACATAAATTTTGTGAATGGGAGCAATCATCTGGTCCCAGTTCCCCAAATGGTGCAGTGAAAATGGGATTAGAATAATTGCATGGAGTGTAAAGCTCTTGTGATGATTTGTACCAAATATTGTGGTCCTTAATATTTTAGTCCAAAGAACAAGAACAACTTACACATAGGTCAACTTTTCCTACCTTTAGTTTTAATTGGAAGAGTTTATTGGTTAATTCAGTCCCTATCGTTCATTTGATATTTTCCCCCAATGTATTTCTATAAGGATATCTGTCTTCATCAGCTATGAGTTCAGTTTTTCATTATAAAGGTTTTAACTTTCTTTGCCTGCCGAAAAAGACAGACGCGTGAGTTTAAGCCTTACCCAGCCCCAAGGCCAGCCTCAGTAAATGTAAATATGTCCTGGGGCATCCAGGCTGAAAGCCAAAGGTAGCTTCATGTGATACTAATCATGCTGTTCCTCTGACACTGGCTACAGAAACCTTTGGGACTTATATCAACCCGGTAAGCTATTTTTGCTCCAGTGGATTCTTGACCTTACCAATGACCTTGTCTCTAACCAGGCCTGAATTTACCCATGGGAATTTTTAACAGTTATAATAGCCTTCACTCGAGATGGAGGAGAAGGAGAAGGGAACTCAGCTGATGTAAACTATTTTCTTCAGTACACAATGGAGTAACCCCAGTTCAGTTACACCAATTCATTAAATTATGCCAAAGAAGGGTATTTAAACACTACAGCCCACTTCCCAGATAGACTGCAGACGCTCCTTTCTGTTGTGGTTTGGGCCAGATTGGCCACCGAGGCAATGCTGTCACCCACTTCTCTTTTTAAAGAAAGGAGAGAGAGAGAGAAAGAAATTTATGACTTTAGAACGAACTAAACTACTTTAATGAAATATTAATAATAAAATAATAAAAAGAAAATAATGAAATATATACAAAACTGCATCAAGCTCCCAGGATGACAATCACATCACTAGCAGGCACTGGGGAAGTCCCAGACTGGACTCAGTGATGGACGGGAACTGGATTCTGGATCTGGATTCAGGAATGCAGGGATCGGGATCAAAGGCAGACGAACGGACAGAGTCCTCCTCAGACATCGGCCATTGGAGAAACAGGGCTGACCCCTTTGATCCCTCAGCTTTTACACCGAGCATGAGGCAGATGGGATGGAACACCCTGTTGGTCAGGTTTGGGTCACCTGTCCTGTCCGCTCCTCCCCACAGGTGTGACCCCTCTACGCTTTTCTGCTTCCCACCCTCCAATGGGGCAAACACCAAAGTTGGCTGCCCTTGGGTGTTATAGCCATAAGGATAAGCAAGAGCCTCTCTGCATCCCATTCCTTGGCATCAACTATAAACACGGGTCTTGTCACTCTGGGAGCGAACAGTTTCTGCACAACATGCTGGTAATTTCAGCAGTTAGAAGAGGCCTAGCTATAAAGTAAAGTTACTGAACAAAATTGGTCCTGTTTTACCTCAGACCAGGACACCTTCCAATTGACAAGTATTACTGACAGTTTATTTTCATTGTGTAAATTCTTTGAGGTGCATATTTGCATCTGCAGTAGCAAACCCCTGCAACACGTGAGATCACAGAAACACAAAAATGGATGTAAAGGACTTATACTATTTGGTTTTCTTCCTTTTGGTGCCATGTCTGCTTTGGTCCAGCTGAAACTTCTGAACAAGCTTCTGTGATTTTGCTTTCTGAAATTTGCAAAAGAAATTTGCTCTGGGACTGAGACCGTGCGTGTCAGATAACAAATTTATACAGCTGGCATAGAATGTACGTGGCCCAGAATGTAAGGCTTGATAATGGAAAACCTGACAAAATCGTAAGTGGTCCTAGTGGGCAGTACTATAATACAGTGTTATTATGCCAGGTTTCCAAAAATGTATATTACTCAAGAACTGAAATTACTGTGTGGCAGCCCAGGAGCTTGTAATGCATTGAATAAACTATAGTTTCTGACTAATATTTGCATGCCTGTCTAAGAATATGTAAATGTGACAGTTTCCCTCCTGGAAAAACTAAAATCCCTAATGAATTGAAGGGCCAAACATGCAAATAAACCTCATGATTCACACATGTGTCTCTCATTTAATTTTTCAAAATGTATTTTGCATTTTGATTACGCTACAAAATGCAGCATGGAGGGCAGAGCAGTGAGAAAAATAGAAGTGTGTGTACAACATATTTTTCATATCAAACAATGTGATTTACTTTAATCATTCCAGGAGTAACAAATAACTGCAAGTGCATGCTTTGAATGCCTTCCAGGTGTATGTAGTCAAGTTCAAAAAAAGTGATGCTGTTTATACTTGCACTTTATAGGCTGTAGGCTTGATTTTTCTCTCAATCACTTCAGCTTTCCTCTGATATAATTCCAGTGTTGACTTTAACAGAATTGTACTTGATTTTTACAGATACAAGTGAGAGGAGAATCATGCCTCAGATGCCTTTGCTGTGGCAGAACTGAACCGGTTCTCTTTGGATATGTTTATACCGTTAGACATAAAAGTCAGCGTTATTTATTTAGACCCTCAGATACATTCAGCAATGCAAAGACTCTCCAAGTAAAAAGCAGCCCACGCAGGAAACGCCCCTCACTGCATCCCTGAGCAATGTAAAGAACTTAGCGTTAAACTTCCCCAGTCTCCTACAGGTGTAAGCAGAAAGTATTTAACTGCCACTTGTACTTCTTCTCAAGGTCAGTGAAGACAAAGGGCAGTGGAGTAGAATATCCTTGAAAATTGTTCCGAGAGAGCAGGTAGTAGATGTCCTCTGGCAAATCTGCTTGCAGAGGTTTTAAGACATACATTTGCTCAGCCCTCTGGCTCACAGCCTCTAAGCTATTCTCCCTCTAAAAACGTAACAGAAAAGAAAACTCTAGCTGCACCTCATCATTTCAGCTCACAGTTAAATCCACTCATGTAATTTAGTGCAACTTAACTTCCAGCTGACACAGCTGAAAAGCGGATGCTTCTGCCACCCGCTCTGTAGGGGTAAGCAGAGGGGGATGGTGGGTAGGTTGGGTTGTGGTAGCATCTCAAGCTGCAATGAAAAGGCTCACCAGGAGATGCCCCTCAGCACCCAAACGCTAGTACTTTGCTAGTCCCCATCATAGCTGCAAAATATCTACAAAGCAAAAGTGACTTATAGTTAGTTTACCTCCGGTATCTTTGCCCCACGCAAAGATTAGAATATTTCAGATCTTTGTATGCAAGACAAACTCTTGTGATTGAGCTACAGGGTTTTCTGTTACTCAAAAAATGGCATCTGCTTTCTTCTCTTTTCAGTGCTGCTGTTGAAAAATTAAAAGGATCAGTTTTGTTTTGTTTTTGTCCTGGAAGGTGTTTTTGTCTTCATTCAAAAAGTGAACAAACAAAGAAAACTGCCTCAATTTTTTTTTTCTTTTCAATTTTGAAAAGCTGATGTTTTTTCAAACACTATTTTCCAATCGGCTCTAAGGTAATACAAATAATAACCAAGCGAGACCAAAGATGGTGATTTTTTTCATAACTGTCAAATAATGACAACATGAAGCAGAGACAAATATCATCCTGAAATTAATCATACAGAATGGATCACAGTGAATGTCCTTTCTTTCTGCCCAAAAGACGCATTTCATTTTCCTATCTTTATTCACATACAGATTCAGGCAGAGAAAGCTGCCTCCAAAAGCCATTTCTTTAAGATACCACGAAATAGAAAGGTTAATAGTTAACGCTGCTAAGAGTCCCATTATTAAAACTGCTTTGCCATGCAATACCAGGACAAATGGAAAATGAAAATTAGCCTAGACATCTACAACCTCACAAAGGAGATTCAAAGTCTCCAGGGTTGTCATTCCAGCATCTTTACATGATAATCAAGCAGGTTTTGTGTACTTACTGTAGTTAATGCCACCTCTTCCCATTTTCATTTTGTTGCAAGCACAGAAAATATAACCAATAATGTGCATGTTCTTTTTTCTTTGAGGGGAGGAAAGGGGAGAAAAAAGAATTTAATTGACAGATAAAACGGATGTAGAAAGGGTAATTTCATTTTCCATCAGAAGAAGTAAGGTTTTATGTTGGGAATTAAATTAACAGCACATGAAATTGGCTTTTCCTAAGTTCATATTTTTTAAACTTTTTTATAAGAAGAAGAAGAAGGAGAAGAAGAAAGAAAAAGACCCCCAAACCAAGGTAGAGTTGTAAAAAGCCTGACAATGAGCACAGATGATTTCCAAAGACGATAAAACTTCTCCGTTGCAGTGTGGTTGTGGGCCTTCTTGCTTTTCAATCACTCTGCATTTTCTGCTTGTGTGATACTAAAAAGTTATGCTTATAAATGTTTCCTGATTTCTGTGTGTGATGTTCCATCTTCTGACTCCAGCTGGTTTCAAGCTGCACTCCCCACCCCACATCTTTTCCTCTCTTTCCTCGGCTTATTCAAGTTGCCTGCAGGTTGTGATTTATCTTTGCAGTTAATACATTTGTATTCACATAATTTTTTGCTTCTGTTTGGCTAGGCAAATCTCTATTGGAATACCAATATGTATGGATTTCCATATTGTCATTACTGACAAAATAGCAACATGGGAGTGAAAAAAATCCAAGTGATGAGCAAGAAAAAAAATATGCAGAAAAGGGAAAAATCATTTTGAAATCACAAAATGTGGTGGGTTCCCCCTCCCCTTTTAATGCATAAAAGTGAACTTAATGAAAAAAACCCTTACTAATATTGTGCTTAGGAGAAACAAAGAAGATATTTATAAGGAGATCCCTTGATAATTTATCAAGACAAGTGTAAAAATCAACTATGAACCAAGCAAAGACAAAAATGCATGCGCACATACTTGATATGTGCCCATTAAAAAAAAAACAACCGAAAACAAACCCATAAATTATAGTAAACAATGATGATTAGCATCTTAATCAGCTAAAAGCTGAATGGTTTTGACAGTTATTGTTTTACTGGTGAGTTGAAAATAAATGTTCTCAGGCTTGGTCACACAACGATTTTTTAAAAAAATTATTTTTATTCTTTAAAAATCTGTTATTGTGTTTCATTAGCAGAACACCCTTTAATACCAGAAGGTCAAATTTTGCACCACATTTGCCTGGAACTAAATTTCTGCTTAAACTCTCACGGAATTTAGTGGAAATGGTGTTATTTTCAGAAGTATCTCACAACTTCAAATGTCCCTGAAGTGAACACCAGCTCTGGGTGCTCAGAATCCTTAGGCAAATTTGTGTAGGTACACAAGAGGCACTAAATGCTTAAGTGCACGTAGCTGGTCATCTAATCTTAAGCAGTTTGATATATTTCAATAGGTGACAGACAAACTTCTGTATGTCTTTGTAGTGAGCTGACCTTGGCCATCTGCCAAACACCCACCCAGCTGCTCTCTCACTCCCCTCCTCAGCGGGACAGGGGGGAAAAACGGGATGAAAAAGCTTGTGGGTCAAGATAAAGAGGGGGAGATCACCTACCAATTACCATCACAGGCAAAACAGACTTTGTCTGGGGAAAATTAATTTCATCTATCGATAACTGAAATAGACTTAAGTAGTGAGAAAGTAAGGCAAAAAAAAAAAATAATTTAAAACAATGCTTCTGTTCCCACCACCCTTTTTTCCAGGCTCAACTTCACTCCTTCCCTCTGAGCCCCTCTACCCGCCTCCCTCGAGCGGTGCAGGGCACCAGGGATGGTCACGGTCCCTACACGGTGGTTTCTCACTGCTGCTCCTTCTTTCTCACACTTGTTCCCTGCTCCAGAGTCGATCCTTCCCATGTGCTACAGTCTCCTTCAGGAATGTCCACCTCCTCCAGCGTGCAGTCCTCCACAGGCTTCAGTGCTCCACCACGGTCCTGTCCCACGGGCTGCCGGAGAATCTCTGCCCTGGGGCCTGGAGCACGTCCTCCCCCTCCTCCTGCTCTCTTCTTGGTGCTCGTAATGGTTTTTTCACATTTTTTTTACTCCTCACTCCTCTGCCCGTCTGGCATTTTTGTGCTTTCTTAGGTATTTCTTCCCAGAGGTGCAGCCGGCCTCGCTGACAGGCTCAGCTGTGCCCTGTAGGTGGGGCTGGTGCGGAGTCAGCTGGAACCGGCTGGAACCGGCCGGAACCGGCTGTGTCTGGCACAAGGCAACCCCAGCCTCTCCTCACAGAGGCCAGCCCTGCAGCCTCTGTGTTATACCTATACGCGTGTATATGCCGCTGCGCGTTCATACACGCGGGAGTGATTGTGTAGGCAGCATCCTGTGGAGACTGGCTAGGGTTTCAGGTGGTGGCATGGGACCACAAGGGCCGTATGAAAACCACGCAGTTGAGAAGGAGCTATGTCTTTCTTCTGCTGAAGTCTGTGGCGATATCGCCCTTGATCTGAGTGGTGGTGCCACGGTAAGGACTTGATCAGGGCTGGTGGGTGAGGTGACTTGTTGATGGATACAAACGATGTTCGTGTTCATCGTGAGGTGTGATCGCCAATACTCACTGACGCTAGCCCTGATAACTTCAAAGAACTCTGGACAAGTCTCTCTGGCAAGCATCTTCCAATTGATAAACCAATATAATCAGATTTGCCAGTGACACGGATGGCTTTTAAACACCTCTTTTTACTTTTAATTCTTTTCTAACTATTCACCTGATCACACAAACTTTTACTTCCATAATTAGCCCTTTTTTCTACGCTTATGTGAGTATTGATACAACCAAAATAATCATATTACTTTTGACATCGCTTTAAAATTAAATGCCTTTGATTTAGGTGTGATTCGGACAACCCAGGTAATTTGCTAAAGCTCCAGTTATTGCCAGTGGAGAAACTGGTCACTTCTGAAGGTCATCAGATTCCCAGGACCTGATTTTTTGGAGTCAGCCTCTGGCTACTGTAGGGTGAAGGCACAAGTATTTTTATGCCGAAAGGGAACCAGAGCAGCCAGCAAAGGGTTATAAATAAATCTTACTCAAGGTGTCCCAGCAGCGGACTTTGCTTGTTGTCTTCCTTCTACTACATCAGTGAATGCACCAACGAAGCTAAAAGAAGTAGGTGTAGACAGATGAACACATCAGCGGGAATTAAGGCATTTCCCTCTCTTCACTCTCAGCAGACGTTAGCTGCTGGCTGGCTCCTACCCACCTCTCCAGGACACTCTTAACATCTTAACAGGTGCGGTAGCTTTTGTTTAGACCCAGTCTAAGCTGAAATCTGGAAAGAAAGTGTTAGCGGTTTAGTTTGATTCCAGGCTTTTTTGGATGTTCTAGCAGAAAGCATTGCTATTTTGATATTTTAAAGCTATGTGCTTTTTTTTTTTCATATTTTACCCCTTCTTAGCTGTTCCTTAGCAAAGTGATAGCTGGGAGTCTGTGAACAGATTTAAACGTTATCCTGACAACTATAAAGAAAGACAACAGGTAGGATTTGTCTGCCCTAGCGTAGACATCTGATTTTGAGGGAGTCGTCCCTTTGAAACAACGGATGAAAACTGCTACCTCCAAAGACCAAGTACTCTCACTCCAGGACAAGTGTCTAAAATAGGCTCAAATAAACTTCTTCTAGAAGTAATTCTTTCCAGTGATTAAAAAAAGTCCATGTCATAATTAGTTCAGATACTGATAACTAATTTTTAGACATCAGTTAGTAGATGAGCAGAGTCTTGATCTGATACGCAGTTATTCCTTGGTGCTTGGGGAGGCAAACAAGACAGAGATTTTCCACCAGTTCAGCGAGCTGACCTGACTCGCCTGCTGCCCTTGTATTCCCAGCCCCAGTGCAAAGAGGGAATATTTCTGGAGATGGGGAAAATGTATACAGCTGTCCTTCTCAGCATCATCCCATGCTTGGGCAGGACTAAGCAGGATGTGGAACTGCACACTTTGTTCGCTGTGGCATCTGTGCAAAAGACAAAGATTTCTTAGTGAACAATTTGAGAGAATGGAACAAAATCTGGTATGATTTAAGAACCTGCCTGGATTTTACCATGTTCAGTGCTCAGGTTAAACTAGCTGATTTTGCCCCACCATCTCAATTTGGGTAAATATTTCATAGGGTGAAAATAAGAGACTGCAAAAATGAAGTAATATTCTGGGCATGTACAACTCTGACTGGAGAGGGGATGAGAGAAAGAAGGAGCCACACCAGGCAGATGTCAATCATGTTACTTAATTCATTACTGTCTTAAATATAGGTAAATGGATGACACTGAGAGCATTATGCAACTAGCCTCCATAATGAGAGCTGAATTCCGGCTTCTAAGACCTGCTTTATATCCTTTTGTGCATATAAAGAAACATATACAAATATATATACCTACATATATATACACATATATATGTATATATATTTAAACAATATATATAATTATGCCGATGTAGAGTTATATATATATATATATTTGTGTACGTATACAAATAAATAGATCTTTCATTTCTGAAAGTCTGGTTTTGCTCCTGTTTTTCCACTACTAAAGATAGGATCTATCAGGAGGAAGAAAACCCACAATAATATAATTTATGTTAAAATTATTTTATTAGGAAAAAAAAAGAACACGAAGAAGACGACACAGGAAGAGAAAGAAAGACAGAAAAAGAAAAGAGGGAAAGAAAAAAGAAAGAGCAAGTGTGAGATGGAGATATGCATTTTAGAGTGACTGCACTCTCAGAGAATAAGAGCTTTATCTTGATTTCAAGCTCTCCTTCTAACAATAAGGGATAGCATCTCAGAAAATGGGACTTCTTTTTTCTTTTGCTGACCTACTAAAAAAAAATAAAACACGGTACAAAAAAAATCTCCGTTGCTGAGATATTTCCTTTTTCTTACCTTTCTGCTGATAAGAGCTCTCAGTGTTTCTGGATAAGAAGAGATACTTTATTGTCTCCTGCAAAGATATAAGAGAAGAGAGGGGAAAAAACAATGCCTTTTGTTAGAAAGGAAACTAACTGCAATTTGAAGAGCGATTGTAATAGACAGTATTGCTGAAGGCAAACAGAAACTAAAAAGTAAGCTCTTTAGAATATTATCCTTCCTTAACATTTTGATAAAGTTCCTTAAAATGGGAGCCACTTTTGCCTCTGCAGCACTTTAATTTCCTATAATCATCTCTGATGAAACAGATGATACACACGGAGTTACCCCAGGTATTGTTTAAGTGGGGACTGAATTACTTTTATACTATCACTAAATGATTGAAAAAAGGAAACAAAACACGTTTTCAGCATTGCTCTGCTTCCACGCTGCAAGCCCAGCATAGCGATGCTCTCTCTAATTCTGTTTAAACTGCATTCCAGAAGTATTCACAAGTCAATTTTTTTAAAGCCGTTAAAAAGAATGTAGAAGCGACATAGGGTGGAAAGCACAGGCAATGTTCATTATCAGGCCCAGAAGAAAAGGACGTTTTGAAGAGAAAACCCACAAACTACAGGACTTTGAGGAATTTGCTAGTTATCTTTTCCACTTGGGTGACTTTAGGCTTCGCTACCAAATTGAAACACCATTTTCTGAACAATAATACTATACATTTTTTTTTTTGACATCACAAAAGAATGCTTTTAAGGCATAAAAAATGTATTTCCCTTATGTAATCAAAAACAAAACTCTATAAATTATAATGCAATGTACAGTCCAATTCCTCCATTCAATGCATTTAAATGGTATGTGCTGATTAAGCTCTTAGTCATTTATGTTAAATGTCTAATGAAAAGCTCTTTGAATCTGGTTTAACCCATATTAAATGCCCTAGTGGTGCCCCTGGAATTAAAAAAGAAGAAAATTAATCCTATTCTTTGTTCCCTTTATACATTTTAATAAATTATACTGCATCTTCGTAATGCATTTATGTCTCAGACAAAATGCCAAATGGTTTGATCCTTTCAACAAAAAGCCAAGGAACAAATTTGCACATTAAAATGTAGAGTTATTCAACAATTCAAGGCATAGTGTTTTCCAGAAGATGATGTGTTTTCTATGTTTCTTAATAACTCCGCACGATGATTTCTGCTTTGTGTGTAAGCAGGCTCTGTGGAAAGTTTGCCGGGTTTTTTTTTTTCTTTTCTTTCACTCTGTACAGCTTAACAGAATAAACACAATTTTCAAAATGCAATAGATCCCAGAGCATAGTATTGTGTTGGTACAAGGGCTTCAGTAAGCTGGCAGTTGACAGGACCATAGATGGCCAAAGTAAATTCGGAACAGTCAGGATGTTCCTTCATGTCTTATTTATGCAGAACCATAGAGATTCAGCATTGGAACTGACCTCCAGAGCTTACCTAGTTGCTCTTTGAGGACTAAGGTCAAATCATATGGCCAGACAACTCTTAAGGGATGTTTATCAAACCTGTTTTTAAAAATCTTCAAGGATGAGGATTTCGTAACCTCCATAAGTCACCGGTTTCTTTCTTTTTTATCCCTACAAAAAGAAAAACACTTCCAACAGATTCCCATTGCCACCTCTGTTTTACAGGGTAATTTCGCTGGTTGCAGAATCAGCTGACATTTTCTTGCTCTCCTCCCAAGAACATGGAAAATAGTCGGTTATTGTAGTATTTAACTATGCTTTCTCATCTGAAAATGGTCTCCTCTTTTTGGCTCCAGAGTTAGCAGACTTGTAAGTTGTTTCAAGGCCCAATACTCTAGCATTGAGAGTTTTTGTGATCTAAATTTAAAATCTAGTGAAGGGTAAGTTTCTATAAATTTTAGGCAGACATTAAGCAGAATAATGTCAACAACGACAGTAATGATGTAAATACCTCAACAAGAAAATGAAACAAGAGATGGAAATACTTATGTTAACAAAATTCAAGATACGGGAATTAGAGTGTAACTAATGATTGTTTACGTGTGTGTGGAGAAGTGTGTGAAGGAAAAAAAATAAATTGCACTTAAGTATGCTCTGTTTCATCCTGATTACAAAAACATTCTTTTAAAAATTCCTAAGACTTGCCTGGAATAGGAAAAATCTGTATCTACAGATTACAACTGAGAGTCCTCAGACAGACTTTTAAACCTAAATACACTGTACTATTACAGGATTTCTGTTTCTTCATTTAAAGGGGAAGTGGTATTTATTTACTTTGAATCCAATAGTGGTCCAAATTGTAAAGTACTAACACTATTACATATGACTTCAGGACTAAATCTTCCAGGAAATGAAGGATTACAGTGATAGTTAATGGTAGAGAGCAGCTAGATACTGTGGATTTTGGCTGATTCATGATACATGGGTGGCTACTGAAGAACCTGAGGCCTCAAGGTCAAGGACTTCTTCCCTGGAGGCAAGATATTCATGTTTTTCTAGATTTTTGCCCTAGGAGCGTCTGAAACTCTGAGTACTCGATGCTTCCAATTTCTGTGGCTTAAAGACAGTCTTGAAGCCACAGAAGCTTATTCCTAACTATATTATGTGATCAGTAGCAAGAAAGTATCAAGAATTTTGTTCTTGAAATTCCCAATGTTCTTGTTATGGAACCAGGACCTTGAAAATCCTCAAGTCCTAGAAGACAATAACCCAATAAAATTCTCAGCCTAAACTTCCAGATATGCATGAAGAAGTCTAGGATCCTGGAAGGTTTTCCAAACTTGCAAACTCTTCACTGAAAAACAGAGTTGCTAGAAGCAGTGAGAGCTATGGTCTTATTTATGTCAGTCTAATTTTCTGCTGCTGGGGTCCCTGGAAACCTACACCTTCAAGGTACCTGTTGCAAATCTGGGAGCCTGAAAACATGGTAACTCTGTGCCTAGTAAAAAACCACCTTGGAAACACAGTATTTCTACCTTCATGTCTTCAGAGTCTCCTGGTTCCTCATCTGGTGAGCCACTTCCACACCATCCCTAAATTAAATGTAATAAATTTGCCTCTAATATCCGTTCTGGCAGCTGTAAAAATCTTAAGAACATACTTAATTTCAGAATACCTGTTTGTAAGAGTACCTGGTGTGAGAAGGCTTGCTTGTCTGTTTGTTTTAATGAAGGATTTCTTACCTTGGGGAAATTTTAAAATGTCAAAAATGGCAAAGTTTGGATATAATTCTGTTTTTTTAGTTACTTATAACAACTCTTTTTGTTCTAATGTTTTAGCTAGTATTGCTTGTAGAGAAGTTGGAGGAGCTCAACTGAGTGAGGATGAGGAACTGAGGTTGTCTGCAGTGGGAAGTTAGGAAGTTATATGCTGGACCAGCTGTACAACATTCATGCTGGGTACAGCTGTAAACTGCAGTGCATAAAACTGCAATGAGTGCTTCTGTGGCCTAATGAAAAAAATGGAGAAACTCCCAAGAAATTCAGGGAAATTGTTGATGGATATGAATGGGATATAAGCAAAGGCACACAATGCATAGAAAATACCTCTTGTTCCGTATTTCCAGTGACAGAGAATGATGGGAATAAGAATGCTAAGGAGTGGATGAAAAAATAAAAAAAAAATCTGCCTGTGCCGTACATTCTCCCTTCCTCATGAAGCCACGCTCCAAACCACTGTCACCAGCAGGTGGTACATCCTGAAGATGAATCAGCAGCAGCTCACAAACATCTGCAAAGACCTGGCACAAGCTTTCCCAGTCTGTATTTGCCAGCTCACTAGTCAACAAACAGAACTTAGTAGCAGGTTGGGAGTGCAAGGTCCAGTCACCTGCAGAGGTTTCATATAGAGAAAAAGTGGGCCATATAGTCTGATGCTTTTCTAATGGGTCTCCGCACTCCAGATCTGTCTGAATATTCATCCACAGTCATGCTCTGTACCCCCCCCCCAACGCCATGTTACAATTGCCTTCCATAGGGCATCACTCACCTTTGCATCCGTAGCCATAAAATAAATGATTTGGGCTGAAGTGTTCTGTTGGGCACAGAACAGATGGTACTAGCCACAGAAAAAACCAGCAACACCTGGTTTCAGATACTCAGGCAGCAAATTCCCTGCCCCCAAAAGCCATGGCTCATTATTCAGTCCAGATAATGGACCATTCATACAAACTTCTGCTATTTAAATCTCAGCTTCTGAAACCAACCAGACTCTCCAATTCCCTCTGCAGATCCAGCTTTGCCTTGGCTACATCTGTCCCCAACTGTTCTCTGGATGGACTTTTCCATACATTTGAAATCCTTTCCTAGTAACAAATATATGCAGCTGTAGCTGTTTCAAGCTGTTTTCTGTGTAATAGTCTCAGCAGCTGTTTTCACTTCAGTGGTCTCCTGTTGAGCTATTATTTAAAAAAAGTTATTCTCTAGTCTCTTATCTTCATTCATTATACCTGTCATCTTCTGAATCAAGTTTTAATTTTTTCTTTTCTCTTACCCGTTATTTGACACCTCAGCATAACGTGTTGTGTTTACCCTGAATTCCTTCATAGCAGCTGACATGAATTTACTAGTTATATCTAAACTGTAGACTGAGGAGCAACCAGAAAACAGAGCATGACCACAAAACCCCTTTTTTGGCTCTACATTTTGTAGATGTGGTCAGGTTTCCCTGTACTGCAGGTTTCCTCATTATGTCTTGCAGTTCATCATCAGAATCCAAACTTTGTGTGCAGAATAATGGGAGGTGGTAGGGGATACGTACATCTCAGGATTCAGAAAAGTAGGTCACATCCATAACTGGAAACTAGATCTCGCACAGTTTGAAAACTGGACCTGTCTCTTGCACTGCAGAAGCATTGGAAACAGTAATGTTCTCTCTACATTACTGAACTTTTATAATTGGCTGCTTTTTATTTGCACCCTCAAAATAAACCACCGATAAAAAAAAATAAATTGTTTTTCAGGACCCTTAAAAGCAAAAAGAATCACATTGATTTAGTGTTCCAACCCTTCGCATTAGGGCCACCATGAAGGTTTGGGTATCTTTGCTAATCATTGAATTTAGGGGGGAAATCTGCAGTGACATCATTATCTGCCTGCCTCTTGCAAACATCATCAAAAAAACCCCAGCAGCCATTCTCAGGGGGTAAATTAATCCAATCATGCTTTAACATATGGTCATTTCACCTTCCTCCAGTACATCTATTTCCACAGAAAGAGTAAAGAGTGTGTATGGCTCCATAGTTAATAAGGGAACTGCATTCATGGGATGTGCTATCTAGGCATACTTGAGAGGAAAGATTTTAAAGAATCAGTATTCTTCATACAAAAATATGCCTGTACTGAATCCAAACTCTGTGACTCCTTGGTATGTTATATGTGCATGTAATGTAATCCCAGACTACATTATCCATCCAGAGGGACCTTGACAGGCTTGAGAGGTGGACATTTGTGAACCTCATGAAGTTCAACAAGGCCAAGTGCAAGGTCCTGCACATGAGTCAGGGCAATCCCAAGCACAAATACAGCCTAGTTGGAGAATGGATTGAGAGCAGTCCTGAGGAGAAAACTTGGGGGTGTTGGTGGATGAGAAGCTCAACACGAGCCAGCAATGTGCGCTCGCAGCCCAGAAAGCCAACCGTATTCTAAGCCGCATCAAAAGAAGTGAAGCCAGCAGGTCAAGGGAGGTGATTCTGCCCCTCTACTCCACTCTCGTGAGACTCCACCTGCAGTACTGCATCCAGCTCTACAGTCCCCAACATAAGAAGGACATGGACCTGTTGGAGTGAGTCCAGAGGAGGGCTATGAAGATGATCAGAGGGCTGGAGCACCTCTGCTATGAAGACAGGCTGAGAGAGTTGGGGTTGTTCAGCCTGGAGAAGAGAAGGCTCTGGTGACGCCTTCTAGCAGCCTTCCAGGCCCCCTACAGGAGAGGTGGGGAGGGACTCTTGATCAGGGAGTGTAGCAATAGGATGAGGGGTAAGGGTTTTAAACTGGAAGGGGGTAGATTTAGGTAAGATACTAGGAAGAAATTCTTTACTGTGAGGGTGGTGACACACTGGAACAGGCTTCCCAGAGAAGCTGTAGATGCCCCAATCCCTGGAGGTGTTCAAGGCCAGGTTGGACAGGGCTTTGAGCAGCCTGGTCTAGTGGGATGTGCCCCTGCCCAGTGCAGGAGGGTTGGATCTAGATGATCTTTAAAGTCCCTTCCAACTCTAACCATTCTATGATTCTGTGATTATCCTGGTATCTGGGCAATTGACAGTGCATGGGTCCTGTTCTTTGCTTTCATCCAGTCTGAGACGACGCTAGGGAAGTTCCTTGCCCTCATCTGGCAACTTCTTTCAGCAGCAGATGAGCAAACTTACCTAAGGTCTTCAAGGGCTCGAATGGCATGTGATTCTTCTACAGTTAAACAAACTGATGCTGAGTGATTTGCCAAATGTCAGACAGAGAACTGGATACCTTATTCCCAGTCTGGAGCTCTTCCCATTAATGATGCTCCTTTCCTGCGCAGTTGTTCAAGAAGCTGGTCTGATTCATCCACCACCTGCTGTACAACCTAGCTAGGCACGACATCCTGCAGCAAGATTTACTCCTAGGTGCTACATGCCGATGACAGTTTGCAATTAAGGGGACTGCTTTTTTCCTCTGTTTTTCCCTTAAAATGAATTATTTGATTCCGTAGACCTTAATGATTTTCTTTTGCTCTTAATTAGATAATTAAACTCTGAGTTCAGATCATAACATGCTGCATTAATGATATCTATTTAATCAAAATGTCCATTTGTTTTCATTATATTATGTTTAGTCAGAGATATTTAAGAGAGTTCTATGTTAGTTCAGCTTTTTTCTTCCTCTTGGCATTTTGTTATTTATTGTGTATATATCTATAGATATAAAGACCGGCAAATATTAATATAATAATAATAATGAAAAATAATATTTTTTTTAGAGAACAAAGCCAAGTCTGTTGGCATTGTACTGTCATAACAGAAATAGCACAATCATATGTCCAGCATTTTTGAAAGTTTGTAGTGATCACACTCAATCCGTCTAGCAATTCAGATTTTGGATATCATCTTTTAGAATATTTTAAAGAAGCTCCTTTCGAACTATATGTTCTTCACAGACAGTGAGAAATAAAGGTAACTGAAAAAAATTGGTCATGTTTTAGAATCCTGTCTCATAGATTTGTAAAATAATTTCCATTAAAAAAGCTGGAATCTTTTATAGCACACCACTGATCTTGCCTTCATTATTTCCCGTGAAGGCTTAATCTCCATCCGATGTAAAACTCAAGATAGAAGTAGTGGAACTTATGTTATTCTCCGTGATACTGTAAGTTTCCCCCCCCCCCCCCAAACATATTTGTTAGCATTCTTTTCCTTTTATTTTGTTTTTTTCCCACTTAGAATGCAGGAGAACAGCAATTGTACTTAATTTTTCAAAAGATAAAACTGAAAATGATGAACCCAACCACGTAGTACACTAAAACCACAGAGAAAATGAATGGCTACCTGTCTTGCGACTTTCTTTTAAAAGACCTTCTTGGCCTTGCCAGAAATTTGGCAGATAATCATCCTTTAACATGACAACTCCATTAATGAATGTCCTGACTCTTTCACTTGCTGACTCATAGCAGGATGCCTCTCTAATGGAATACCAACTGCATCAGCTCTTTTTCTGCTGTTACCATCGAATGAGGAATTTTCTACAAAACCTATCTGTGAAACCAGATTAGGAACAACACTGAAGCTTCTTGGTGGAAACAAAAATGGAGTCACTCATCAGAAGCATTTATGTGAGGACATGAATATTTCAGGATCCCTGCAAGAAAACATGAGTTTGCCAAGACTATAAAAATAAGATTGTTCATACAAGTATCCTGTGAAAATTCACTATGATCACACAAACAAAACTTTAATAATTACATTGCTGTAACTTCTGGTGTAAGATTAATGTAGAGAGATGATGTTTAGAGTAAGGTACTAAAAAGAAAAATATAAGGCTGGTTTAAGAGTTTGGGCAAGGTTTGTTACCTTCCTGTGTCTGCTTCCAAACTCAACAAGAAAAAAACCTACAAAACACAAAATGAGGGAAGGAGAGAAGGGAAGGAAGGAAGGAAGGAAGGAAGGAAGCAAGCAAGCAAGCAAGCAAGCAAGCTTTTTCCTCTCCTGTTTGAGCTATTGCAGTTAATTATATTCCTATTACCACCTAAGTGACAGTCTTAGTATAGGCAGAGAAGTGTAGACTTCTTAGCCAAAGCTGAGGTTATGAACTGTATTACAACGAAATATGGAATAATGAGTCACCATTATGTCAAGTGTATTGATACCTTTCTCTAAATTAAATTAAAAAAAAAATCCTTACTGATTTCTAATTCAAAGAAATCTGAAAATAAATTTGTGGTTGGATTTCCACCATTGTTAGGAAGGAAAAGCACATTTTCTACTGTTTTGATTTTGAATGTGGTTCAGATACATATGGCTACATTACTCTTCTGCCAATCCCATAGCATCGCCTGTTCTTACCACATCACAGAATCTAACATGACATTGTCATTGCTGGTTTTTTTGTATTTAAAAATAAAATTAATTGAGGAATAAATAAACATGGGTAATAACATCTTCAGAAAATCTTATGTAGGCTCTTAGCTGCATTCATTTGCACATGCACAGCACCTAACGCCTTAGCTGGGTGTGTGGCACAAAGCGTTGCATGCATTTGAAACGGCTGCATGATGAAGGAGTGACTAGTTGTAAATCCATGCTGCCCATATTGCATGCTGCCATTCATAATTCATACTGCCAAGAGTTTTCAGTGGCCAACTTAGGGGCTTTTCATAAATCTTACATCATTTATAAAGCATAATATGATAATGCAAATGCTTTGGGAATGGACAGAACTGTTTGCGAATTAAAAAAAAAAAAGCTATACATATTGATCCAAATTCCAAGATTTGCTAATGTGTTTAGAAAACTGACAATTTCAGTCTTAGTCTTATTCAATCCAGTACCTTATAATTATGCACAACTAAACAGTCATAATTTATGAAGCAGTAGAAGGACATCCAGACTGAAGCTTTGCATCTGACATCAGGCTATGGGGACAGGAACAGTGGTGGGGGCAGCCTCTGAAAGCCATCCTGCTACTTGCCAATCTTATTTAAATTTTATTGCTGCCCAAATTGGAAAGATTAGATGGTAATTAGCAGTTTCCCCACCAGTATAGATTCTGCCTCTCCAAACAATCTTTGATAATGATCGTGTCCCTCCTCCCCGACAACTTCAGGGAAATTTCAGAGCCAAATATTAAACAGGCAGTTATGAAATTGTGCTCAACCACCTGTTCTCTTGACCCATGGCCGACCCACTTAACAAAGGACTATATATCTCAATTAGGCCAGGTGATCCCATAGATTGCCATTCGATAATTAGCACACTATCCCCTTCTCTCAAGCTCATACAAGTCTCTTCACGAAGATGCCTCCTATGATACAGAAGGGGATGTCAAAATGATGCCCTGTCAAAAACTTAGCTAAAAATTTCAGTAGTATGTTTGAAGACTGATAAGGGAGAGCTGAAATCATGGACAAGAATGTAAGATCAGCTACAGTGTGTCATACCAAAGGCTCATCTAAAACAATATCTTGTCTTTGGCCAAAAATAGATGTCCAGTAATGAGTATAAGATCAGGGTTAGTGTATGTGATATTTTTCTCGCTACTTCCTGAGCCTGCAATAATTGCAGCTCAGGTTTTTTTGAGGTGGAAATGGGTTCTACAGATGTAATTATCCTCAATGACCTTGTCCAGTCTCCCCTTGAAACCATACAGACATTCAGATTTGACAAGATCCTGTGGCAAGGAGTTCCATGACTTAATTAATGCAGAAAAACTGAATAGAGAGTGATCATTCATTATTTTTCAGAATATAAGAACAAGAGAAATTATCAGGCAAAGGTTAAAAGCAAGAGAACTAGTTTTTCAAACAAGGCACTGGGGACATGGTTGCCGCTGTACATTGTGGAAAATGGAAGTACCAAACAGATTCAAAAACATGTTGACGTAATGGATGTACCTAACCATGGCTATTAATTATTGTTGATTTAACTATAATTTTCAGCTCTGGGGGACCAATCATTATCAGAAGATGGGAGGTTATTCAGGGAGATGAAATATGTCCCATTCTTTGTGTATATAAAAGCACCGTATCAATCTACCACTAGACAGTTTAGAGGCACAGTTCAAATGGCTCATGTTTCTTATAGAGATTGTAGCTATATAATCCAATCAAATGCTGAACTTGCCTCACATATTCTGTGGAAGTGGCAAGGGAAGACGGTGACTGCCATGGTAACAAATGCAAAGTGAGAAGGACTGTGAAGTGGATATGAAGATTTAGGGTAAAATATTTGCCCTTTACCAACTTCTATGAGAGCCACAATAATTAAAAATACTTGTTGCCTTACAGATCCTTTAAACTATTTGAAGAAGAGATGATTAGGGAACAAGACTGTCAGAGAATTAGTGTAGAATAAAGGAGTGAAAGACAAAAAAAAAAAAGAAGAAAAAAGAACTTCAAGGATGGAAAAAGAGGCAGAAGGATTAGACAGGAAAACAAGGAAGACAGGAGAAAGGAAATACTGGTGAATGAAAGAGGGAGATGAAACAGAAAAAGTAGAAAAAACAATACAGAGGAAAAGATGAGAAAAAAATGTAAAATATAAATTAAAGCTGGGAGAAAAAAAAAAGAGAAGTATTTGAAGAAAAGGATAAAAAGGTGAAATGAAGAAATAAGGAAATTAAAAGAAGAAAACAAACCAAAATCTTCAGCAACCTAATGTAAATTTGAAGTTGGTCCTGCTTTGAGTGAGGGTTTGGACAAGGTGAACTGCAGAAGTCCCATTCACCTTAATTATTCTATGATTCCATGAATGAAAATATGTCCATCTTAAGCTTTAAATACTTTTGCTTATGGTCTTAGTTGTGGATATATTGATGAAAAAAACATTGCTATTTTATCTTGTGTACTTTGACATCTACAGTTGGGAGGTTCTATAAAAAGTTGCAGGAATTTTCCTTAACTGCAATACAAACCATACAAAGGCATTATTTTCCTTGAAAGAGTGAAGTGTATTCCAAAACAACATGTTGATATGCAGATCTTGCCATTTCTTTAACTAGGCTATAAATTAATTGCCGTGATTTAAAGAAAATTGCTGGCCTATGAGCTAAAAACCTATTGAAATACTGAACTGAAAGCTTTATTGCCCTCTGCAATAAATGTTACTAATTCTTTGAGTATTTTTACATACACAATTGCAGTTTCAGGCCTTCAGTCTTGAGTGTGTATTTGGAGATTGCTAATGGAAAAATCAAACATGAGCACTGTTTTCTATTCTGTTCCCTAG
The DNA here is from genome assembly GCA_008921705.1 of Burhinus oedicnemus. Taxonomy (NCBI): domain Eukaryota; kingdom Metazoa; phylum Chordata; class Aves; order Charadriiformes; family Burhinidae; genus Burhinus; species Burhinus oedicnemus. The sequence continues at coordinate 2,466,886 of VFFE01008974.1, forward strand.
CTCTTGGGATTCATCGTGATAAGACAGCCTGGAGCCAGAGACTTTCTTCTTCCCTTACCAACCATCACAGAAGCAGACAGGTATTTTTTGCTTTCTTTATTTCCAATAGCCAGGAGTTTTGCTAAGTTTCTTCAAACAAGGCAGGTCACTAAGGAAACAGATGAGAAAGATAATTGCACGGAGGAACTGATAGCAACTCTCTGCAAATGGTAGTACTGTAACCTGGTCAAGATACAAACACAATGTACCAAAAATTCCTAAATTTCTTTTAGGTATATCAGTAATAAATGGCTTTAGCAGGATGAATTTCTTATAAGAATCACCGGTCTGGCCACAGTTGTCCTGCCAAGAAATGTGGTCCAGTCAGAAAAAAAAAAAAAGAAAAAGAAAAAGAAAAAAAAAAGGCAAAAATAAAAAAAACATTTGCCGGGGTACAAAAGTCCCGGAAAAACAACCAGTATGCTTGCGGAGATCTCCTCAGCCTCATCCTGTCTGTTCTTCCCCGGGCAGGAGCAGATCTGTCTGCACAAGTCTAGAAGGGAATAGAGAAAGAGTCTGGAGGAAGAAGAGGACAACCTCCTCTTGCTTTTCCGGAAAGCTGGAATGGAGAACAGAGAAGAATTGGAGGGGTCTATGGCTATATCTAGTCTAGTAAATTAAACATAGGACGATTTAGATTTGAAGAAAGCTCCAGTTCTAATTTTCTCTCAGATGAAAAGCTAGATCACGTTGGTCAGGCCTGCATCATTGTTACCATAAAGAGCTGTTTACCCTATATCTAATTGCCTTGCATTTTTTCTCTGCATGAAAGCCATACTTGCTTTTAAATGTATCTGACAGTAAGGGTAACTGTCACAGAGTGCCATATTCAAGCTATTAAATCCTCTTACCATTCAAAATGATGTGTCTGTTTCTGAATTGCCTTTTGCAAGTGGCCCTTGGCTGGTGCCAAGTCTTGAGCCATGGTCAAGAATTCTTAGGGAGAGTGCGAATAGGTTTGTTCCAAAATCTTGGTATAGACCACTGTGACAATTTCACAACATGACTAACTGACTTCCAGTGGTCAAGAATGTCAAATTTACCAGTGTGGTCAGACATCCTGGGAGGAGACCATAGTAGTAAATGATCCCAAAGCCAACGATGGGAAGAGGGGGAAAAGTGTTGAGCACCACAGTCTCCTTCAGCTGTGGGATAATGTCCTCCAGGAATGGAATGTTCTCCTCTCATTGTGAATATACGGGCTATTTCTCACAAGTTGTCAGAAAAACAAGCTTTTTACAAGTGATCTATGCGTGACCAACTTGTATCACTGATATCAACAAAGAAGTACAATATTTATTAATGTTAGTGAGATCCATCTTTACTGAGCAAGTTTCAGAGTGTTATTTTATTGTCCTTCTGTATTTCATATATATAAATATAAAATTCACTTGGAACTGTAGCCATAGAGTTCTACTTTGCTTACATACAACTCTTCTGTGCTCCTGAACAATTTATCCATATTCTGAAGCATCTGAAAACCGCTCAAACACATGCTCTCATATGTCAGAGAGGTTGCCCACTACTGACTTATTCTCTGTGTCCAAAGTTAAGAGCATCAGCCCTGGAAAAAATAATTTTCTCTGTCAAAAAGGGAATTTTTTCATCTTTTTTTGTTTGTTTACTCTTTTGTTCATTCAGAGTCTGCTGCCACCTTTGGAGTCCTTCTGGTTTGCTTTCAATTAAAATGAAAACCTCACCATCATTTCTGGTCTCTTTATTGTACTCTCTCTGAGCTCTGGTTGTTTGTGCGGTCAAAAAAACAGCCTACCAAGCAAAAAAAGGACAGTGATACCAATTCCCTGTGGTTAGTGCAAACAATTTGATTACTATTAAATATCCGTACATATTAATATCCTTGGGACCTCAAGGAAGAAAATTATGAAATAACATCCTCACACTTCTTTTGCTCAGCAAACACAACCGATGGATCAGGTACTCATCTGGTGTAAATGGACAGTCACAGGTTCATAGTGGGAATTATCAGGCAATGTTTAGGTGGCTGGTATGAGTCAGTGCCTTTCTAAATTTTACATAGGTAGGTTTCACTTTCAAAATGCAAATGCATTTTCTTGCAGCAATGATTGTTGGTTATCACCAGAAGAAAAGCTATTTCCATGTAAAATGTATATAGAATGGACCACATAATTAGCAGGAAATTGCCGGTCAGTTAAAATATCCTGTTTTACTCATGGTCTTCTAGAAAAAGAAAGCCTGAGGAGCAATCAATTATAAAAGTGCTTGTTACAGATGAACAGGTCATTGGATGCTTTAATCTCTATGTGGTCAAATATCATAAAGAACATGACTCCTGATCCACAGTCAAGGAAGCTCCTGTGGGTAACTAACTGCTACTGACTTTTCCTACAGCACACAAATATGTGCCCTGAATGTCTCTAAATTGCCTCAAAAGTTCTCTCATGACCCAAAAGAAGCACAAGAAGTGCCTGACATTTTGGAGAATGGAAGATCAAAGGTAACCCAGTGACATTCTGAAACCTGGCTTTGTTTTTCATGTCAGTGGAACAAAAATCTGTCTTCTCAGATAAAGGCATAAGGATTCATTCCAAGTGAAGGAGTCAGCATGTTGTATTTGATTTCACAGGGCTGCTAAATGGAACAACCTTACATTTCCAAATTAAGAACTGACACAAAGAAGAAGAAGAAGTAAATACAACTAAAACCAGCTAACAGAACCTTCTCATCCCTTAAGCATGACTGCAAGTTAAGAAGGTGTATTACTATTGGTCTGACTCTAGAAGTGATAATATTTCAGCACGCCTTCACTGAAGTTAGCACAGTTATTGGTTTAAAATGCACAACAATTTGTTTTTATTTGTGTCTCTCAAAGTCTTCTTATCTCTCACAATAAAACCTGAGCTGCAAGAGGCATAGTGTACATGTTCAAGACTGCTATGATCATTTAGTTTGACCTTCTATGACACAGTTTTTCTTGAAAGGCAAATATCTGATCATTCTGACTACATTTTATTTACTGAACAAGTGAAGGCACCACATATGTTTCCCAAGAAGTTGCTCTCAACTGCAGAAAGTAAAGAACTGTGAGATCTTCAGATGAAAGTTGCTGTGCAGAAGCACAGATCATATATGTATGAAGAAAAATGAATATAAGCCAGGAATAGGTAAAGTTTGTCGAGTGTTTTTCTGACCCTAACTGCCCACAAAGGCATTTCAAGTACCAGCTAAAGGAAGGTGAAGATGTGAGAGTCAAACACATCATATTAGGAAGCTGCTAGATTCCTAATGAATTTTCTGCTTCTATAGCAGTCCAACGAAGATTTATTCTGACTTGTAGGCTCATATCATAAGCCTGTTTCCACTCAAGTGAAAGCATAAACCAACAGGTTACCTAATCAAGAATAAAGCTCCCTAAGAAAGTGGAAAGCTTCAGTGAATCATGAAGTCATTCCGCCATTTGTGTCGGATAACTCAATACCTGTAATCTTTGCTTCACCAAACAATCATAAAGGCCATTCAGCTTCCTATTGCTTTTAAAGCCTGAACACTTGCTCTGTGGAAAAATCTGTAGTAAGCAGGCATTTGAGTGACATCTTTCACCCAAATTCTCCACTCATTTTCAATGTAAGAGTGTGTTTGCGGTTGACTGGGTAGCACAAGCGACTTCTGATGGAGAAACCTTTTCACACGTAGAGAGAGTTCCTCTTCTATCCTGTTGAAAACAAGTCTGGATTCCGAACTAAACAAGTGTATTATGGTTGTTATCAATTTAATGGAATCTAGGTGAAAGTTAATTTGATGATCTCAGTCCACTTGTCAGAAATCAGGAGCATGTGTGACAACCCGCGGCTGGCTCTCTGCAAAATATCCCTCCTTTTTGGAGGTCTCAGCTTCTAGACAAAGAATTTGGTATAAGAATTTAGTATGGCATTAATTAAACCTTTAATATTTTATCCTACCTGTTTAAAAAGTATCTCTCTTTCTTTAAACACCCACCTGACATGGAAAAAAAAAAAAAGTCACTTTTCTCCCTGACGCTGTTTTTCTCTTTTTGCCTGTATGATTTTGAAAGCATAGTGGAGTAAATCTATCCAAGACCTGAGGTATTTGAAATATATGCTGAATCACTGTTGGTAATTATAGAAATAGAATAACTAGCGCAGAATCTCAAGGTAAGCTAGATACATTTCAATATTTTCTGATCAGAAATGCAGCTAATGCACTTGGAATTAGTCTATTAAAGCTACTTTGCAAATTCTCCTGATATCACTTCACGTTATTTCCCCTTAAATCTCTATCTTTCTAAAGAACATTTCAATATTGGGTCAGATTATGAATATTAAAGGCTTTCCAAAACCCACGCTAATTTTAAACTACAGACACTGTGAATTGCAAATGACCTGAACTGTTTAAGCCTCATAGTGTATGTGACTCATCTGCTTCCAAAAAATCAGGTCATGAAATTTTCTGTGTTCACAACTCAAGTCCCTGAAATACCAAGTCAGTGTTATGATTCTCCACACTTTTCTTTTCAGACATATTTTGAAAAGATAATTTATAGCCTGAGAAAGGCCTGTTATCAGAGATCCACAGTGCCCCAGAGGCTAGAGTCCTCTCTTCGAGCACTGGGTAGGGTTTCCCGTGCACCATAATACCCCACCTTGGACAGAACTGCTGCTGTTCTTCTCTCCTAGATCACCCCAAAGTATTGTATTATCATTTGTGACTACAGGGCAATGATTTTCAAGAATTCCTTTGCTGAGGTTCGGGATAGACATGTCAGTCCATATTCTGCAGAAGAAGTAACTATTCATGAGGATTAAACGAATGAGCCCAAGACTTATCAGTCTTTTCTTATCAGAAGACTAAGTACTTATCTAGTTACATTTACATATACATATATCCCTAAACATATCAACAGAAATATGCAAACTTTGATAGAGGTCAACCATAAACTCCAAAAAAATTTGTTTTGCAATCCCACCTCTCCCCATCTTCCTCTTTCTTAATGCAGAAGATGTTGTGACAATGTTGTCACAATGCAATGAAAGATTTTGAAGTGTAAATAAACTATACAACAGCATAGCAAGACATGGAGCTTTTTCATAGAGAGCTGTTCAATTGCTTAACTATAATAGACAACAGAAACCACAGAAAACAGAGAAAATGTTGGATATGATGCAGTTTTTGATTAGCTTTCCTGCTGTGTTTGTCCACAAAACTGACACAGAATAGCTGGTGAAACCTGGGGATAGGTTGACCAACTTTGCCTAGAAGCCCCCCCTACTCCCTAAATTTCTTAAAGAGGCTGATTCATCTGGTCTAAAAAGCTTTTCTTAGGATCAGTTTTTTTGCACTCTAGAGTTGCCTATCTCTCTCTATAATTTATAAAGGTGGTGTGGGTTGGCCCAGGCTGGCAGCCAAGTACCCACACTGCTGCTCCCTCACTCCCCATGGAGGAAAAAATGGGGAGAAAGAGAGTGAGAAAACCCATGGGTCAAGATAAAGGCAGGGAGATCACTTACCAATTACTGTCATGGGCAAAACAGACTCGGCTTGAGGGAATTAACATAATTTGTTGCCAATTAATATAAATATTTAATTACTGATTTGGGTATTGGGAAACAAAAACAACAGAAAAGGAGGAAACATGAAAACACTTAGGGAAATCAATTTTCTGCTCCCTTTCCCAGATTCAGCTTCACTCTTTCCCACCAGACTCCTCTCCTCGTCCCTTGCCATCACAGCAGGTTACATTCAGTCCCTTCAGAGAGGACACAAGTGGTGTGGGGAGTGGTTGGTTGGTACGTAGCAACTTCTCTGTGTTGTCCCTTCCTTCTTATGATTTTCCTCTGCTCGAGGGTGGGTCCTCCAAGAGCTTCAGGGCATATCTGCTCCACCATGGAGCTCCTCCTCCTCTGGTCTTGGTGTTCCCTCTGCTATTTCTTGCTCTTTTCCCCTTCCTCATCTGTCTGTGTCGCATTTTATGCCCTTTCTTAAATATGCTTTCACAGAGGCACCACAAACTTAGCTGATGGGCTCAGCTGTAGCCTGCAGTGGGTCTACTGGGGAGCTGGCAGGAAAAGGCTGTGCCTGGCACAGGGCCCTTCACCTCTTCTCATAGAGGCCACCCCTGCAGCCTTTCTGCTACCAAAACCTTGCCCCATATATCCAATAAAAAAGGGAACTTATGTAGTGAAAAAAAAAAAATATATCTTTTTGATGCTTAAACTAGTGCAATTCTTTTCCATCTCTACCCTTTAACAGCTGCAACTTTACTGGATAAAGTGCTTTCTGGTGCCTATGGGCCCACGGACAACCAACAAGGCCAAATGAATGCTCTGAATGAGCTGTTCTTTTAACTGATCCTTGAATCTTTTCAATAAAAATGAATTCAGATAAAGATGGCTGTTTTACAGTTGGAAGCACATAGTGGATAGTTACCTCTGGAATAGGACTTTTGCTGGTAGCCTAACATGTAGCACACAGACCTTTTCTCCTGGGCTCTAAACATTTTGTATAAGTTTTAATTAACCCTTTCTTTGTTTAACCAGCTCAACAAACAAAAGGTCGTAAGTCTATTACAATTAGTTGGCCTTTTGCGTGGCAGCACCTTTCCTAAGATCTCTATTAGCATTTAAATGAAGAAAGGTCAACTGCACACATTATAGCTCAATTGTACAAAGCTAGCCAAATGATCAGGGAAAAAAACACAACACTGCAATAAAAGCAAGAGTTCGGAAGAACATTTGGAAGGCATGTTCGCCTAACCCATTTTAAAGAAAGGTATAGAAGCAAGATGAAAATTTACTTCTGAACTCAAATGTTCCGTTCAGGTTGTTTTATTTATTTAGCAGCATATTGTTTTCCTGTTTTCTCTTTTTATAAGGCCAAAAATCTGTTTGGCTTTATACAAACCACAATCTGAAGTTACTCCAGATTCATGTTGCTCTACATAGAAGCAGAATTTGACCCATAGGCTTTCTAAATCAAATCAGATTACTGACTTCTGTAATGTTAGAAGTTCAATTTTTGCACTTGGCTATTGAACCTGAAGATCAGATTCAATCTCTGGTACAGAAGGTTCCCACATTCCTTTTGCTGGATGGACAGTTCTAATGAAAAACTATTTCATATTTGTTCTTTTAATGTATTTTTTCCATAACTTTTAAGGTATCCTTTCTGGTCAAAGTCAGAGGCAAGATACAGTATAAATGGAATTTAATTTTGACCCGTTATGATATTATTATAGTTGCATTACCATGACCTTCACACACTTCCTTTAATCTGTGGAAAATTGCTGCAAAATACTACATAACCAAGTGTCCTTGTTCAGTTCTGCATGTGTGGTATTTTACCTTTGCCTGGGTATCACAGGTGTACATGCTCCAAATTTATACAACTGGTGCATATAGTCCTGATTTTGGCAAAAGTGGCTTAAGAAAAGATGAAAGTGAACCACTTAAACCCCAAAATTTTTAACTCTTTCAGGACCAGGAATGTTACATGCTTCCCATTTTAATCCTGTCAGAGTATCTAATCATCCTGCACTGTGCCAGCGCCTCAAGGGGAAGGGAAGTGCTTTAATTTCCCTAGACTGGAGACCTGCAGTAAGACTAAAATTGCCCAAATGGTTTAAGATTTAACTCTTCTTGAAATTTATAGTTCTATGTATCTTCAAAAGAACCCCAAGTAATTGGTCCACCCAAAATCTTGTTGTGGAACAAGAAATATATTTATATTTTTTTAGTTTTGGGCATGAGCACCTGTTCTGTTTGGGTTCCAAGAACACGGTGTGAGTCCTAATCTAATTAACACAAAATCAGAAAATAATTTAAGTATGTGTTGTTCCTAAAAATGAAAATTATATTTTCATTTATACATAACAGCAACATGGGGCCCCTTGGAGACAGAAGCCATGCTATGTACTTCTGTGGTAGCTCATAGAAACCCATCCATGCTCAGCTATTGAAGAATTTCACTCCCATACAGCCTCGTGCCTCCTCTCTCATTTTTCAGTTTTCCTTTTCTTTTTGCTGGTTGCACCTCTGAGGTGGTGATGACTCCTGTGTGTTACTGTCATTTGCTCCACACAGCTCACCTTCGCACTCGGCCACACAGCTGACTCCTGAAATCTGAGCCACCCACTGCCACTGCCTCAAATAAGTGATCGCTTGGTCACTTGAAGACAACCTCCAGCTTCACTGCTGCTCACAGTAACCTATGGTCTCCCACTTTCACAGTCCCTTTCTGTTACATAGAAAGAGAGACCATTCCAAAGGGTAGGTCACCCCATCCTAAAATAAGCAGCTAACAAACCTAGGATGAATTGCGTTTTTGGAGGTGTCTAGTCCCTCCATTAAGAGAACCTTGATGGTAGCCAAACTACATGCTGAACTATCAGGTGGATAAATTTAAGCGAGGTGATTCCACCAAAGCTGTGGTGAAAGCTGAGAAAATAATTCTCTCCTAGAAAGGTTTCTTCAGAGCTTTGTTTGCCCGAAGCATGGTGCTCAGTGGTGCTCCAATTCAAGAATCAGATTCATCGTAGCGTTTGAAATCCTAATAAAGCAATAGATAGTGGAGCCATTTCTATTTTGAAGGGTGCATTAGCCGTCCATGGTTTTCTCAGATGCAATTTATTTTGATGAATAAACCTACTTTTATTGTGTTGTTTATCCTCACAATAGAAAGATAATATAACTACATTTAGACAAGATTGCGTGCAATCCTTTACCAAAGCACCCATTTGACCCCACATCGATCATTTTGGATTGGTCAAAGTAATGTTTTATTTATTGCCTTCCCTGATTGGATAAGTGTGCCAAAAGACTTGATCTCAAAATTTGTATTAAAATGCATATTTTTATTAATATTTATGAACATGGCTTTTTGGATTCTATTCCAGTCATAGTGAAAAAAGGCCACTTGATGTATTCATGAGAAAGCCAGTTTTACCTAATTGCAATAGATGTACAAAATTGCAAATTAAAAGTACTTTTCCACAGGGAATCTATCCAGTTCTGGTTTGTTTCAGGAACAAATTTCTTTGAAAAATACTGTTTCTTCTCTAGGTATTAGACAGATATTCCGTGTTTTCACCATGCTAATAACTAATGGCTTTTTAAACAAATTCCTTTTACCTTCAGCCAGGCCTCACTGAGTTGATTGCGTGCAAAAGGTCCTCACTGATTTTTGGAAGAATCTGAAAGTGAAATAAATGCAGTAGTGTTGTCTAATATGGCAGACCCTCTGGGTCACAGGATAAGGAAATGCTTGTCTTGTCCCTTCACCTTCCCTCTTGGCTACCAGCAAATCTCCTGCTTTTTCTTCCTGTCCTTCTGGTGGATGAGTCTCATTGAGAGATTTTAGCACAACTTCATGGTCATCAGTGTAGCAGTGATGAGAGAGTCTGAGACAGTGCTAGAACTGCTTTAAACGGTGACAATTTCTTTTAGAGAAGACTTTAATTTTGTTTGTTTGTTTTATTAACAATAAGAGGGTGGGGGGAAACAATCTACCTTACATGAGTGACAGGATAAGCATCAGGTAGTCAGGTAATAGCTGACACATCACAGAATCACAGAATCATAGAATAGTTTGGGTTAGAAGGGACCTTTAAAGGTCATTTGGTCCAACCCCTCCCAGGAATAAAAAGGGACATCTTCAACTAGATCAGGTTGCTCAGGGCCCCGTCCAACCTGACCTTGAACGTTTCCAGGGATGGGGCATCTACCACCTCTCTGGGCAACCTGGGACACTGTTTCACACCACCCTTATCATAAAAGAATCCTTCCTTAAATCTAGTCTGGAATTTCATCCCAATTTCACTCCCTAGCTTGTCTTTATTCAGCTTACTCTGGTATGATTTTCTCCTTACAACAAAGCTGAATGTCCCTTTTAGAATATCAACTTAGAAATCAGCACAGTGATCTGGCAAGCAAATGGACTAGTTGGCAGAGCATTGCATTAGCCAAGTGTGAATCCATTAAAACTTTTCAGACGCATGCTTTACAAAATACAGATTCATTCTAATAGATGTGCTTCGCTTATGTTTGTGGGTTTGTTGGGGTTTTTTTTGTTTTATTTTGGTTTGGGTTTTTTTCCCTAAAAAGCCAGACATGTTCTACCATGTGTTTTCATGCTCATTATATTTTTAAAAAAGCGTGAATGACTGTGTGTGAAGGTGTATTTATGTGTATGCATGTACTCACCACACTTGCTAGCTAAGCTCTAGCCAAATAAAACAAAATGACAAGCAGGAGTGCAAAACTCCATTCATTTACTTGTCAGCCTGTGTACAAGACAGAGAGGAATTGCCTCTAATGATGCTTCCTTCCTTGTTAGTATTTAAAAGGGCAAAACCATCATGGAGGTCACTTTTGACAAACCTGTTTATTTTCCATTTTCCACAGCATTTGCTAAGCATCCTGCTCAGTTTGTGATTTCATTTATTTATTTATTTATTATTTTATCTGCACTGCCCCCTCCTCTCCTTAGCCTTTTCCCTCTTTTTCCTCCTTTGAAAACTCTAATGACTAGAATCAACTAAAATGTCAACATTTGCAATTCCGGAGCTTCATTTAAGCAATAAAAATAATAATTAAAAGGGTAAAACCTTAGAGAGATTTCTTCATTTTATATGGTTTGCCAGAGATGATACACATTCAAAAAACCCAGTAAAAGAATTAATTAGAAACAGCTAAAGCTCAACAAGCTATGCAAGTTAATGAAGCAGAGAGGGAAATGTCATCTTTGAGACCCAGAGCTACATTGGCTTGGATAATATATACTCCTGCCTTACTCTCCTAACTAAACCTCTTTTAATCTCTCCTCTAAAAAATCAATGCTAATGACACTGATTTACCAGGAAATGACAGGCAAATAATACCACAGGAGTTGTTCTTGTTTAATGGTAACTTAGTTCTGAAGAATGGCAAGGATTTTATTTTGAAGCGTAGGCTTGGCTATTTCAACTCACTTTCAACTTTCTATTTTTTAATTTTCCCCTTCTGTTTTCTTTTGTAGCTGATCCTGAATTGGAGCAAAACCTTCCTCCATTCCCTGTGGGAAATGGTAAATATCTTACAGATTCAGACCAGAAAAGATCCATCTAGCCTATTGTCTTTGCTAGGTTTCTCTTGCTTTTTCTTTCCATCTCTCATTTGTTATGCTGAAAGGTAAATGAAGAACAGCAAAAATTACTGCATATAGGCAGCACTTACCAGCAGATCTTGTTCTCCACGAGCTACCTATGCATGTTCACATTTGCAGAATAATACATAGCATTGGAGGAGGAATTCATTTATTCTAAAAAAATAAAACTAGTCAGAAGTTGACAGTAATAAAATCACATGAGACAAAGGAAGGTGAACACTTTCTTTGAATAAGTATTAGAAAACCTAGGGAAAAAGGTTTTTATTAAATGTCCTTTGATTTTGCAGAGTGTTTAACAGTACTGTCCCTTCAGTCAAGCTCTCACTGTCATCTAAATATTCCTCCCAAATATTTTATATACATTTCCAACTGCTGTCAGTATTACAGTGTCTGAAAATCTTCCAGTAGTTCTGGGACAATTTTCAGCAGCTCTTCTGAACTATCTTCCAGGAGTTCGTTGTGAGAATTGTCATAACTTTTCTATGCTTTCTTCTCATTTTCCCAAATATTTCATTTTTCTTTGCAGAGACCTAAAAAGAGCTTGCTGTGTTGTGTATTGAGATATTGAAGGTATTTTTAGACTTTTTTTTTTACTGAAGCCTCCACCTATGCAAAGAAAGCCTATATACTGAGCCATGCAATTGCTTGACAGATCCAAATAATATGTAGGAAAAAGTACATAAAATGTGAGTCTAAACTGGTGATTTTCTGATGGATGTCTATATAGTTTCTTTATTCAAAAATATCTGCTTGTTTTTTAAAAGTTTTAGTAATATTAAATATATGCATCTCTGTTACTTTTTACACAGCCATACAAAAACTTTTTATTATTATTTTGTTATATGTATGTGTGTGTTAGCAGAATTTTGTCCTGCCTTGACGTATTATCGACTTAGTGAACCTGGTTAAGCTAATCTGCTCGATGATCTAGATGGTTCAAACTGCTCTTGAAGCCTATACATTTACAGAATAGATGTTGGAGGAGGAAAACCTTCCTGTAAATGATCATCCTTGCTGTGCAAAGTAAAGCGGTTAGAGAAAATCGTGTACAGCCTAATCTGTCAGGATGTGTGCCAACACCTAACAGTGCTCTTTTGCACAAGCCTGAGGTGGACATCAACTCTGGAATCCTGATGGAAAAAGTTCGTGGTCTCAGTTGTGGCAAATGTAAAGTGTGTACAATACTATTTACCTCTTATTTTGCACTGCTGTGAGCAGTAACACATAAACAGATTGGATATTCATTAATATTTTTAAAGTTATCTAAGAACCTTAGCTCAAAGGTGCCATATTCATGCAAAGCTTTATTACTGCTATCACACAGGAGAGCCATGAGGACTAATTAATTAATGTCTGTAGAGTATCTTGCAAATGCAAAGTGCAATGTGAATATGGATCATTATTATTTATTATCCTAAAAGATATAAAGATATATGGGAGAGCCTGAGCTCCTTTTAAGTTGCACTTCTGTTGCATCAAAGTGGGCATAAAACTGCCTTAAGGCACCTGCTGAGGATTCAAAAGCAACAGGGAAGATCAAATGTCTAGGAAGCATGATCAGTGAGAAAGGAGCAAAGTTTATGCTAAAGAAAAGACTAATGTGGCACCTAATAAAAACCTTCAAATACTTTAAATATGCAAACAGGAAGGGAATAATCTGCTCTCTTTATACCCACTAGATATGGCCAGACAGAAGAAAAAAATAATAGAATGAAAACTAAGAAAGCCTTTTGAAAAGGAAAGATAGTTTACATTACATTTTTTCCGCAGGGCTAGGGCTTCACTATTGAAGTTTTATAAACGTTACGCATATAACTGGGAAGAACAACCAATATATGTGGACAGTGTGACTAATTTGTTTCTTCCCCAGAACCATTTTCTATCATTCTGTGTGTCATTAGGACCAGAGAAGTTTGAACCATGCTTGGAGGTGAGATTTTAGGGTGGATTGGCATAAGGCATACAACTCATAATTGAGTCCAACATCCTTACCCTATTTCTAATGCACACAGAGTTCTCAAGAGCGCTTTGCATTTTCAGATCTGGTCCCATAGTTGTTACTGGAAATATGGAGGAGAAAGAATTCGCTTTCCTCATAGACTGGTGTACTTTTTTTTCTCACCTCAGTGAGCTATTATTTAGATTCAAAGTTAAACTTGGGATGCAATCTTAGCTTTGAGGAATACTATGCTTTTTCTTTTATTTTTTGTAAAAAAAAAATTACAAAGAAATATATATTAAAGCTGTAAAAAGTGATAGTTTTAAACTCCTGCAGCTTCCAAGAAAAATTGCGGCTAATATTTACCTTTTCTTTTTTTGCCATAGGATTATTTTGTGAGTCTTGGCATGAAGAAGATGGCTTTTCCCCAGTTATTCTCAATATCACCGCTCTCTGGGTGATGTCTGTCTGTTTTCCCACCCTCTGCCTTTTCATACTGTAATGCTGTATGGGAAATGCTTAAACTGTGCCTACACACTGTGAATTCAAAAAGATAGTTAAGTTAACAAACAAAACCAGCAGTGCTGCCTCTCCCCATATTTGCTGCTCAGCCATTACTTGGGAAAGGGATAAACACTGGTTTAGCAGGATGAAAAATACAAAGCTAAGTGAGGAAATGGAAGGAAACAAAGTCATATCTTCTTTTTCAAAGATATACATATAGAAGAAGTGGTTTCTGGATAAGTATACATATACACTCACATATATATAAAAAATTTGGAACAATTTATCTTCATTTAATAGTAAATTGCATTATATGCTTAATGTATACAATGAACATACTCACAGATAACACCCCCCCCCCAAATTGGTGCTTTGAGGTGAGGTACTGTGTCCAGCTCTGGGGACCCCAGTACAAGAAGAACCTGTTGGAGCAGGTCCAGAGGAGGGTCACAAAAATGATCAGAGGGCTGGAACACCTCTCCTATGAAGAAAGGCTGAGAAAGTTGGTGTTTTTCAGTCTGGAGAAGAGAAGGCTCTGGGGAGACCGTTTTGTAGCCTTTCAGTACCTAAAGGGGGATTATAAGAAAGATATACCATTCTTTTCACCAGGTCTGAAGTGATAGGACTAGACGCAATGGTTTTAAAATGCAAGAGGGGAGATTTAGGTTGTGTTTCAGGAAGAAGATGAGGGTGGTGAGACAGTGGAACAGGTTGCCCACAGAAGTTATGGATGCCTGATCACTGAAAGGGTTAAAGGTCAGATTGGATGGGGCTTTGAACATGCTCTAGTTGAAGATGTCCCTGCCCATGGCAGTGGGGTTGGACTAGATGACCTTGAAAGGTCCCTTCCAACCCAAACCATTCTATGATTCTGTGATTTTGTGATTTGCAACAGCAAATTGTTCTCTTTTTCTTTTGTCTGTTTGTTTACTTTCCCCAAAGGCTTCAGTGTGAAGGACATACCTGTGCCTCTGAGTGGTGTAACCTGTATGAAATGGTCAAACTGAAGTTATTCTGGACACGAGACTTCATCAGAAGAAGAGAATGAAGCGTAGGTTGCTACTACAGTTTCAAATGTATGGGGAATCAACATCACTCCAGGTGTACTGGATGTCCAGTCCCAAAAGCAAGAGTAACTATTATATTCTTAATGCAGGTGAACATTAACATTTCTTAAGCTTATTGGACTATTCTGTGATCTGTTAAATAATGGCATAGCCGTTACTTTATTACTCATGGGCAATGCTGGGAAAAGGAAAAAAAAAAAACCACCTAAAACCGAACAAATGTTAAACTTGATACTTTCATTTACAGTTCAGGGATTTATTTATCGCAGTGATATATGCATATCTGAAACCTTCTCTGTATTTTTAAATATACCACCATGCCCCTGATGACAGCAAAGTGAATTGAGACTTTAATTTCTACTAGGCAGTAAAGCCTAAAGGTCCAGATGCTTTAAGATATGCCGATATGCCCAGCTCCTACTGAAGTCACCAGGTGATCCGCAAGTGATGTGCCTAAAGGACCTGATCAAACCTACACAGAGTATTCATAACAGAAGAGTTATTATGCCCAGTTTCTTTACACACAGACTAAAACAGAAATAGGCCTTTATATTCACCTTGATGTTTCCAGTCCTCAAGAAAAATTGCCTGTGATACTAGTAACTGAAAAAAAGAGTGAGGAATAATGGTACAGAAGTTGCAGGTAGGTATATAAATTCATACTTCATAGAGAAATGTGTTTAACAAAGACGAAATTCTACTGTGGCTACTTCCACTGGCTTTAAAGAGTATCCACAGTGACCACAGGGTATGGATCACAGACCTGCATTTACGTGCCTTTTCCAAAAGAAGCAAATAGGATGATTTCCTTGTCAGGAAGGCAGCCTCTCATGAAGGTAAGTTTTACTGTGTCATTCTCTACCCTGATCAAAAGATTTTAATAACTTTATTTCTTATTAAAGCGTCTTTTTCCTTGTTCGTGATGAAAGAACTCATTTAAACAGGACAGCTCAAGTACCTTTTTATTCAATACCTACAGGGTATTACTTTTTTTCCTTCTTCCTTTCTTTCTTGTCTGCAGTTCCTTCAAATTAAGTTGTTCCTTGCAGTTAATTTGCTGTGAAAGGTAATCCTCATCTCAAACCAGTCTTCTGGCAACATCAGCATTTGACACAGTAAATAAATTTTCAGTTATCTTCATATTCCACCAAGTATACCAAGTACTGTCCCACCACAAAATGTGATCAAGTATTAAAGACTCCTGAGAACTAAATGATCCAAGCTCAAAAGCTCTGAATCCCATGATAAATTATACAAAAGGGGCACTTGAAGAGATTTGTAACTGATTTTGCCACTCAGAACGCCTCCATTTCAATTAGAGGTAACCAAGAGGCATGACACCGAAGAGCAAAACTAATAATTTTTGCTGATGTCAAGAAGGGTTATGGGAGGTGAGGGGATAGAAGCAATGACTTCCACAAAATGTATGTAGTACAAATGCTTTTGTCCCTGTTGTACGTCCTTGAAGGGGAGAATGGCCATTTCTATTTTGTTTCTACCCCACTGCTGTGGCACTGCCCTGAAGAGTGGAGTCCCCCCACCACAGGATAACTTTGGTCCTGAGAAAGCTCAGATGGAAACAGGAACATGTTCATTTCACTGACTGCAAAAAAAAATGACCTAGTTGGTTTCATGGTCATGATTTACATCCAAACATGTACATGATGGAAATCCCTACAACCAAGCTAACCAAACCCACAGCATTTACAATTCCTCTGGGAAATTGCAGCAAGAATTTTGTCAACTGACAACTAGCTCATTAGTCTTTTAGCCCAATTTTGACTGCTCTGACTCCCAAACTTTTGGGAACCTCTGACCTATACGTTATCTCCCTATAGGCTTCAGCGGCAGCTGCCCACTTCGCCACAGCTGCAGCATCTGTATCCTGTGGAGCACACAAATCCTGTCCTCCTGCTCTCTCTTATAGGTAGGATCTGTTCAGCTCAGCACCCTCTACCTTTTACAGCACAAAAAGACATTTTCTTCTTGTTTTTAGCAGCTTTAGTTGGGTTATCTGTGTTGGGCAGTGGCAGTATGAAAGTAGGCTGGCTGCTCCAGTTGCATTTACAGCTAAAATACCCTTTTTAAAAATTTTTTCTTCTTCAAGGAAAATGAATAGGCCAAGCAGACGTGACATGTATTACCACATACAACTGGTTAGGCCATGTTAGTGTAAATGATTACAGTCACTGTAGTCACGGAATCACGGAATCACGGAATTTTCAGAGTTGGAAGGGACCTCTAGAGATCATCTAGTCCAACTCCCCTGCTGACGCAGGAATGCCTACAGCACATTACTCAGGACTGCATCCAGCCGGGTCTGGAAAATCTCCAGGAAGGGGGCTCCACAACCTCCCTGGGCAGCCTGTTCCAGTGCTCTGGCACCCTCACCGTAAAGAAGTTTTTTCTTGTGCTTGAATGGAACTTCCTGTGTTCCAACTTGTGCCCGTTGCCCCTCGTCCTGTCACTGGGAACCACTGAAAAGAGTCTGGCTCTGTCCTCCTTGAACCCACCCTTTAGATACTTCTAAGCACAAATAAGGTCTGCCCTCAACCTTCTCTTCTCCAGGCTAAAGAGTCCCAGCTCTCTCAGCCTTTCCTCCTAAGGGAGGTGCTCCAATCCCCCAATCATCTTTGTTGCCCTATTTACTTCAATAGAAAGTCTTCCTGTGGAAATCTGACTAATTTTGTGCCAATAATTTCTTGAATTTGTGCCTTCAATATATTTACAAGTTCAAAACATGAAGGCAATATTTTTATAGGTACACTAGAGTTATATTTCGGTATTTTATAGGTACTACTCAACAGAAGGCTAGACCTCAGTGTAATTAGTAATTCCCTCTTTGAGGTTTTAAAACTTGTCTTGGTCTTTGCGTATGTTGTTCCTTTTTTTTTTTATGAACGCCACTTAGTCAAAAGATTTAAATCGGGTCCTGAAAAGCTGTAAGCTAGAGGACTTTGCTTCCCTTATTACTAGTTATGAAATCAAATTGCCCACTTTTCTTATGGCACCTGTATATAAAGAAAAACACAGATGTTTAGTAGGAAAAAAACCACATAGCAAGTGAGAGGTCAGTCTTAAAGACATCTTGTGATAAAAAGAAAGGCAGAGGATTAGAGAAAAAAGTAAGAACACACAGACAATCACCACCCAAAACCAGATAAGAGCATGTATGGGAAGTACAGACCCTGAGAAATGTATTTTAGTATTATTGTATGCAGCCCTTACTATGAGAGCTCCTGAAAAATTATCATAGAATCATAGAATGGTTTGGGTTGGAAGGGACCTTAAAGATCATCTAGTTCCAACCCCCCTGCTGTGGGCAGGGACACCTCCCACTAGACCAGGTTGCTCAAAGCTGCTTCCAGCCTGGCCTTGAACACCTCCAGGGATTGGGGCATCTACAACTTCTCTGGGAAGCCTGTTCCAGTGAGTCACCACCCTCACAGTAAAGAATTTCTTCCTAGTATCTTACCTAAGTCTACCCTCTTCCAGTTTAAAACCCTTACCTCTCATCCTATTGCTACACTCCCTGATCAAGAGTCCCTCCCCACCTCTCCTGTAGGCCCCCTTTAAGAAGACCTCTGTGGCGCATTAAGGCACGGACTCAGTTCAGCGGTGATACTGAGATGGAGACAAGTTTATTTGCTACAGCGAGGCTATATATGCCAGAGCTTGTACCCTGTACAGATCCTCCTAGTACTTTTCCACTGTTCAACATTAAGCAATACACGCATCTTGAGTGCAGCTGTTCTGCTACCTGATAATCCAGCGCCAACCGCAGATACCACTGTCCATTGCTCCCATGGTTTGTTCAGTCCTAAGGCTGTTTGGCTTGATGCCCAAGGTCTTTTTATGCCTTCAAGACTCACTTTCTCATAGTCACTAGACTCACTTCCCACAGACCTCCCCAGAGCCTTCTCTTCTCCAGGACAGATAACCCCAACTCTCTCAGACTGTCTTCATAGCAGAGGTGCTCCAACCCTCTGTTCATCTTCATAGCCCTCCTCTGGACCGACTCCAACAAGTCCATGTCCTTATGTTGGGGACTCCAGAGCTGGATGCAGTATTCCAGGTAGGGTCATACCAGAGCAGAGGGGCAAAATCACCTCCGTTGACCTGCTGGCTTCGCTTCTTTTGATGCAGCTTAGAATATGGTTGGCTTTCTGGGCTGCGAGCGCACATTGCTGGCTCATGTTGAGCTTCTCATTCACCAACACCTGCAAGTTTTCTCCTCAGGGCTGCTCTCAATCCATTCTCTGACCAGCCTATATTTGTGCATGGGATTGCCCTGACCCACATGCAGTACCATGCACTTGACCTTGTTGAACTTCATCATGTTTGCATGAGCCCACCTCTCAAGCCTGTCCAGGTCCCTCTGGATGGCATCCCTTCCCTCCAGCATGTCAACTGCTCCACACAGCTTGTTTTTGTCCACAGACTTGCTGATGGTGCACTCAATCCCACTGTCTATGTCACCGACAAAGATGTTAAACAGTGCCAGTCCCAATACTGACCCATGAGTTGTGCCAGTTGTCAGTGGTGGCCACTTGGACATCGAGCTGTTGACCACAACGTTTTGAGTGCAACCATCCAGCCAATTCCTTATCCACTGAGTGGTCCATCTCCAATTTAGAGACACAGATATTGTGCAGGACAGTGTCAAATACTTTGCACAAGTCCAGGTAGATGATGTCAGTTGCTCTTCCCTTATCCACCAATGCTGTAACCCTGTTGTAGAAAGCCTCCAAATTTGTCAGGCACAATTTGCCCTTAGTGAAGCCATGTTGGCTGGCACCAATGACCTCTCTGTTTTCCATATGCATTAGCGTAGTTTCCAGGAGGATCTGCTCCATGATCTTGCTGGGCACAGAGGTGAGACAGTCTGGCCTGTAGTTTCCCCAGGTCTTCCTTTTTAAAAATGGGGGTTATGTTTCCCCTTTTCCAGTCAGTTTCCAACTACAACGACTTCTCAGATATGATGGATAGTGGCTTAGCAACTTCATCCACCAGTTCCCTCAGGACCCACGGATCTATCTCATCACGTCCCATGGATCTGTGCACCTTCAGGTTCCTTAGATGGTCTGGAACCTGATCTTCTCCTACAGTGGGTGGTAACTCATTCTCCCAGTCCCTGCCTTTGCCTTCTGTGACTTGTGTGGTGTGGCTAGAGCACTTGCCAGTGAAGTCAGGCAAAAAAGTCATTGAGTACCTCAGCCTTCTCCATATCCCAGGTGACCAGGTTTCCCATTTCCTTCTGGAGAGGGCCCACATTTTGCCTAGTGTTCCTTTTATCTACTGATGTACCCATAGAAGCTTTTCTTGTTGCCCTTAATGTCCTGTATTCCTCCCAGCCTACCTGTCCTTGCTTCCACCCTCTGTAGCCTTCCTTTTTCTGTTTGAGATTGTCCAGGAGCTCCTTGTTCATCCATGCAGGCCTCCTGGCTTTTTTTCCTGACTTCCTCTTTGTTGGGATGCATCGCTCCTGAGCATGGGGAAGGTGATCCTTGAATATTAGCCAGCTTTCTTGGGCCCCTCTTCCCTCCAGGCATTTATCCCATGGTACCCTTCCAATCAGATCCCTCAAGAGGCCAAAGTCTGCTCTCCTGAGGGTCAGGGTAGTGAGCTTGCTGTGTGCCCTCCTTACTGCCAGGTGGCCTGTAACAGACCCCCACTGTAACATCATCTGTCCTTGCCCTCCCTTTAATCCTGACCCGTAAGCTCTCGGTCAGCTCCTCATCCATCCCCAAGAGGAGCTCCATGCACTCCAGCTGATCCTTGACATAGAGGGTGACACCCCCTTCTTGTCTCTCCTGCCTGTCCTTCCTAAACAGCCTGTATCCTTCCATTCCAACACTCCAGTCATAGGACCCGTCCCACCATGTCTCTGTGATGTCAATAAGATCATAGCTCTGCGAGCGTGCACACATCTCTAACTCCTCTTGTTTGTTCCCCGTGTTACGTGTGTTTGCATAGAGGCATTTAAGTTGGGCCCCCAGTGAAGCTGCCTTACTGGCTGGAGTGGCTGGAACTCCTTTGTGCTGCACTCCAGGTGCTCTCTTGCTGACCTGTGATCTTCCTCCGGACTCTGGCATCAAACTGGTAGGAGTGGGATGGATTGAGGTTCCCCCCACCCCCGGCAACTTTAGTTTAAAGCCCTCTTCACCAGCTTGGCAAAGCCTATGACTGAAGATGCTCTTCCCCTTCTCTGACAAGTGGACCCCACCTGCCCCCAGGAGACCACGTTTCTCAAAGTGAGTCCCATAGTCTTAGTAGCCTAACCCCTGGATGTGGCACCAGTCCTGTAACCATTTGTTGACTCTCCAGATTCAACTGGCCCTATCAAACCCATTCCCTTTGACTGGGAGGATTGATGATAAAACTACCTGCATCCCAGAGTCCCTGACCACCACTCGCAGGGCTCTGTAATCCTTCTTGATATTCCTCAGACTACTCCTGGCAGTATCACTGGTGCCCAAGTGAAACAACAGCAACAGACAATAGTCAAAGGATTGTACGAGGCTTGGTAGTCTCTTGGTGACATCCCTGATAAGAGCCCTCGGTAAGCAGCACGCCTCTCTAGAGAGTGCGTCAGATCAGCAAGCGGGTGTCTCTGTACCTCTCAGAAGAGTGTCACCTACTACTATCGCCCATTGCCTTTTCTTAGTTGAACTGGTTGTTATACGGGGAGCAGATTGGGCTGCCTCACTCAGCTCCAGCGCCTCTCCTGATGTGACTGGTCTTTCCTCTTCACTCTGCAGAGCAGTGAAGTAGTTCTGCAAGGGCACCTCAGGCTTCGGGGGAAGTCTTCCTCCTGCTGGTCCTTGCCATTGCAGGCTTCCATTCTTCTGCATTAATTATCTCAGTCTTTCAAAGCTAACAGTAAGGCTTTGCAGAATACTGTTTAGGCCCTGGAGAAATCACTTAAGCTATGTTTAAATATTAACCAGTTTAAAAAGTGGATCTCTGGTAACCTAGAGTGGGTCCTTAAGGAGTGTCCACATGAGGAGAACAGAGGGTAAATCAGAGGGGGAGGTCATTTTCAGCAGTGGGAGAAGGTGAGAAATACCCAGAGCACAACTCCAACTGGTAGAGGGCATAACTGAAACTATTATTTCTATTACTAGCGTTAATATTGGTATATTCTTTCCTAAATGACTACAAGCAATTATATTTTTTTAACTTAACTTTTCTTATAAAATAACTTTTTCTAGAAATTTGTTGTGTAAGGTAAGATTCATCTTGCCTTCCTGTGACATAGAGGTCTATACAAGAATGCGCAGGTATGTGTATATTAATGCGCGTGTGCGTGTGTGTATGTGTGTGTTTCTTGTTCCAGTCAAATTCCAGAGAGTAGATTTTTCTAAAAGTTGCGTATGCATTTCAGAGTGCATGTTTCTTCTACCTTTCAGCTTTATAAAAACAGAACTTCCAGAGAAACTGCAATAGTATTAAAAAATGTAAGAAAACTGCAAACTCAGCCTGGTTCCACGTGCAGAAAATATTAAAGAAAAGATTTTTGGGAACTTAAAAAATGTGGAGACATGTTTCAGTGCTTTCAATTCTTATGTGTAGTTCTCAGGATATTCTGGGTACTCCTGGCTGTCAATAAAGGTAACAAGGGATGGTCATAGTGGAAAAAGCTAATACAGTGATTATTAGATCACTATATGACATTTAAAAATACTTTCTGAGAATAAGTACCATCACAGCTGGTACTATAAAATCATCCGTCATGATACTAGCCCCATCAGAAATAATATGTAATCTGTGTCTCAGAGGGGTGGGCAAATCTAAGATCAGATAGACAGATATGGAGATTCAGTTCTCACTTCTGCCCCTAGCATCCTTTGTGATCTTAAGTATGTTGCTCACTCTCCTGTAATTCTCTCTTTACAGCCAGGAGGTAATAGCTCTTTCTTTATAAAGAATTTAAAAAATACGTTCATAAAGATCTGGGATGTGTTTAGGTCTCTAAGTGATGAGAAGCATGGAAGTACTTAGATTTTTGGAGACGATGATTTTGTCTTCAAGGGAATCAGTCCAGCTGTCCTTTCATGGGCTAATCTCTTGCTAAAATCATTTGGATATTTCCTATGATCAGACTGTCAAATCATGTATTTTGGGGTAGATAATTAAAACCCCGAATACTTAAGCATGTGGCTGATTCTGAGTACATAAATGGTCCCATTGAAGCTAACATTTGAGTGCCTTTTGGAATCAGAAGCTTATGGAACATCTTAAATTAGGGGGAAAAAAGCTCTTTGAAATTCTCCTTTCTCTGCGTTTCAGAACCTTCCCCAATGAACCGAGTGTTTTGCTTATCTGAGCTCTGTTTGGCTTGTAAAGCAAACTGAAGTCTCAGTTTCAATGCATTTGACCTTGATGACAACTTTGTTGTTAAACTTTGCAAAGCTAACTAGGCTCCTGTGCCTGTGCTATTAAACCTTACATAAATAGCACAGAGTACATGGAAAGAATAATAATAATTAAAAAAATTATAAAAAAAGAAAAAAAATGAGAAAGCCATAAGTTGATGGCATGTTTTCCTGAACTTGGGCCATATTCAAGCTCAGATCACTGCCACATGCCACTGTGCCATCCAGTCCCCTACTCACACGACTACTGCAAATGGTATCATTTTGCAACTAATTTACTCGCTTAGTTTTGGCCATTAGTCATTCCCAATATCCTCAATCTGCAGGTAATTTTCCACATTATTAGTTACCCACCTGTCTTATTAAACTGGACTTTCTGAAACCCTGTGTGTCTACATTTTCTGCACCTTTAGATCAAGCAAATAATTGCCTGTACCTGGATGGAAGGATTTAATAGGAAGATTATAGTTGATTCCAAAAGTTAATAACTATAACATCTGGTTTCTCTTTTTAACATTTAAATGATAAATTCAATGTTTGAGAAGAAAGGCGAAAAAAGTGAGAACAGAGAAGAATGAAATCTTCTTACCATTTGTAGGACAGGTTAAATATAGATGGGCAGAAGGTAGGTTTTACTCTTGCCCACTTAATGTACCACTACCTTGACCCAAAGGGACCAATCTTTATCACATTAAGAGAAAGAATTTCTCAGTGCCGAGACAAGACTTGGCTTCTGTTTCACTAAGAATGCCAAGTGTGCTGCATTATGCAAAATCTTAGGTATCTTCCGCTGCTCTTTATGATAGACTATGGCCGTTCTGAGATGTCTCAACTCATTTCTATTCAGACCTCTATAAAACCATCTGCACGGGACGAGGTTTAAATATCACTGGGTAAAACTGGGAGCATTATTTTCCAAATCAGTTCAGAAGGGATGGGGAAAAAAAAAAGCGAGAAACAGAAAGAGAGAAAGGAGAAGGAAGAAGAATCCGGGGTCTGGCTGTCCAGACCTGAGATGCTAAGGGCTGTGTTGGCAGCTGTCCATGGGCACAAATGCTAAACCTATTTTGCATATAAATTGACACACTTAAAAAAAGATGCACACGTCTTTAGCAGATGCATTTTCCTTTCTAGGCAAACAAAAACATGCTTGTTGCTTAAGTTCACCTGCAATGAAAACAAAATGCCCAAGAGCTATTCAAGAGGAATAACAGACTTGAGCTCCAACCTGCATGACTCATTAGCCTTTATGGATTCAGCATCCAAATCTAAGTGTCGAAGGCCTGACAGCCCACCCCGGAGGGAGAGCACTTTCAAAAAGAGCTGAGTATCATAAGCGCATTGTGGGCAGTGTAATTAACCTACCCAGGTGAAACTCTCCTTGGGGAGACACTTATTCCCCGAGTCTTCAAGATTCACTCCATAGGGTAGCAGTAGAAATGGAGGAAGCTTTCTTAGTCCTGTTGCTTCATCTGGGGTTCAACATAATGTCCCCTTCTTGTAAGTTCTTTCAGAGGATATAGGTTCACCAAATTCAATTGGAAACCCCTTTTCAGTAAACTCTTGAGATAGAAGAAAGGCGCTCTCTCTTCAACTTGGTTCTTTTCTTCCCTTCTGAAAGTTGGGATGGAAGTAAGGATTTCCCTTACAGAAATCTGACCTGAGGAAACAGTACACATGACTCTTCCCCACACCTACTCTGTGGACTCTGCTGTTCCTTAGGTGATACAGCTACTGCAAAAAAACTTCCTGAAGTCCATGCCAGTTGAAAGACTTGAAACCAAGTCTGTTCTTGCATCTATCCTCTGGTCGAAGAGTTTTCTTCATATACTGACATAGAAGTATAAATAGAGGTAGTAACCACTGAAATAAAAAATACTGTAGTAATATGTACTGTATGGTGCCTGAGCATCTTCTGGCCCAGCTGAAATCTATGACAGAACGCCTGTCATCTTCAGCACTGAGGTTTTACCAACTAGCTGTCTTCACCCTTCTTCAGGCATTTCCCCACGTTATGTGTTATCCATTGTGAAACAGCTGCTTTGGACTTGAACAACTGAAAACATAATTCCAGGACACTGGTGTTGCACCTCCAGCTCTGTCACTGGGCTGTTTCCATGCTGATTTTGATTCCCTTCTTTGTTCTCACCTTACTCCCCAAAAAGCCTAAACAAGTCTGTCCTATAGTGCTGTTATGACACCACATGAAATCCTGATGACATTTCAACCCACAGTAAAATTCTTATTAATTCAGACAGTTTCAGCTAAATCTGATAACTTTAACAGCATTGCCAGAACATGAGAATCTGTGAATTTATGTACTTTTGTCAGAAGTTCAAGTATTTTGCTCCTTATACAGACTGAAACTGGCTACCTGTAAAACGCACACAAAGCTTTTAATCTGCTTCATGAGTGTTTAGTGAGTACTATGTAGTTAATATTTTGGTATGTTTTTCAAGGAGGAAAAGACCCATATAATTGATATTGTTATTAATTTATATTTGCATGGTACTCTAAGCTCTTTGGACTAGTGACCCTATAAACCTTCATGTTTTCCTTTCTCCCTGCTTCTGCCACCTGCCCTCCCCTCCTGCTTTTGTTTTTCCTTGCTAGATAAAGTCCATGTGTAATTTTCTGTAAGAAAACAAATTCTTAAGCAAGCACCCCCTCTTTTTAAAGTTTTTTATTTTTTTAAATTGTGAATTTTTTTCTTTCTTTTTTTTTTTTCTTTTTCGAATGCAGATATGGAAAAGACAGAATGGTTAAGGAAAAAGGTCTCTTCTCTTGTTAAATTTTTGGTCCTGACAATATAATTTGGAGTGACTGATTTAGTATGTGCGATGAATGGAACATACCAAAAGGGTGAATTCAGACCACTGCTAGCACTGGGGCTGTCAGTTGAAGTCTTTGAACCTTCAAGTCGTATTCATAGCAAGAATGACATTTTTGGGGCCACTGAAACTTGTAAAATGGGAAACAGAGTTGTGAGCATTTACTGGAAATTGCTGGATATTATTAACTGATGCTGATTTCTTGCTACATGCAAGCTGTAATCCATTGCCCAAAAATTAAACAAAAATTGCTTTACTGCCAACTCCTTTCTACTTTTTCATGAAAGAGTATGTAAAGGATGCAAAAAGTCAAGGCTGCAGTTGCTACAAGTATCAAACCCTATAGAAATCAGCTGGAAAGTGTTTCAGTTATAGGATGCTGTCTTTAATCCAAAAACTTGTCATTAACAAGCAAATCCTACATATAAATCTCCAAAATAATAATGAAACAACCCCACTCTTTGTTCTGATTTGTATAAGACTGTTTTCTACCCACTCACACCTTTTGGAAACAAATGTTCAGAATGAAAACTTTTCTGTCACTTCATCCAATAACTGAAAGCAGCTAAAAACTAAACAAAAAATGCCATTTGGACAATGACATTGGGAAATCCAATTAACATTAAATTAGGCTGAGATTATACATCATAGGCAATCAGGGTAGGGTTTTGAAAAGTACCTTCCCTCTCTGATGCTTTCAAACCTTTCAGTGTTAATATTCCAATAAAAAGGCTATTGTTCCCCACAGGTTCCACAAAGAATGAATTTTTGATTACTCAATATGGTTGATCAGACTGAGTTTATTAGAGTTGTTTTTTTCTTCTCCAAACTTCAGCTATTTATTTCCCTCTCCTTCCCCTCTAAGAACTTCAACAAACACTGCATTTACTCCCCCACCCTGCAAATGGCAAAAGAAAGTTACCTTTTATTTATGAGTGATCATTTTTTCCTGTCTATATTTTGACAAATAACATGGCAGAAAATGATTAAGGGTCTCATTTTACAATGTGACTTGTATGTTATTTATTGTCAAAATAAAAGTCACTTTGTGAATTGAAGTTTTTAATCATTTTTCCCCTCTTTCAGGAAATGGCTTTGTCAAAAAGTGATGATATTTGAGACTGCTGGCTTTTTAATGACAGGTACGATCCCTGTAAGGAGTTTATCGCTAATTATTTCACTGTACTATAATTGTATGGATAAAATATTATTTATTTATTTTCCATTTAAATACGCTTCATTTCGCCCATATTGTTAATAGGATTATTACAGTGCACTGACTAGCTCCCACATAAAATAAAAGATAAGATATTCAAACCTCTTTGAAAATATTTTCCCTTTCTCCTTTCAGGAACATACTATATCAAATACTCGATTCAATTTAGCAACAAACATCATGAATACTCCAATTTCTCTGTAAATCAGACTGTAAAGCATCTCTTTTCTAATCTTTCCTTGGAAATCATGATTTCTTTGTGCCAGCTTCACACATGCAAGTGAACTAAATGTTTTCCATCGCCATGTTACATCCCACCTAACTTTAGCCACTTTCTAGGAAGTTAGAAATAAGTTTTATCAGTCTCCTCCTGTATTGAATAAAAACAGACAAGGACTTCCAGAAGATGATCCAGAACTTATCTGGTTAAGTCAACTTCGGTTGTTCATCGAACGCACAGGTCTCCATCAGCTGACTGTGAAAAAATATAAATTAACAGCTCTGATAAAAATTTGTGCTAAATGCTCAAACTCAGATACAAGTGCATAACTTTGTTCAGATACACCTACACATGCTCTTCAGGGTGTTTCTCCGACAAGTATCCCAGAGAACTTTGCAAACGCCCATTATCTCATCACGGCTCTGTTGGGGATACTAGGGAAGTGCTGTGGTTGGTTTGTAACTGTAGCAAATGAGGCCCAATATGTCAGTGACATAACGAAGAGCCAAGAAGAAGTCCTGACACCTTATCCAGATACCTATAAAGTACCTCTGCGGGTAATACTGAGAGAAGAGCGGCAGCTAAACAGGCAAAACAGTGTCCTGCTAATCTCTATTCCTATGTCCTTATTTAATACTTAACACCAATGTATTTTAATGCAAGCTACTGCAGAGGGAAATCATGCCAGAAGTGATGATAGCATTTTCTTGCTGTTCATGAAGGATTATAGTCAGACATCCCCACGTGGACTACAGGGTCTGTGGTTTCAAGCACTGTGAAAAAATTTCTGCCAGTTGTACTGGTGCAGCAATACAGTTACTGCCACACTGGTTGTCCTGGTTTGAGCGACACAGGACTAATTTCTTTTCTAATGCTTGGGAAAATTGTACTTTTGGAGGACTCTGGTGTCTGAATTTGTGAAAATATTTACTTTATAGCCAGCTATGGTGTGTGGGTGTCAAGGTCTCAGTGTTTTCAGGCTAGACAGGTGCAGGGATGAGGAGGAGCGAGACCCGGGCACTTGACCCAAGCTGGCCAACAGGATTATTTCATACCATTAACAGCACATTCAATTGAAATTAGAACGTTTGCGAGGAGGAAGGCTCTCCCTTGATGGCGGCGATCCAGAGAACTCCTTGCCCCAGTGCCGGAGCCCTGAGCCCTTCCCTTCCTCACGAAGCCTTAGCGCTCACAGTGTCTGACATTCACTGTCCACTGCTGGGAGTGCACAGCTTCCCACTAATATAGTTGGCTGAGTATAATCCTTATATATCTTTAGATTGGTATCGGGATCATTATTGGTTCTTTAGTGTTATTACTGTTAATTATTTAGTCTTATTCTATTAAATCTGTTTATATTTCAACCCCTGGGTTTCCTGGTTTTCTTCCTGATTCCCCCTTCCTGGGTAGGGAGGGGTCATCGGGTAATAGAATAATTGTCTAAACGACAATAAATTGTTGTGGATTTCTCAAACCATAACACTGGTGCAAGCACCGTGCTGGCACATACTCTGTCAAAGCTGTGCTTCTAATTTCTCATTTAGTTTAAACACTAGGACATTAAAAGATCACTTTTTATCCCGGAGTACAAATATCTTGATGGCGCATCTGTTCATACAGCACGGTCCAGCTGACTGAATATCCTTTCCCTATAGGAGACGAGGAGAGGCTGATTCAGCTGAGAGAGGCTGAACAGCTCGGACAAGGGAATTCTTGATGGGCTGAAACAAGGGGCTGAGCTTCTCTTCTTACCGTACACATGCAGATGTCGCTACAGGAGTTGAGAACGGCCCCTAACACAGAAAGCAGCCAGTGGCAGTCGTTTTGGCAGGAGTCGTGAGAATCAGCAGCTGCTGTTAAGGGATAATTTAGCTTAAAGAGGAGTCCCAAAACCTAAATTTGATTTACCATCCCTGTGTCCTATCCTTTAAACTCACATCTGATTTTGTTTCCAAAGAAAGGACTTGCAAATGGGAAAATATGGCATATTAGTGACAAGGAGAGGACTCGAAGCTCTTGATTCTCAGATGAGTACCAACTGCAATAATCACAATGCAAACTCTTCCTAATTTGCTGCACACCTTATTTTTTCCCCAGTCATGAAGATACATGTCTCAACTGAGTTGAGGTGATGTTCTAAAAGTGTCGTCTTTGCCAATGTTTCTAATCAGAGCAAATTGTTTGGATTATTCAGGGAGTGGGCTGGTGCTGATGGTACCACATTGCATCTTTTGCACTAATTATTTCTAACTGGTCACTAATCAGACTTCAACTTCAACTTCATCTTGTCTTATCTTATCTTATCTTATCTTATCTTATCTTATCTTATCTTATCTTATCTTATCTTATCTTATCTTATCTTATCTTATCTATCTTACTTTACTTTACCTTACCTTACCTTACCTTACCTTACCTTACCTTACCTTACCTTACCTTACCTTACCTTACCTTACCTTACCTTACCTTACCTTACCTTATGTTATTTTATCTATCTATATTATTTTAACATTCAATCTGCAGTACCTACAGACATAATTTCCCTCCTCAGTGCTGGGCAGTTCTTACTTGCTTCAGCCCGTGATCACATCAGCCTCGAGAGGAAAGAGGTACATGTGTAGGTCACAGAGATCAGAAAAGGAAGAATTTAGGCAGCAAAACCCTGACACAAAACATCTAAGGAGGGACAATTTGAGATTGTCATGTGGGACTCTGAACACGAGTGTGTTAACTAGCAGCTCACAAGCTTTGCCTATTCTTCTGCTCCTGCTCCCGTTTGACAGGATTGGCACAAGGAAGCTCTCAGAACTGTCAAACTAGCACATTTGATGAGGCCAGGTTCTTTTCAACCCCTATGGCAAAGTCATTTTTTCATGCAATAAAAGTTTGTTACCTGTTCACAACCATAGTCCTGCTTCAAAGCTCCCTGCTCCATTTCCACTGCTGATTTCTGTATTTTCCCAGTTATTCAGAATCAAACCCAGGGCTGCTGGACTCCTGAGGTTTTTGGTTTTTGTTTTTTTGTTTTTTTTTTTTCCCCCCAAGTTCCTAAGCTCAACATTTCCCCTCTGTCATTCTGCCTTATGAGGACATAAAGCAAAAGGAGTAAGACCGTTTAGCTAGATCTAACACAGAGCAAACAACTCAAATAAGGAAACAGGCAGCTGAAGATCCTCTCCACAGGTCTGTGGAACTCAAATAACGTTGATTTAATAAAGCACACCAGCAGCTCGGCAAGACAGTGCATAATGAAACACGGCACCAGCCAAGTAAGATCATGTACGGAAGCACAGGCTATGGGAGCCCGGCACAGATGTCACCAGCTCTGTAAGACGTTTACACACGTAACACAGGACATGGCAAAATATGCATTTACATGGCATGGACTGAAACTGTGCGGTGTGCCAGTGTGAACATGGTGTAATAACAGATTCCTATCGTTTTGGGTTTTTTTTTCAGGTCATCCAATCTGATGTAATCTGGTCTGACCAGTTATTGCGCCTTGCTTTTGGTCCCTGAGCAGCAGAGCTGTGCATGGAAAGTTATGGGACTGCTGGGGTAATAATAAAGTATGCAAAAGGTAAAACAAAATATGCAAAAGGAGCCATAACATAAGTTCTGTGGCAGCAAAGCAGCTTTGTCCATGATGAAATTAGTCCGCTATATTCACTGCAGTGTCTCTGAGCAGATCTCTGTTGTGTGCCTCTGCATGACAGAGGGCAATATTCCATTTGGAGAATATTTAGATCATCTAAACTGGAAAGACATTGCCAGGAGTTGCAAAGTGCAAAGCCAGGAAATAAGCAGATCTTTTGCTTTTTTTTTTTTTTGTTGTTAAAATTGTTGTTGCTGTTTTACTGTATGAATTGCTTTCCCTGTACTCAGCCATTTGTTGTGTTTGTGCTACGACATGGCTAAGTCCATAGTCTCAGGCTTTGGGTAAAACTGGGTTGAGAGGAAACTTTAACCATCGGGGATGAGCTGTGTAAGGTCTTATGTAAGTCTGGACCGCAGAGAAGATATTGTCTGTACAAGGAAGGTAGATGAATTTTGAATTTTCCTGTTCAGGAACCTCAACCTGGCTACAGTGCTGCCCATAGCGGGTATATAATGTCTAGGCTCTTATTTCTGCTCTAAGTTCCATCCTCATTACCCACACCTTTTCTTATTTTCAAAAGTTAGTACAGAAGTTTGAGCAGGATGCTAGATGCTAATGAGAAATATCACCATCTAGGTTTTTATTTCCAGCTACATTAAATTTTCTTCACCGTTGTGAGATTTCCTGCTGCATGATAGGAACCAGAAAAACAGAATGTCTTTCTGGTAAGTACTGACACCAACCACACAAAACAGGACCTTCCCAGAGCTGTTTATAATCTGAAGGGCTAGATACCAAAAAGCCTAAACACTATTTCATGAGGGTTTTTTTATGGTTTAAGAAGTATACGTCCCGAACCAAAAACCTTTAAAAACCAAAGTCTTTTTCTATACATTTCTGTAGGACCTTCTAAAATCTTAGGCATACAAAGCAGTCATGAAGCACCAAAAGTTATTATCTGAGCAGGAGGCATTGGAAGAACCTTCATAGCAGCCATGCCAGGTGAGCAAGCACAGACAAACCAGAGAACACTAATTTGAAGTGCTGATAGTAAAACGTCATTCTCTCCCTGAGCAAAGCGTCATGATTTTTGTTTGATGGCAGTTGCAAGCGAGACGTTGTAGTTGGACCAAAATTCAGACAGTTTCTGAGTATTCACACATGTGACGTACGTGCTGGAGACAACAGCTAAGCTACACGAAGAGCAGCAGTAGGGACCTGTTGTTTGAGGACAGTAGAGAGGAAACTGTCTTGCATTAGGCTGAGATTTGCCAGAGTTAAGTGCTGATTTTCAGAGCATGACTATAATTCAGCTTCAGATAATGTGATAAGACAGGCAAAGGCAGAAAACTCTGCTAAACTCTCTGACAAGGGAACAGAAAATCCTCCACAGTTACAGAGACTCTAAGGGCTTCTTCTCTCATTTGTAATTAACTTCTTCCGTATAAACCCAGCCTGACCTTGTCTGTACAGCATTGTCCAGACCTTTCATGTGTCATATGGTATATGGCTTGGTAGCATAGCTTGTGTATCAGTGTCAGCGAGTGTCTGGGGCTTGGGATTTTTTATTGTTTTTTTCCATCCACTTTGTGATTTCAATGGCTAAAAGAAAAGCAGTAGGAGCGTGGATGTCAAAAAAAGTCTTCAAGGCTTTGCAAGAGTATTAAAGGTTGGGAAAGTACAGTTATAAGATGGAATGAAGAAAAAAAAATAAAAAGAAAATGAAAGTTTCTCAACAGAGGTATCGAGACCTTTAAGGTCAGGTGGATAAAATGTGTTTTCCCTACTTGCCTAGGGATCAGATGCAAATTATCTTTGGTTGCAATTTTAGTTTAAAGGAAAATAAATCACAAAAAAAGAATGGTTCGGATTTTTGTTTTTAATTTTGTTTTGTTTTTAATTATAGAGACTAAGAGCACTGAGAGGTTTTAGGTTTGTTTTCTTGTTTATTTGTTTGCTTGTCAAGCAATTAAATGCAATTGAAGACTCAAAGATTGAAGTATGAGTCCAAAATCTAATGAATGGTCTATATGGAAAACTAATGTGAAGTAAACTAGAGGATGATTATACGGATTGCTTTGTACTGAGGATGAAATTTATCCCCTGTGACACTGGCATCCCAGTAAGGTATCATAATTTAGTTGTGCTGCTTTATGGTAGCAACAAAGTTCAACTACAGTACCAACGCTGAGTATTAGACCCTGTCTCACACGTGAACTGAGTCAGCTGAAGGTTTCCAACTTTGCTGTCAAACACACAAGCTCATTGCACGGTTATTCTTTTCCTGGCCTTGAAGTTCCAAACAAGGATTTCACTTTCCGTTGCTAAGACAACACTCAACTGACCACTGCTCAAGAAGACACATTTTAATTACGTGTTGGTGTACGTGTGTGTTCATGTTTATTGATGATGTGCATGCATGTGCATGTACTGTGTGTAAGAATTTGTGTTTATGGATTTCTACAACATGCCATTTCCACTTGAACTGGTGGTGTGATGAGAATCTTCCAGAAACTGCATTTGCTGCTGTGGCTGGGTTTTAAAATGGAAATATGACATCTACATGAAACGGAGAAGGTGCTCAAGTGCCTTTCAGAATCTATTCCTTCTGGGACTCTGAGGAAATTATCTTTATACTTGTTGAGAAGTGAGTAAGGTTTTCCCAAGATCCAGTAAGCTTGCTTAATGGACAATTTTAAATTCATGAGGTCTTCCTTTTGGATCTGGAGTTATTAAAAAAAGAGAAAAAAAAGATCTGTGAAAATCCCCACTCATCTCCGCAAAACATTTAAAGGCATAAGCTTGTTTCAGAAGGTTGCAAAGAATGCTATGGTGCAGGCACACACACAAAGTAATGTTCAGAATCTCCTACAAATTATACAAAGATCACTTGAAAAACTCCAGCTAGTCAGTTTTCAAAAGTTCTGCTAAATCCCTGAGACAGAGATTCACATATATGTTAATTTATGGATTTATTTGCCATCTCCGCAAGGGAAAATGTATTAAGAGCTGGATATTTCGCTACACATTTGCTCTGTGCAAAATGAGCAAGTGTAAGTGCAGAAGGGGAGGAAACATGAATAGAAAAGAAAATTGCATGTAAGAGGAGAGATTTTCACTATGCCAAAGTTTACATATTTATCTTTTTCTTTGTTTTTTTTTCAGTTTTTATTCTCTTTACCTCTACCTTCACTGAGCCCTGAGCCATGAAATTTATCCTAGGCTTTATATATGCAGTGAAAACTTTGCATATAAAATGTACATCTAGTGCTTCTCAGAAGGGAACAGAAAGTCACCATCTCAAGTGAAAATTGAGAATAAGCTTTACACCTCTCAGATTTGCCCAGTAAGTTTGAATGACAGATAAAGAGCTGGACAAGTGATATGGGCGCTACGGCAAACCTGAGAGCACGTGGCTGAGATCCGGAGGATTCATACATGCTGTGGATGGGGTTATAAAAACACCTAGAATTCTTTTCTCTTCTGTGGCTGTTTGTTTGAGTAGTACGGAGGGTATCAGCTGAGGCAAAAATTTGACTGCTCCTATAGGACTTGAAATAAATGGATTCTCCTGTAACGCTCGAGTCCTGTCCTATAAAGTGCCCCTGCATCTGAGGTCAGCGATGGTCTGTGCTTGCTGTGTTCCTGTTAGCAAACCAGGAGCGTGGACGAGCAGCTCATTCATCTCCTTTGCATTGATCAAGGCATGGCTGGTCAAGTGCTGGGACATCCATGTAACGTGATAGGAACTTCATGCTTCTTTTCTGGATCTCCTTCCTGCTTACTTCTGTGGCATCCTACACCTGCACTCTGTTACCTCCCTCTTTCATAGTAGTGTCCCACGCTAACAGTGAAGGCTGAGTTAATGTATCTAATCTACAGAAGCCCTAAGAAGCTTCATTTATTAACACTTTTAGGTTCTTTCACAGAAAAAACCCAAACACCAAAAAAAAACCCAAAAAAAAACCCCCAACCCCCAAATCAGAAAAAAACCCAAACTTGTGGGTTTTAATGTTTTATTTAAGAAGTTACAAAGCAACCTGCACATGACATCCCAAGTGCTAACAAACTTACTTGCTTTATCTGGACAATTCGCTGTCTACAAGTCAGGTCTTGAATTCCCCAAGAAGCCATTCTTCTCTGTCTCTTTTCTGTATATATCCTTGAACTGATCAGCCACATCAGCAGCGTTAGGTATGAAATAAGAAGCCTGACCTTTGGAATTGGCTCTCCCGACTGATCAGCTCAGCACTGATGTGCCTGGCACATTTTGACAGCGCTGGGAGTTGCACATGGGAATTGCACATGTCTAGATGGGAAAATATTGTAGCGAGAGGAAAATTCTATAGAGAGGGGCATGGCGCAGGGAGAATTTGGCTGAACAGAGAGAGAGCTGCAGTTTGGCTGGTTATTTTCTGTGGTGTATAAAATCAGGTTACTCTCAGGATTGAATTGCCTGTGCATTCACTCAGTTCACAGTCAAGGAAAAGAATGTCCTATAGACACAAAAACAATTAAGATATGATCTATGTGGAGCTTCTGAGCAGCACCAAAGACCAGAAGACCAGAAACGTCAGCATATGGTCAACTCGCACTGTCCCAATCCCCTTGAAGTTATGATCCAAGGCTGTGCAAAACATTCATCCTTAAAAGATAACTTCTTTTTGGCAAGGTTTTGAATGTCTGATGTTTATTGTGATGACTTAATTGAGTTCTTGGTACCAATTATACTTCCTGAGATGCTCTGTTTCATGTATATTTATGCCTTAACGCACAGCTGTATCTGAGCTTTTTGTCATGGTTGCTTCACCCAGATCATTACTAGGACCTCTTCTCCCTGATTGCAGCAGCAAATCTATGGTTTTCAGTGGCTCCGCCATCTTTAGGGAGCACAAGTGTCTGTGAGTTTTAAAGATGAACTTGGGACTGACAGAAAACAAATCCAACAAATGAGGGATCAGAAATCCAAAATCCATGGTGCGGCTTGCAATTCACACTGGCTCTTATGGACCTCCTCTACATCCTCTGAGACCGTGATGAGGGCCTGAGCCCCTCACACATTCATATTCTCTCTGAATGATCAAAGAAGACAGTTACCTTTTTAGCTGCAATTGTGAACACCCCTGCATATTTTTCACAAAGGAGAGGCTCGCAGTGTGTTTCTCTTACGCTTCTTTCTATTTATAATCATGTCTAGCTCACGTTCTCTGAGTTTATCTCCCATGGGACACCAAGCAAGAGCTGAGGGATGCAATCATATATTCTCAAGCTTCAAGGGCCCCATGTGCCTTTTGTCACAGGTTGCTGCTCCTCTGGTAGAAGGACAGAGCTTGCATCCCCTTTTACCATGGTCAGTGGCACCTCCTTTCCCTGGATGTGCTATGCTATCCTTGCTGTGGACACAAAACCCCAGGGCTCCTTCATGCTCTCTGTGCAGTGTAAATCATTAGCGTCGGGAATACAGCAGATGACAGAAAATGGCAGGAACATTGGGATCATCTCCTAGACCAGGAGCGTGCTGCAGCATTTCTATCACCACCCACTACCCCATGAGAGGAGTGGAGTGCTGTGCCACGTGGTCAGAGCACCGAGCCTGGTGCAGCAGCAGGTCCAGCAGAAAGGGTGACAACCTGTAAGTCGGTAAAGTTTGCTGTAAAATGACATTACCACACCTTCAATGAGGAAAAAGGCTTTTGCTTAAGTGATGACATCAATCTTAAAAAAAATCTGACAATAATACTTGCCATTGGTGGAGCTTAAAGAGCTTTCCATGGGAAGGTGGGATCAGCGGTCTGATGTGAAGTGACTTTCTCAGCTCAGCAGCAGAACCAGGAGCAGAATTAAACTCCTCTGAATTACAGCGCGTCTTTCTTTGGGCAGTGCTAGTGTGTCCCTCTCTAAAGTGTCGCACTCCTTCACCTTGATCTATGTGTGATCATACCCCTAAAACAAAGAAAAGCCATGTGACAAATGTTTGAGGGAAGAGCCTGTTCAAATGCTGCCAGCACATCCTGGCATGGTTTATTACCATATATATACTGCTTGTTAGACCTCAGAGAAGGACTTTCTTGCAGTTAAGGCATGTGACACAGATAAAGTCAGATTAAAATTGCACCTCTGCTACCAATCTCCTTTCTGATGCTGGGCATGGCTGATAAATTATCAGACCTACTAACCACACAACAGGGAAAACATCATGCAGCCCTGGTGAAAAGAGCTATTGAAACCAGCAGATACAAACAAATGCAGGTTATAAATGAATTTTGTTTATATGGAGCAATGTGGTGGTTTCAGAAGTGCAAATATTAGAACTTTCTCTTTTTTTCTTCTAGTGAAATCACTTAATAATTTCCAAAATTTCCTGTCTCAAATCAAACTGGAAATACAGGCAAAGATTTTGCTGGACTATGGGTAAAGATGGTGTCTAAATTTATGGGAAGGGAAGGCACAGTTTTGCCTACTGGACAAAAACTGGCAGGTATCGTCACTGTTTCCTTTTGCAATCTGCTGAAATGTGGCAGCTCTGACCAAGCTCAGCAGCAAACACAGACAAGGACAAACTTAGTTAAAAGCTACTTCAGCTAGGCAAGTTTATAAAGGATGCCAATCTGAAATACCTCGTAACTACACTGGGCTTGAGTTCCCTGACCATGCAGCAGAGAGCCTTGGCATATCATCTCCCTGGCCTTGTGGCCATCCAGTGTTGTGACCGACCATCCTAGTCTGTGTGTTGTGTTATTGGACTCCTCTATGCTGCCTTCGAATGCAGAAAGTGGTCACATCTGTACAACGTGAGCTCTAAATATTTCTGCAGCTGTGGCAGCTTGCCATCAATGCCTGTGTCCAACGAGCCATTCACCCGCCTGTACGGTGCAATGTTTGTAAGCATGGGTGGGAGTATTTCTGTGAATCTGTGTCCCGGTTTGAGGCAAAACACAACCTATTTTCTGTTTTGTAATTTTACTTTGCAGCTAAGCCTCTTCTAAAAAACTGAACATTCCAAAATTAACAGCATATTGTGCAGAAACTGTTCGCTTTCAGAGTGATAAGACCTGATTAGTTGTAATTTATAGAATCATAGAATGTTTTAGGTTGGAAGGGACCTTAAAGATCATCTAGTTCCAACCCCCCCGCCATGGGCAGGGACACCTTCCACTAGACCAGGATGCTCAAAGCCTCATCCAACCTGGCCTTGAACACTTCCAGGGATGGGGCAGCCACAGCTTCCCTGGGCAACCTGGGCCAGTGTCTCACCACCCTCAGAGTGAAAAATTTCTTCCTGAGATCTAATCTAAATCTCCCCTCTTCCAGTTTGAAGCCACTACCCCTCATCCTATCACTACCTACCCTTGTAAAAAGTCCCTCTCCAGCTTTCTTGTAGGCCCCCTTTAGGGACTAGAAGGCTGCTATAAGGTCTCCCCAGAGCCTTCTCTTCTCCAGGCTGAACAACCCCCACTCTCTCAGCCTGTCTTCACAGCAGAGGTGCTCCAGCCCTCTGATCATCTTCTTGGCCCTCTTCTGGACCTGCTCCAACAGGAACCATGCCAAGGAATGGGATGCAGAGAGGCTCTTGCTTATCCTTATTGCTATCACAGTCAAGGGCAGCCAACTTTGTTACTTGCCCCCTTGGAGGGTGGGAAGCAGAAAAGTGTAGGTCACACCTGCAGGGAGGAGCGGACAGGACAGGGGACCCAAAACTGACCCACAGGGTATTCCATCCCATCTGCCTCATGCTTGGTATAAAAGCTGAGGGACCAAAGGATCAGCCCTCTTTCTGCAATGGCCGGTGTCTGAGGAGGACTCTGTCTCTGCGTCTGCCTTTGATCCTGATCTGTGCATTTCTGAATCCAGATCTGGAATCCAGTTCCCGTCCATCATTGAGTCCAGTATGGGACTTCCCCAGTGCCTACTGGTGATGTGATCATCACTCTGGGAGTTTGATATGGATTTGTATATATTGCATATATTTCATTATTCCCTTTTAAAAATTGTTTTAATAATTTATTATTATTTTCATTAGTTTATTTTTTTCCTAAACTCATAAACACATCTCACCGGACCTGTAACTTAGAGCTTGTTAATAGATTCACATTGTCTATATCTAGGTTCACTTTATGTATAGGTTGAAGATCCAAACCACTTGTTCTCAGATCTTGCTCATTCACAAATTAAACCTAAGTATGCACATTGGCTAGCAGAATTCATACCCTTCAACAAGATTATGTTCTGGACAGGTAGAAGAGCAGAATCCTAAGGCACTTCACAATACACCCCGAGAGGTACGTCTGGACACAGCAACAGAAATTATACCTAAAATATTAAAAATACAGCTGATGATAGTTTTTCCATATTTTGATATAAAGCCTGTAAGTACCCAGAAAAAAATGCTTCTACTTGGAGCTAGGGCTTCCAATAGGCACAAACCAACTAGCTACCTGCTTAGCACAGCATACTGCAGGGAGGGATGAGGCAAGGTGAAGAGAAAAGCATGCCAAAGCCGCAGAAAAGAGGTGAGTGGCACTCACCGGGATTGGTGATGGACCGCCTCAGCAGCCTCATCTGCTGTTTCAGCTCCCCCTCTCTCCCCATGGACAACCTGAGAAGCACCAGTGCTGTCCAGTACCTCTTTGCTTGCTCTCCTGTTCTACCTCTCCTTTCCCTGCTGCAGGAGTGGTTGGAAACTGGGTGCTCCTCCAGGACTTGCTTCAAAGCATGAAATGGTCCTCCAGAGTGTTTAACGCCTAAATCTTTACTCTTTTCCTGAACATCAAGTTCAGGCTACTTCCAGAAGAGGCTGTGGCTAAAGGCAGTGATTAATCATTTGGAAAACAAAATACAGAAACTAGGGAAAATCTAGCATCCAGCCATTCATTCCCTAAAAGTGAAACTGTAGTCATTCAGGAACTAGACTCGAACTCTGAGTCCTACGGGAAGAATGAAGCTATCTAGACCAAACTAAGAGAAATGATTAAAATACTACACTATAGACTGAGAAAGCAGGAAAATGAAGGTGACCTCCAAGTCCTGCTGAAGAAATTGTACAATCAGATGGCATTTTCCCTCCCTTCATCAACTATTCAAAACTGTTTACCAAATATATGTATTTTCTCCGATAAAACCATGGTGTGAATTTAGCTTGTGAGCAGATGGTTGTAAGTACATAAAATTTAAAATCTGAAATTCAAGATGGTATGAGCAGACACATAAATCATATGATATGTTTTTCTGATTGGATGAGCAAACCACAACTCTTAAAACCAGACTTCCATTGCAAATAGCAGCATTTTGTGAAATTCACCTTCTGTTAGTATTTTTTAATAGTTGTCTAAAATTAGCTGTTCCCAGGAACATCCCAGCCAGCAAACTCATTAACTAAAATAACTGCAGAAAACAAACACAGAGTGGGGGCTAACCTAGTCACTGAGAACTTGTTTTAAAATTCAAGTAAATATTAGCAGAGCATTTAAAAGCGCAGTTTGCCCAGCTCTATCAAAAGTTCATATGTGTTACAATTGTGCCGGGAAAATAAATAAAAAAAACCCCAACACACATCTTCCCAATGTAAGGAAACAGAACTGAAAAAAGCATAGCCTCATGAATAACATTGACAAGTCAAATAATGAAATGTACATTCTTCTCGCACAAAAACTTCTTCAGCTTTGTGCAGACAACTTTGAAAATTTTGACGAGTCTGGAGAGCTAACTGGGTTATTATCTTGAACTTCAGTCACTTGCCTGACACCTCCTACGAAATGTTATCTGACTGGAGAAACAAGACCAAAACCGAATTTCTGCTTTCCTGTGCCCCCTGTCTCTCCCCCTCAAGCCCTGTACTAATTTGTCACTCTTTTACAGAGGCTCATGAAGCCCTTCTCCCATTAAAACACAGCAAACTCTGTGTATAACTCTTGCAGATGGCTGGAACATTTTCATCTGTATATATTTGATCAGAAAATACACACTCATTAAAGCTACCTTCTCTCACTAGGCCATAGTAGTCTGAATAGAGCTTCCATGAGGAAATTTTATTTTAACATAAAGATTTGCGGTTAAGGTAGGAACTGTGATGTAAGAGATCTGGGTCCAGAATCTGGATTTTGATATTTAAGCAATTATTTGTAAACCATGATGTTGACAGAATTCTGTTGTACCTCTGAAGTTAAAGAAACAAATCCCACTTAATGTTTTCTAAGGTGTTGTGGTGAAGTAGGAGAATTCAAGACACTGCTGTTTATGAGGACATTTCTTATATCACTCCTCTGCTTTTAGAAGAATTAACTCGGTGTGGGGCAAAACACACTCGTACTTTCCGGAAGGGACATTTCTGTCTCTCTAAATGCAAACTGAGAAAACCTTTGGCAGACACCTGAGTCCTTTCAGAAGGTCTCCATCTTTCCCCAAGAACTGGTTGCACTTAGATAACACAAACAATTAAAGCAGCTTTTCTGCAGGTTAGAGAAGAGATAAGAGCTCTCAGGATCAAGCTTGGAAAAGGTGTATCAGGTAGACCTAAAATTAGAGCCTCTTACCTTCAATGACACCCCTAACATTCAGATGTGTGAGGATTTAGACACCCATCTAAAGTAAAAATGGAAACTGATGAGCAATTTTACATTAATTTCAATTTATGTAAAGGTCCAATAATGTTGTTTAAATTGACTTTTTTGTATGTTTTTTAAATTGAACCACCACTTTCTTCTGTGACCTTATGTCAGCCTGGCAAAAGCAAACCTCCTTGTTATTTTGCGATCCCAGACAAGATGTTTGATTTCCTTCTTAACTCCTGATTCGTAACAGGAGTTCAGCTGGCCATAGCCATTGCCCTGCTTCTAGGTGAAGAAAGGGCTTATAAACAAGCCTTGTCGTGATGGGAGGTTGGCATAAAAACATTATTGTTGAAGTTTTTTGTCATGACTCTCTTTCTGTAAAGACCCTCATCTCAGCCTTTTCCTGAGAAATAATCCAAGCAGGGAAGTGTGTAAAAGTCCCTGGAAAAATAGCAGCAGTAACTGGAAGAGCATCATCAGTCAGTCATGTTCCTGGGTTAAAACTACAAGCCCAAATTCTTCCCCTAGGCCCATCTCCCACTGAAACTGATGACCGGTCAGCACCGGTGGGTCTATTGTTATGGGAGAGTGATTGTTTCTACAATTCAAATACACGTTGGATGAACAGAGACCTGCTGCACCCATGGAAGCAGAAGCACACCAAACAGATTTTAATATTAGTTTGTTTTGAAACCAAACATGAACACACTAATATAGCATAACTGTATGAGCATTTTTGTACCTAATGGCCCATAAAAATAGTATAACCAGTGCTAGTAACAGAACATAAGCCTTCTGCTAACAGTGCCGGGCCCTCGTCCTGACCTCTTGGACTCGTTATCAGCTTTCTACGAGA
Organism: Burhinus oedicnemus; assembly: GCA_008921705.1. Taxonomy (NCBI): domain Eukaryota; kingdom Metazoa; phylum Chordata; class Aves; order Charadriiformes; family Burhinidae; genus Burhinus; species Burhinus oedicnemus. The sequence continues at coordinate 2,509,214 of VFFE01008974.1, forward strand.
ACTTGTGTGAACCTGAGCATGGTACCAGATTTTCCCTGTTATCATGTCAGTTTAAATGTGGGATATCAGCAAAGGCCTTGAAGGTGTGGACATGGGTCGAAAGCAGAGGACCCAGAACTGCAAACAACTCACTGATGGGCAATTATTGATCATTGAAGCAGCACAACCTCAAGAGCTGTGAAAAGACTGCTTTCACTGAAGGAAAAGAAGCAGCAGCTCAGTAAGGGACAAAAAAAATCCCAGCCAAACAGGCATCTGCCTCAGCCTGGGAACCTCTCTCCCATGTTTGGTGTCCTGCTCTGATGTAAAACAGGACCAGATGTCCTGGTTTGAGGTAAAACAGGACCAATTTTGTTCAGTAACTTTACTTTTTACTTGCCTCTTCTAACTGCTAAAATTACCAGCATGTTGTGCAGAAACTGTTCAGTCTCAGAGTGATAAGACCCATGTTTATAGTTGATGCCAAGGAATGGGATGCAGAGAGGCTCCTGCTTATCCTTATTGCTATGGCAACCAAGGGCAGCCAACTTTGGTATTTGCCCCGTTGGAGGGTGGGAAGCGGAAAAGCGTAGAGGCATCACACCTGCGGGGAGGAGCGGACAGGACAGGTGACCCAAACCTGACCCACAGGGTATTCCATCCCATCTGCCTCATGCTCGATATAAAAGCTGAAGGATCAAAGGGTCAGCCCTCTTTCTTCAATGACCAGCATCCGAGGAGGACTCTGTCTGTTCATCCACCTTTGATCCCGAGCCTGAATCTAGATCCAGAACCCAGTTCCTGTTCGTCACTGAGTCCAGTCTGGGACGTCCCCAGTGCCTGCTGGTGACATGATCGTCATCCTGGGAGCTTGATACGGTTTTGTATGTATTTCATTATTTTCTTTTTATTATTTTTTTATTATTAATATTTCATTAAAGTAGTTTAGTTCCTTCTAAACTCCTAAGTCTCTCTTTTTCTCTCTCTCCTGCCTCCCTTTGAAGCAGAGCAGGAGAGAGAGAGCATCTGTCGTTCCACCTGATTGGGCCAATCAGGCCCAAAACACGACATTTGGGCAGCAAGTAGTCAATAACTGGAGTTCAAGAGCTAGGCATTGTTTAGAAATCCAAACAGTTTATAACAGGACGAGATCTCAGATGTGGTGATGGGGATCCCTTATAAGACAGCCTGATCACTTTGACCTCATCAATTAAGATCATCAAGGACTATAGTCATCAGCACTAACTGCATGGTGTGAGCTCCATGGTATTGTGTACTCGTACTTAATTTAGGATTTATTGTCAAGAACTATGTTGAATGTGCAGTGATAATAATTGTTAACGAGTAGGAACAAACCATTAAAATAATGTGTATTGTTAATGAACATCAATCTAGTAGAGTTCTTTTTTAAAGTTTAAACTGGCTTGATTAATCAGTCTTCTAAATACTCCCATCACAAAAATTTCCAGTTCCCTTATATATATACATGTATGATACCTGTACTGACACATATGTATGGATACCTATATGGATACTCACTTGCAGTATGTAAATGTCAGTAACAGAAACGTTAAACACAGCTTACAGAAATAGAAGTGAAAATGATAAAAATTCCAAATTATTGCAGTTCTGAGGTGGAACTGCTGTGAATATGAAAGCATGGGCTTTATTTGAGACAAATTTTTTTGAACAGGAGATGGACAGCTTAACAATCTGGTCATCAGCAATTCTTCCTGTGACTTAACAAAACAGGACAGGATACAGAAAAACACTGTGTACTTACATTTAAACATTCCAGGTTGTGTCAAGGTAGACTGTTAGCCACATTGCTCCTGAGTAATCTTTGTTCAGCAGCCTCAATAAATAATAATTGCCTTTATATTAAAAGCAGCCAATTTGTCTGACTTCTCTTCCATGACAAGCCCAACACTCCAGAAGGCACAGGATTTAATTACTCTAAACAATGGTCAGAATAGAGCAAAGCATGGTAATTTTAGTGTGCCAGGTTCACTGAAATGTAGTTAGTTCTTGGTCACGTGTTCTCATACCTATAGTTTTTGTTGGTATACCTATAATGTTCTTTAGAAATCAGATATGCTAGAATTAAGTCTTGGATGCCAGGACAAATGGTGCTGACTGTCTTATGTCCACACCATTAGGATCTTAATAAATGAATAATGTTTTTAGAATGATGGCATAATGATAAGAGGTAGCATTTGTCTCATCTAAGTTTAAATAATACCCCTATTTTGCATTATATGTTGCGCTAACCACCTAGATTTCTGTATAGATTTGCTTTAGAAAGAGATTTCCTGAATATATATTTCATCTGGCTCATGTTATGAAGAGATGGTCTCTTTCTCTGAAGTCCCAGAAAGCCCCTAGAAAAGTGTCCCCGTAAGTTCTGGCTCTGTCCACTGGTGCTAAAACACATCCATGTCATTTCCTACCAAGCAGATGTAAAGATCATAACCTTTGGTGTGAAACGGATCTCATACCAGTGAGAACTATCCCTGGCCAATGTTGAGCAATCAACAGCCTTGCCTTTGTAAAATGCTTGTTTCTTCAAATGTAAAGAAAAATAAGTGAACTTCAAAAACAAAACAGATGAAGGCATTTCTCGATGTTTATTTACTTGCTGCTTGCTTTCAGAAATCTGAGGCAGGAGACCTGTTTTTTCTACCTCAGTTCACTGAACTACTGTTGTTGATATGAGGGTCAAGGCAGGTGATTTATTGGTTAAAAAACCTCCAGCTTCTCAGCTGAAAACAAGCTGCAAATACAGATTTGCTAGAGATGAAACTATAGGACTTCTACCATTTTCCTCTTCTCTCCTTCCGCTATAACCATTTGGTATGAGGTGTACACCATATTTCATGCACTCAGATGATGTCTTCCTTAGCAACCATGGATGGGAGTCCAAAGAATTAGTCTTCCATGCTGTGGGTACCTTTAGACTCACGGGAGAGGGGCTGATGTTGCAAAAGATCAAGTTCAGTGTAAAGCTAGAGACTATCTAGGGCCATATTCTACCGCTGCTGGTGGGTACATTGTGGCTGAGATAAAGTGATCTGCCCTGAAATGAACCGGTGTGGAGTATGGCCCAGGTTTCCTTTCTCATAATAAATGATCCATCCAAAACATTCAGATCCGTAAGCTGATCTCCCCCCCATGCTTTAAAACTGATGCATGAAACTGTAAGTAAAACCAGAAAATATCAGACACCTGTGTTTGTGTTTTACAGGCTGTACGTATGCTTGGTGACCAACTCTCCAGGACATATTTTAGGTGCAAACTTTAGCCTCGCTGGCATAAATGTTTCTGCCTTCAGCACTGGAAGTCTGATAATGAAAAGCTTGCAGAAAAAGCTAGACAACTGTGAACTGGGTAAGTGGAGTTTTCGTCTGTGAGTATTTGAGATAAGGAATGCAATAATAAAATTTGTCTGAATGTATTGAGTAGACTGCTGCAGTTTATGCCTAATCATGTATTTAGCAACATTTGCAAACAAGATCAGCAATTACACAGCTAAATGAAACCAACGCATGTGTCTGACTATGCCATTGGGTTTATAAGTAAAGAAAAACAAGCTAAGATTTTTAGAATCGTCTGAAGTGCAGTAAGAAAGAGGATGAAAAAGAGGAGTGCTCTGAACATAATACCACCAAAACTGCAAGACCATCCAACTTGTTGATTAGTCAATTCATTTGTTGTATAAGTTTTATATTAGCCACACAGATTTTTTTGTTACTTGTTTAACCTTGACAGGTGCACAATGGTCTGATTTTCCTGGAAGCTGAAATGGTCAAGGAAAAATTCATAGCTGAAGCAAACACCTCTTACTTTTCAAAATCCACAAAATGATCCTTTAATGCAGTAATCGTCAGCCCCAAAAGATAAACATAGCAGACTGACAAGCGTAGATCGTTTATATAAAAATCCAGAGAATTATGGAAAAGTTATTTGAAAAATAAAAAAGAAAAGTGGAAGCTTCTCCCAGCTGTAAGCCCCTGTAGGTCAGCTTTAGCAGAGCACACGCAGCTCTGCTTTGAATATATACAGATACGCATTCACTGAAATATTTCATTAAGCTTAAATTGAAAAAGATTGGCTCTGATGGGAAAGGGATTTGGTTTTTCAAGATGCAAAACCTGTTTCAAATAAACATTCAGCCTGCTTTGTCCCTCCCTGTTGAACTTCTCTTCTAGTATAATGTTCATTTGTATTATCAAAAAAAAAAAAAAA
>VFFE01008974.1:2513457-2721784 GCA_008921705.1 Burhinus oedicnemus
TTTTTTTTTTTTTTTTTTTTGTAGAGGTCAGTTTTCTGTGACTTGAGAAGATTCCAAGCAAGAAAAACAGTGTAACTGGAAGAAAGCAGAGATATTTCTTTGGGTCTGAAATAAACCAAAAAAAAATCCAAAGGAAGGCTTGCTCACCTGAAGGTTTCCTTGTACTGCCTGACCTTACTATTTGCTGTGATAGAAGATAACACTTCTGTCTACAACCATGTGCAAATTCAGAGGTATCTGAAATATTATCTGATGGATAAGAAAAAACTCCATTTATTATTGCAAAGTCCATCAAAACTGGTACCCCACACTCCAGTTTTACAAATGGTACCAAGCCTCATTTAAACTCTTTGCCACGAGTTGGCATTTTGGGGTTTGTGCCTACCTCTCACCAGTAACCAGACATCTTGCACCGTTGGAGGCATTCAAATGATTTGTAACTTCACCACCCTTAGGTCACCTGGGTCGACACGTGACTTTTTAGGGCCATTGAATGCAAAGCATTTTTAGTATTTATCACAGTTACAGAAACACCTGTGTTTAACAAATTTGGTCCTTAACTGGCTTCAAAATGTTGTCTCTATGTACAGGAAAAAAAGGCAAGCAAAAAACACAAAGTGCTTCATTGATTAAATATGCAATTTCCCTTTTAAGCTGAAGCTTTGTGAGTTTCCATACTAAGGTTAAAGAACTAATCTGAATTTAGCAAAAAACGCATTGGAGCTTTCATTTCACCTAAATTTACCTATAAAAGAGTTGCAAGTTTAGTCTTATCTTATTTAGTCAATAATCTAAGCTTCCTCTGTAGACAAAGGAGGAAATAAGGCACCTTCAGAGAGTGATATATCTCAAGCTAAAGTAGGATAGAATGAATTATCTTGTGGAGTTGCTGATTTCTCTCCACTGAACGAACGTAGAGGGAGTCTCCCTGGTTACTTAAGATGAGGCAAAAAAATTTTCAGAAGGCCAAACCTGAATGCTATTAACCCCAATCCAAGATAAAGACCTTAACAAGTAGGAGTAAGATACTTAAACATCCTAAGATTTTAAGATTGCAACAGACAAACTTTCTTGAGGCTTTGTGCTCCTAAATCCCCATTCAGTTTGAAAGTCCCACCACACATGTTCAGTTGGACACCCAAATCTGTATGTATAGATGTTGAAGTTCATTTCTAAGAATTTAAGACCTCACTTTCACTGGAAGTACATAGCCCTTGTATGACCTCCTCAAATTTTGCTTTCTAGGTCTTGTGAATGCTTCAGAGAAAGAAACACACTCAACCAAGTGACAGATTTTGGATACCAGTTCCTAACTTTGTCCTTGTGGGATGACCTACCCAATGCCGCAGAACTGCCGATGGGACATGGGATTTGGCTTAATGAGGTCCTTGATTAATCTTGTGGAGATGCAACTGTGCTCTGGATTTACCCAGAGATGAAGGTTCCTGGAAGACGCCTGAGAAATACTGTACTATGAAGAGTTCCATGTTGGGTTTAGTTGCCAAAGGACACAAACAATGCAGTGCATCTTAGAGTTCACATCTAAGTCATTGACTTGCAAGTAAAAAGAAAGACGCTAAAAGTCTGTTTTCATAAAACAAAGCAAGCGAGCGAAATGTTTTCTGCATGTAATTGAAAAATTGTCTCAGCAATAAAAGACACAGAGCAGGAAGCAATGACATGTAAATAACCAATCAATTTGAGACCCAGTACATCTTTGTCCAACAATAATACCTGGACTGTTAAATCTCTGTCACAGGCGCTTTATGTTCCTTTACAGCACTGCACTGTATTTTGCTTTCTATATCTTGCACTGAAAACTTACGCTTTGCTGATTCTTTCTTTCCCTTCCAGTAAAATGATGATGTTTACTGGATTTCATACTAATATAAGAGTAAGAAATAAACCATCAATAATACCATGTAAGTGGGAAAGATTTCACAATGCCTGGCCGTTCATCTGGATCTGTAAATACCAGTTATAAATACTCCAGTATGAAATGAGATATATGACCAATATGGCAATGCTTTTTGTAGAAAGAAAGAAAGAAAGAAAGAAAGAAAGAAAGAAAGAAAGAAAGAAAGAAAGAAAGAAAGAAAAGAAAGAAAGAAAGGCCTGATCCAAATCACTGCTTAGATGCACTGATCAGGTGCTGAGGGTCCCAATGGGATACCTGAGCTTACATTCATTTCTGATTAGCCTGCAAACAATTGAATATTCATGACGTAAAGTGTTAATCCAGATGGCCTGAGAAACTTCAACTCCTATTGGATAGCTGACAACATGATTTTCAAATGTTACTAAAAATTTTCATAGTGGTTCATAAATTTATAAATTGATTTTGAAGTCATTCATCTCTTCAATTGTTCATACCCTATTTGGGTCCCCAGAGATGAAGATGCAGAACCTCTCACTGGAAACAAATTCACTGCTGAGTGCTCCGCGTGCTGATCTGGACTTTCAAGAACAAAATAATCTACTTAGTCCTAGGGTCAAAATTCCAGTTATTAATTCTGTTTGTAAGATCTCTGGTCAACTTTCCCAAAGACAACAATGCTATATCATCCCAGTTAACTTCATAATGCCAGCCTAGCAGAAGAGCAGAGCTCCTCTAGGCTTCCACCACTGTCAATGGAAGGAAGCAGACATTAACAGTGTGACACAGACCGTTCCAGAAATAATCCCATTTTGTGTTTCTTCTGGCTCTTTACAAACAGTTTTGAGATTAATAGAAATTATGATAGTATATCTTACGTGGTTTACTCAGGAACCTAAGGCTCAACAGAAAGATGCAGGACTCGCAGTACAGCAAACATGCAGAACACTTCTGCATATTGGGATGCTTGGGATGGATACTGGAAGGACTCAGCCCAAACCTCTTCCCACTGAAATCAGAAAGTGGCATTCAGCACCTCCTAGCATAATTATTAATAGAGGTACACTTTATCCTCTTAAAGGACAAATACAGAGGATTAACAACATTTGGAAACTCTCAGAATTCCTTTTAACCTTTTATTTTTAAACAAAGTACTTGCCTATTTTAAAATGACAGCTTGTTTGGACATTTTTCACTGAAATTTTTGAAAATTTCTTTTGAGCAATTAGAAAACCTTTTTTTTTCATTAAACTAGGTTTTCCTTTGTGAAAGAGTTTATTTTTCTCTTATGAACTTTTATCTACAAAGAAAAAATGTCAGAAAATTCACAAGCAATAGCTCTCTATCCCTTTTCAAGTTTTGCCTTGTGTTTGCAATCAATGACCTGACATCCAAAATTACTGTTATTTTTCCTTCAAAAGATTCTTGTGTTTAACTGTAACCTGCTATGCACACACTGCGAAATTTCCTCTTCAGATCCCTGTTCTTACCCTGTGTCTGCATCACTTTCTTTCTCCCACCTTGTGCCTTTAAACTTACCTTTAAAGCCCTTTCTTAATCATTTGTTCTAAAAACTAACCTCTGTAACTGTTTGCACGCTTGTTTTCCAGATGCTGCTGCCAACAAATTATTCCCCAGTGGTTTAAGCTTGAATTTCACCCATTAATGTTTGGCTCACAGGGCACATTGCTTGAACTCAGAAGACTTTTAACTTTGTTTTCCTCCCCTCAGGAAAACTCAAAAACAAAATAGTGATTTTCACCCCAAAGCAACCAACAGACCATAGGAAAGGTGGAAATACAACAAGCAGTTTCTAAACAAAGAAGTATGTAAAATAACCCACTGTGCCATTTGGTCATACTATCTAAAAGGTTGTGATGCTTTATAAAAGACAAATGTCCCCCAAAAGATCAAGCTTCCTGTACAAGCAGCACCATGTTAATTACACTGGATTTGATACTAAAATAAAACATTCCTAAAGTGTTTCACTATATGGGATGACAAGATTTTTACGCTTCCCACTTTTCTACTGATATGCCTTATTTCCACTATAAGGAAGGTAGCTGGTGAAACTCTAGACTAAGAATCTCATGTATTCCTGCTGAGTAATTAAATCAGTACAAAACTGGGAGCGTATCAGAGCTCATGAAACTTCTACCCCTGTCTGAAATGAGAATGCTGAAAAGTTTTTTCCAGCTGCTGTCCAGTCCTTTAAAATCCCAGTTCCCAAAAGTTCATGGCTGTGTTCTAGGTGGCTTAATTTGGTCAAACCAGCTGTTAGAATCACAGCTCTCCACTGTTTGCCCCATTTCTCCAGATGTCCTGGTTTGACATAAAACAGGACCAATTTTGTTCAGTAACTACCTTTTAGCTAGGCCTCTTCTAACTGCTGAAATTACCAGCATGTTGGGCAGAAATTGTTCACTCTCAGAGTGACAAGACCCATGTTTATAGTTGATGCCAAGGGATGGGATGCAGAGAGGCTCTTGCTTATCTTTATTGCTGTCACAGCCAAGGGCAGCCAACTTTGTTACTTGCCCCATTGGAGGGTCGGAAGTGGAAAAGCGTAGAGGGGTCACACCTGCGGGGAGGAGCGGACAGGACAGGTGACCCAAACCTGACCCACAGGGTATTCCATCCCATCTGCCTCATGCTCGGTATAAAAGCTGAGGGATCAAAGGGTCAGCCCTGTTTCTCCAATGGCCGGCCTCCAAGGAGGACTCTGTCTGTTCATCTGCCTTTGATCCCGATCTTGAATCCAGATCCGGAATCCAGTTCCTGTTCGTCACTGAGTCCAGTCTGGGACTTTCCCATTGCCTGCTGGTGATGTGATCATCATCCTGGGAGCTTGATATGGTTTTGTATATATTTCATTTATTATTATTATTATTATTATTATTATTATTATTATTATTATTATTATTATTATTATTATTATTATTATTTCATTAAAGTAATTTAGTTCCTTCTAAACTCCTAAGTCTTTATCTCTCTCTCTCTCTCATCTCTCTTTGAAGGGAGGTAGGGAAGACCATCTGTTGTTCCACCTGAGTGGCCAATTTGGCCCAAACCATGACAGCAGGGTAGCACCTCTCCCTCCTCTCCCCCACGGTCTTACCTTGGTAATTATACGGTCCCCCGATGACTTTGGTAGATGAGCAGACATACGCAGTGTTTCTAGTGCAAAGGAAGGAAGAGGAGGAGGCTTAGCATTACCTAATCCAGTTTTACCTCTCGGCAAAATTCTTGCTCCTTTTCTTCTGTCATGCTCTACCCCTAACATGGAAGTTACCTGCACGGAGACAGGAAAGAGGTGGAAGGAGCAATTTGAACTGCAAGCCCACTTCTGTTTATCTCCTTCTCTTATTTCTGTGTTGCTTTTGTATCATCCAGAAGAGGTGTTGGGGTTTGCTTTGGGTTTGGTTTGGTTGTTTTGGTTTAGTTTTGTTTTGTTTGATCAACAGTATCTTGTTGACGATTACTGTACATGATATGAGGCAAACTTAGGACAGAAATAAAGTGCAGTGCACAAACAGTTAATATTATTTCAGGGATCTATGTGTAAAAAATCAATTTTAGTTATTCACAACCTTTTTTTCTTCTTTCCTCACTCAATTACCTTATTGACCAGTAAATTCATGCACTTATTTATAAACTAAAAAAGACACATATTCTCCCCGTCTGTTTCATAGAGGAAATAAAAAATGGCCTTATTTAATCCTGATGTTGGAGGAATTCTACCAAGGGAAAATTTGGCTCAAATGTTCCTGCAGAAAATCATTGAATGAAAATAGATTTTACTTTTGTTTAGTTATTCATTTTACCTCATTTTCTTTTTCAAATATAGGTTTACACATAATCTCAGTAGATGCAGAAGTCTGGTCATAACTGTTAAAATTCATGTAAATGTTTATTTCATACATGCCCAATATTTATTAATAATAATAATACTTAACGTGGATACATAATTTTATCTCCTCATTTCTTATGAGAAGCAGGGATAGGGAGAGTATAGATTTAACTAAAGTACTTGAAAATGAAATAAATAGGTAAAGGAAAAATTTTGAATAGTTGATCCTAGGCAGTAAAAGTGAGTAGGTTTCATAACTGTTAAACACCATTACCTGCTATTGAATTCCACTGCGGAGAGTGGATTAACAGCTGTTGTCAGAAATTGTTGGTGTAATGGAATTATTTATGGTGTCATCTGTTTAATTCTTGTGGGAAATGTTCACGCAGTCTGTCAATGAAGTGCATGAATACAACTAAAGCACGGTTTATTGACTATTCCAGATTATTTCACTTTATGTATGGTAAAATAAGCAAATTCAAAAGTGTTAACCTTAACTGGCTTCTCTGAGTTTACCTAGTCAACGTTAAAGCTGATTTGAAACATGGTTCTCCCTCGTTCTACTTCCAAACCAGACTTCACTGGTACCACTGCCTGGTTTGTCCAGAAGCTCACATTTAATAAATAAAATAACGCATTTTTGTTGCAAAGAATACTACCTTGTAAAGATTGATGGAGATTAATTCTAGTGCATTCATTCTCATCTGGTGCTTCAAAAAACATTTTGGATAAGACTGTATGACTGTGTGTGTTCTTATTTTTCATTTCTCTACACTTCTGCCATTGTCTCTCTTGGCTGGGGCTAGAAGCAGAATTGCAGAAATGCCACCAGAAAGGCTGTGCTACTGGGGAATAGATGAGGCATGTTGTTTCAGATTTAATTAGAAAAGTTTTGTACAGATTTGCTCTGTAGGCCACATTTCAACATTAAAGTTGAGGGCAGCTGATGCCATCTGCTCCATTTAATGCAAATTCAATGCAGCCCTTCGGCTCTTGGCAACTTACCAAGGCGGTCCTCAAAGTATCTGGGCAAAGTACGGCCACCCCTGCTGTACTGAGTGCCCCTGTTTTCTCTCCCCCCTTTTGTATGTCACCCCTTTTGAAAATCAAATGTAGTCCTTTCTGCTTATGCCTCAGTGCTTAAACAGTGCTGGATTTTGTTGTGCTTCTGTGGCTGGTCATGTATGATTTCAAGAAAAAAGCTAGTTTCTATCAATCAAGCAACAGCACTCATCATTAGTCTTCTGGGACGCATGCTGCAAACCCTTAGGACCAGCTTTTCAAAGCAGGAGAATATTGTTTCTGATGTGAAGTTGATGGATGTTTCATGTACCGTGTGTGACAATGACACAAGAATTTCCAAAAGCAGAGGATCCTCCCAAACCTGTCTTAGCTGCTTTATGTGATCCGAGCTTTAAAGAACAACTCTACCTCACTTCTTAATGGGTGACAATACTGAAAAATACGAAGAGATGCCCAGGAGAAAAAGTTGTTGTTAGAAAGTAATTATTTGTCATGTTATCTGTCCAGTTCAGAAGGGAACTGCTAGAGAGTAGGGGTCTGGCTTTCTTGTGTCTCAGCAAAGCTTTACATACAGCTACCAAAGGGTGGAAATTAGCAACGAAGTCAAAAAAGATAATTAATCATTATTATCCTTTTCTATTTTTAAGCACTAGCTAACTCTATGAAATGTCATAAAAATTTGATCAGAAGAGTGATTTCTAAAGTTCTTTTCAACAATCCACCTATCAAATGAAAATCAACCAAACAAAATCATACTTAAGCAGATGTATAGTTATCAAGGAGTTTAACCTTATAGTTGCCTTAGTAGGTCAAACTGATTATTCTTATTTCACAGAGGGAGATGGGAGACAAAGGGAGTTCAGCTGATTTTCCTAAGGTCACCTGGGAAATCTATTACAGATGAAGGATATCAATGTCCCCCACCTGCAAGCCGATGTCAAAGCTGACTACTGTATGTTGATCATGGAAATAGTATACAAAAAAATAAGACATTTGATGTGCCATAGTTTTAAGACTGCTCAAGGATAATTGCACACTTGATACTTAAGAGAGGAGGAATCAAATGTATTTAAAAAAGAAAATGGTGGGAGAAGGAGGTGGAGGAAGAGAGAGAATAGAGAGGAAAATAGAAAATAGAGTGCAATAAATCTGCTACTGGTGACACTTCTTGCAATATGCTGTCATGCCTCGAGATCTGTGTTTCTGCATATTGGTAGAAATCCTCTCTACAGCACTCTAGCAGGGACAAAACTGTAGCAGCTACCACTGCTGAAGGTGTGTTACAAAGAGGACAAAGCCACAGTCCATGCTCTGGCAAAAATTAAATAAAGAATAACAATCACAAGAGCCAAATTTATCTATCTGTTTATTTATTTATTTGCTTGCTTGTTTGTTTGCTGGGAGTGGAGGACAGGCTGGACATTTGGGAAACCTGCTTTGTCAGGAGGGTAGAAAACCACTGGATCAGGTTATACAGAGTGGTTTCTTACTCTCCATCCTTGAAGGTTTTCATCATTCACCTAGAAAATGTCATGTACGACCTCATCTAGTGATGGCAACAATCCCACTATGAGCAGAAGGTTCAATAGGGGACCTCCAGAGGTACCTCACAGCTTACATTTCTGTGGTTTTATAATTCTTTAATAGCTTCTTCTTGGGACCTCAGCCTTCATTAGGAACTCCAGACATTATGTTGGAACATCTGGGGTTGGAAAATTATTAAACTTCGCAACTTCAAAGGGTTTCATGTAACTGAAGTAGAACTATCCAGCTTAGCTACCTCTGAGAAAGTCACTTACAGCTCTATTTATATTCCATGAACATTAATAGACACTTTTGAGGCATAATTTAGACACTTTTGAGGCATAATTTAGATGGCCACTTTAAGATGAGATTAATCGTGCAATAGAAGAACCTCTTTCTCTTCTTTGACCAGAAAGAAATCATAGGATGAGCAGGTCAGATAGAGACCTCTACACTGGTGCAACCTACATTTAGTTACAAGGAAAGGTGTCTTCACTGAAACTGACATCTTTTTTTAGTCATATGGATGTTTCCTTTCGGCAGAACAAATGCATTCATTTCTAGTTTTGAGTATTTTATTTTTAATGTACATTAAAAATCTATTTTGATGTATGCCACATTTAAATTTTAGTACATATTTAATATTTGTAAATATATTGCTTCAACATCATCAATATGAAATAATTTCAATTAAAACTGTAAATACTATTGCTTTTTTTATTTCACATCAAGAAAAAAACAGTACTTCAACTGCCCTTAGCTCATGTTTTTCCCTCCAGTGAAACTCGTGAGAGTGCCTGACTTTTTGTTATACTTAAACTGATTTTACTTTTGGACTTGGTCATTGCTAGATATTGATAGTGTATTTGTGTTTGAGTTTGTTTCCTAAAATGAATCTTGCTATGGGAAAGATTCTTAATATCATCCATTTTAAAGTTCATATCAAGTTAATAGCAAGGCTTAGGGCTTGCTTTCCCATTTACCAAAATGTAAATGTGTGTGTTTATGTTTACATGTAAACATAAGATGTATTTCAACCTTGTTTGAAAAGTTGTAGGGTGTCTAGAACAATCAAGAACTTGTCAAGAATGTATCAACTTCTTTAATTATCCATTTAAAATCATTGGACTCAGTAGAAAAACTTTGTTTCTGAATCAGATTTTTAACTCTCCTGGGTGCTTGTGAGTCTGTCATTAGAATTTTACCCATTTCTCACAATACACTTGAGAGGCAGAGATATATTTCTTTCCCCACTTTACAGGAAGTCAGAGAGAAAGAAAAGAGGAGATCCAGAAATGTGGTTTGCTATCTGTCTCCATTTGGCTGCGGAGACAGTTAGAGCCAGACTTCAGCATCTGTTCTCAAGTGACTTATCACATCATTTCAGACTGAGGAAATGCTGAAATACCAATAAATCACACAGTGACTGGATTAAGAACAGAAGAACTTAACAACAGCAACCATCAACAGGAAAACGCTGGTGAATGCATGCAGGTGGACTTTGCATAGATTCATGTTTTCACAAAGGATCTAAAGGACGTAAGACAGATGACTTTGGAGAGCACGTATGAAGGTTCAGCTGACCAGTTGTAGCAAAGAGAAAGAAACTCTCAGCTTAAACCAGAGGTAACAGAGCTTTCTCTGGGCTGGTAAGCTCTCCGAGAAGTAGATTTCTAAAATCAAGAAGGACCAAAAGGGTCAAGTAGAAGAACCACTGTTCTACCAACCTTCAAATTGAAGACTGTAAAAAGAGTATTTAGCAATATCACCGATTTTCATAGATTACTATGTAAACATGAGAGAAAATGATGCACGCAAGATTATCTGTTTCACACAAAATTTGTATCTGATTAAATAGTGAGTGCTTTAGTATAAGAAGGTACAAAGTTTATGAATATAGATCATGCATAAAAAAGGGAGGTGTTTCCAGGAAAACAGTGGTAGTGGTTACAATAAACAAACATAACGTGAGCTCTTTTCACAGCGTTGTGGATGCACAAATAGGAGAAAGGGTAGGAATAAGAAGGTTATTTCTCTGTGTACATATTAGTCTTAGGTTAATATACTGGTGCTAGTTTTCTTGATTACATTGAGCTTTGGATGAGGGCCTAATTCAAAATGCTTCACTTTGGAAAGATTGCTGAAGAAACAAGCATCATTAGGGATGATACACTAGGTAAGGGAGATGGGGAATTTAGTTGATTGTTTCAGCTGTGTGGTTACCTAGAAATATAGTACGTTATGGGGTTGCTCTTTCTGCTTTGATATATTGTGTTTGTCAGTGGTGCCTGCCACACTCAGATAGGCACCTCTTCTTGTTTTGCAAATTTAACTGTCTCAATAAGGATAATTAAATAAAGCCCCTGAGGTCCCATGTACCGCGGTTTCCATTTCTTTCTTTCTGTTCTAGCCCAGGAAGCAAGCGGGGGTGTCATATCTGCTCACCACTCCTCAGTTTCTATTTGGCAGGGCTGTCGCTGTGTCCGTGCAATGTGCTGTACTATACTTCCAAGGTTCAAATCCAAACCCCTCCAAGATTGTGGTCATCTTATGGACTCGTTAATTTGTCTAGGATACGCAGGGTGGGTGAAAGGCCTTTGCTTTGAGGAGATCTCTGGAAAGCATTTGAACGGCCATTGCAGCAACTTCTAATAATGCAATCATTCCTATTTCTGAAGCCTGAATACGCACCCTTAGAACAGCAGATTGGGAGGCACAGTATGAATGAAACAAAGCAAATCAAAGCCTGTAATAAAAGGAAATAAAATTTAGTTTCTGGAAAGACTTTTCTAAAATAATCTGTCACGATTCCTACCCCTGAAACACCAAACAAGGCAATCAAAGGTGCACCATGCACACTACTAGCTTGTGTGTTAATTGCTTGTTTCACCACTAAAGTCTTAAATGACTGCACTGAAAATTAAAAAAAGAAAAGAAAAAGAAAATTATGCCCTGATTGGATGTAAGTCACCTGGGATAATCAGTATGGTAAATTTTTAATAAGAAAATGAAGCATTGAGTGATTTACTGCTAATCCCATTGCGTGAGCTGGAGGAGGCTAAAGAACAAAGGTTTACAGTCCCTTTGGAGATTTGTTTCATCTGCACATCAGCCCACAATTAATGGCCATTTAACTGTTGTTCTCCTGCTGGACATTGGTGGATTGATTCAGTAAATAAAAGTGACAGAGCAGTGTCCCATGGCAGTATAATAGAAACTAGCTGCACCTGTTATTTGCGAATCATTGCTTGCCGGGGCATTGACCTTTTCTAGTCTAGCTAAAACTAATAGGAGAAATTATGGGACTGATTACTTAAATTTCATTATAAGAACTTGTATGACAGAATCTCAGTTTCTGGAAATTCACTGCAAACCACAGTACCGTGTCAATATTACCAAGTCCTCCCCTTTTCCTAACCAGTCATTTACCT
The DNA here is from genome assembly GCA_008921705.1 of Burhinus oedicnemus. NCBI lineage: Eukaryota > Metazoa > Chordata > Aves > Charadriiformes > Burhinidae > Burhinus > Burhinus oedicnemus. The sequence continues at coordinate 2,525,162 of VFFE01008974.1, forward strand.
GGTGGTAGTGACCAGTTGGTTAGTTAACACTCATCAAAGCAAAAAGCAATGATTACCTACTCTAAGGGCTCGTTGGGAAGACAAGACTACTGTGTAATAAGCAGTATGTAACATCAAAGTCTTCTCTCTTTTTCTCTTTACTAATGAATAAAAGAGGAAGGGAGGATTATGCTGAAAGAAGGGAAAAAAAAAACAAAACAAACCAACAACAAAAAACCACCCCAAACCAAAAACCAAAAACCTGATGTAGCTCCTCCAAGCATCTGTGCTGTGCATCCCAATCCAGTTAGAAAACAGCTGCCATCAGATAACTGAGCATTTACAAATATTTAATGACAGATTTGTCCTCTATTTCAGCTGCCAGGGATATGAGGGGAGGGGTGGGAATAGAGATGGGAGGGGAAGGCAGGGCAGAGTGATTTCATTTCTTTATCCCTGCTGCTGTTACTGAAGTTAGTAGAGAAAGGAGGTGGTGGTCCAAGTTTTACAGTTGGCCTAATACTCTCATTTGCTCTGTTTCTTCTTTGGAGCTGCAGCTGCTCTCTTGAAACAAGCTGGCTGTAGGGCTGGATCCAAAGTTGGTCAGGAGTCCAATGGAGTGGCATGTGCCAACAGGGAATTCAACAGGGTTTGCTCAGCATGTGCAAGACGGGGATCAGGACTAGAAACTGGATAGAACTGTTGTCACAGTTGAATTTTGCAGCAGTGCCTGGGGATGTTTTCAGAGTGCATCTCCAAGTTTATTCAATAATATCGTGATGAAAACAAAAGGAGAAATCAGTAGGCTTTCTTTCCATATTCAAATTTTAAAAGTGTAAAAGGAAGGAATAGCGATGAGGGAAATCCTCTTTGGAAGGGGTCTCCTTAAATGTGCAAAACATACTTACCCTTGGGAAGTGTGTAGAGAATTAGAGGGCAGAGAGTGGATGGAACCTAACCCCAAAAACACAGGTATGGCATTATTTTATAGCTCATTTCTCTCTTTGTGCTCGCTCCGCACAGCTGGAATACTGCATCTGTCGTCAGAGCATCTTCTTCACCCCAACTTATCCTGGAGGAGAAGAGGAAAAAAACGCGACCCGCGTACATGGCAGGGTATCCAAAGGCATGGTGTGAGCTGCTGCCCTGCAGAGCTCAGCTGCAGGAGCAAGGCAAAGACAGAAAAGCATGCTTATTAAAGCTTCATTGATTAAGACTAACGAAATCGTGACCTCCTCAGTGCCAGCATTTGGCTGACTGCACTCACGCTGCTCTCCAAAACCAGGAAAACCCAGGTGCAGGTAGGCTGATACAGGAGGCCAGCTGAAACGGGCAGAGGGTTGGGCTGGGGTGGGAAGCACAGCACGAATCCTCAGCCCCCCTGAGCCTCCTGGCGGGAAGCAGTGAGAGAACCGAATAAAAACGTGGCTGGACTCATTGACTGCACAGCTCAGCCCCTCTGCAGAAAGCCAGACGTGTAAGCGCGCGGCTAACAATCCTAAAATTAACGTGCTGTGTTCAGATGGACTTGGAACAATTTGCTTCCATTATGTCAGCGTTTGCTTCTCTGAAAAGGGAAGGGGGAAGCAAGGGGGAGAAAGGAGGTAAAAATAAGGATGAAAGTAAAGGACTAGTAAAAGCCAAACACAGCGGAGTGTGTCAGGCATCTTGAGAGCTCTCCGAGAGTCTGCCAGGCAGTGCGTGTCCAACACAGCCTGCAGTATCACTGGTACTGGAAACCATCGCAATGAGGACTTGAGGAGTCAGAAGTGACCTGGGTGATGCAAAAACAGTTCCTGAGGAACATGAGTGAGCTGGGACTACCAGAAAAAAAAGGAGATGACAGGTTGCTATCCTTCTACCTTTGAAAATGCCATCAGTTTTTTGGAGGGCTTGGCTACCTTAACAACCTTGCTGACTGGTCTACCATTGTTTGGATGCGGAGTAGAAGATGTAGCTCTCATCTTGTCTCCCTCTTAGCATCAGTTCTGCTGCTGTGAACCAAATCTTACCACACATATAATTCTGGAAACAAGAAAAGTCTGGGAATCGTGAAGCAATAACTCACTATACTCCTCAAGCAAGAAAAGGGCCCCCTAGTGCAACGTGGCAATTTATAAAGAGACATCATAAGGGAGGATCTGAGTAAAGGAGATAATCATTAAAAAGAGAAAGCACAGAAAGGGAAAAAGACATAAAGTCATACGGCAGGACAGTAGTAGCACTAGGAATAAATCACAGGTCTTCTGATTCAGTTCAAGGTGCATCCAGTAAAATTAATATTTCCTAGAAAGGCTTCTCCGCTGTGAATTGGAGTAGATCCTCTTGTGAACAGACCATCATATTGGGGCTAGTGTGTGAAACTGTGGAAAAAGCTGGGATCTGATATGTTGAAATTATGCTGGAGGTAGAGCAATTAACAATGACATTTTGTCTACTGATCCAGGCATTTCTTGGTAACTTTTTTACTTTCCACCTTCTGTGTTTGTCTGTAATTGCACATCTGCTCAAATACAGGACACTTGGGTTCCACAGCAGATTATTCAAACCCACCTCGAAAACACAGGAAAATTACTTTGCATTCTGTGCTCATCAGCTGTTCCTATTACTTCTTCAAAAAAACTTTTATTCCTCATGTTAGACATGGTGCCCCTTGGGTGAGTCAGGGCTGGCGATCTTTAATTAAATTAATCAAAGCCAGGGACAAAATCTGTGGGGAATATCGGGAAAGCCTCTAGGTTAATTAATCAGACACAGACAAGTAGTTTAGGCCCAAAACATAGTTGTTGTGCTTTCTTAAAAGATGAACTGATATGAATAGTAATATTTTCAGTTGCTGTTTTTAAAGGGCAGTGAAAAAAGGTATTGTTCAGCCCTTTAGCTTGTACAAGGTCATAGATTCCTAGCAAAGGTAAAATACTTTTAATTTTAGCTCTAGCCTCTCTCCACATTGTTCCTCAACTCCAGTTCAATTTCCTATTCTTGTTCTTTTTTCTTTTTTCTGTGTACTACTCATGAAAACAAGTAACTAATTACTCTGGGATGAAACCAGGCAAAGTGGTAAATATTGCATCTTCTTCTTTTGCTCCTGTGAAGTGACAGAAATTGCACATTTCTGTCATTGTAAACAATCTCCTCTGGGCCCCAGGACCCAGCGTCAGTTACAGATAAACCATAACGGGCAGCTCGACAACAGAGATACTGGTGGTCTCTCTTGACCATACAAAGGCAATGGCCAGTGAAACCATCATGCCTGTGCACAAAAAGGTGGGATGCAAACCAGACTTTTATGGGACCAATGAAGTGAATTGATAGGATTTGCTAGTAGCTCACTTTTGGATGGGTCTTTGCATTGTCTCTTCAGAACCTTTCTCATTACTCTCCTTGCATCAATCACCCCTCCACCTCATAACTAGCAACAAGGTCTAGGAGGCCATTTTTTCCAACTTAATATTTTAGACAAATGTCCACAAGAATCTTGGGTGAACCCCCCCTTTTTTTTTTTTATATGACCACGTCCGGGTCTTGGAGGTCCCAGAAGAATGAGGTAGGTCTGCCAACACAGTTTTAGCACCAAGACACAGAAAGATGGTCCCCATATTTTCACAGGGTTCCCATTTTCTTTACATTAATTTTCTACTATAATCTTTTCAGTCCTGTCTCCTCTATCTGATGTTTTATACTTTGCATATGCCTCTTTCTTGCCCTTGATTGCTTTTTGCCCGCTCATATTCATTCAAATTAGCCTTTTTTACTTCCAGCATATTTATTGCTAGTTGGCATGAATAACCCTTGGGTATAAATTAATTTATATTTGAATACTTTCAATTTCCACTCTAATTCATATGTTTCAGTTAAGCCCCTGATGTCAAAAAGCCTCTCTAGGGAAGAGTGGATGGCTCAGGGGATAGGTAATAAGGTCCCTTGTCTTTTCCCTGCAGAGCACTGGTTCAACTGGGCCTACAGAGAGTTGGTAATAGCTGACAGTCCTTATTCTTCACTGGGTTTATAGACTGTTGAGTTACACAGGCTCCAGTGCCTTCATATCCTCATTAAAACCGGGCAAAGAAAGAAAATGTTTTTCCTTCAAATGTATTTAGTCAAATATAATTTTAAACAAGAGTTCATTCAGATTATACTTACATACTTCCTCCTAGTAGTTCCCAGAATATATCAATTTTTGGTTACTATATATATATAAAAATATAAAAATGCATGTCTATCCTATATATATAAAATATTTTGGTTTATTTGTGTTTACTTAAGAACTAAGAGAAGCATTTGTTTATGAATCAGACCATATTGGTGAGAGGCAAACAAGCACGACTGCGGAGGAACCAGGCTATCTGTTGGTCTTATTTTTAGTTTGTCACTAAAACAGCCAGAAATTTCAGCTGAGGTCAGGATCCGCTTATGCAAGGTGGGGTACACGTGCATGGCAAGAGAGAAGATAGGTCCCAAAAGAGCTTACTGTCTGCATAATGAGTGGGAACAAAATGTCTCCCAACAGCATTGCCTATAGATGCGATGGCTTTGGAAAAATGTGACAGGTAAGGATTGGATGCAAAGCACGCTAAAGAGCTGCCTATCTCTTTCTGTCAAGCGGGGAAGGAACAGAACTCTTTTTACAGCTCCCATCTATGTATCTAGGCAAATATACTGATCTTTCTTGTGCAAATAGCCATTTCAAAACGTTCTAAAATCCCTACACCAATTTATTTCCTGTTATTTCATCCCTTTTCCCCACAGATGCAAAGCCTCTGTGATTTGTTCAGTTTTACTTGCTATTTATAACACCGGGGTCAACCAATTAGACAACAAGCAGGGGAAGGGAAAAAAAAAATTAAAAAAAAGGTGGCAGAGGTGACCAATCATATGGCATAAACACTGAATCAGGATTAGTGGACATTCATAGCCAGCAGCTTGCAAGAAATCCGTAGGCTCAAAATTGTTCACACAAAGTGCTCGATGAGCAAGTGCAAAGACACTAATCCATAAAGGTCACGTTCTACCCTTGCAGATTCCTCAAGCAGAAAAAGAAAGGGAGGGGGGCTAAATTAGTCGCATAAATTATTTGCAATGAATATTCTGAGAAGCTCTAGTTGTGTTTGTTTGTCACTTCCTACCCTAATGTCAATTACTCAGGGCCAGATGTTAGCACACATTGATGACAACGCTCCCTCCAGGTCCTGAGGCAGAAAGTAATGAGCGAAGGTGGCAGATCTATGCTAAAAGAGTCTTTAATAGACTAAGGTCCGGGTTTTCACATGGATTTAGGTATCTAAATCCCTTTGGAGACCTCAACTGTGGAATTCAGTACACAATACAGCGAATGCATCAAGGAGCTCTGGCAGTTCCTTGTTTTTCTCCGGTTTTGCTTCTGGCAGTCTGTCTGCTCGACAGAGAAAGACAGGGTCGAAGAGACCCTGAAAATCTGAAATAAAATCGCTGGTCTGTACGGATACCAGGAAAAGAACTGCTTCAGCGTCATCAACAATGACTGAAACTGCCTGTAGTTTTTGAAAATAGCTTATTTTCTTATGATTTGCCATAAAAAATGATTTTTAAAATTAGGCCTGCTTTTTTGTAGGTTCTGTAAAAAGAAAAATTGAAGCAACTTAGCAACTTTTCCTATTAAGTTTGGGCTTTTGCTGTCATTTTTCCTGTATTGTTTTTGCCTTTGAAGTGTAGAGTTTCTTATAACTAGACTGGTTGGCTGAACCACATCACAGACAGAGGCTCTATGATCTTGGCTTAGGCATATAGTATATTATGGGAAACATATTACTATCAGACATCATGGAGGAGATAGTCCAGTAAGGAAGCATGGTTTATATGGAGGATTGAGGGCATTTGGCATTCCAGTTCTGGTTCCCATAAGGCACCACAGTACTGTAACCAGATGCAGTTTACTATTGAACTGACTCCAAATGAAACATTCACATTTAATTTAACACACCAAAATTAAATATTTTGATCTGGGAATCTGGAAGCATTTTGTTTTGACTGAAAATGTCAAAACAAAACATTCCAACATTTCTGAGTAGGTTTTTTTTTAGTTTTTCCCAAAACTTTTCACATAGAGAAATAAGATATTTTGACTTTTTTGTCCGAGTTCAAGATAACAACATAGAAACATAGGAGTAGAAGGGATCTAAAGAGGTCATCTACTCTATTGTCTTGCCTAAGGAAGATCAGGTATTCTAGTGTCATTCTCAACCAAACTGTATGCAGTATGTTCTCCAAATCTTCCACAGACAGATTTCCCAGCCATTCACCACAATCCTGTTATTTCACCATCCTCACAATAAGCTTTCTCTACTGATTAACCTAAATCCTCCTGCTGCAGTTTCACTTCTACTACCTCACATGCTGCTCCTTTATTTTTACAAAAGTCATCTGTTTATTTAATGAAGATTGTCAGTGTGCGTTTCAGTTTGCATAATAAGACACACGAACTCAAATACCGTGTCTTCCTGTGGGCTATGTGTCTAAGCTCCACGATAACCACAGGAGTTCAATTCAGTTTGCTTAAATATAGATGCTATTCCCCCTCAGGGTGCTCTAGAGCACCTGCAGTGTCCACATGGGACAGGCAGGTATGGCACAGAGCCTTCGAGAGACCTCCTCTCCATGGAGCAGGAGATACAGAAGCAAAGCCACGTACGCCAGGGCTTTATGAACGGCACTAGATATTTGTCGTTAGGCAACTGAGCTGGGCTTTGGAGACCAGTAAAATACAACCACTATAGTCTGAAAAAAACTAAAGTGCAGATGAGTATATTGGGTGTCTATGTACTTAACTTGCATGAAAATATCTGAGTGTAGATACCTACATACAGGTGTTTTCATCTGCAAATTGATTCTGACATTCAATGTCCACTCACTTCACCACTATTCTCTTTTCTTTTTTTTTCCTTAGGCTAAAAATCACTGATTCCTTCAATAGTTGTGGTATTTTTTTCTAGATTTTGGTTGTTCTCGTTGTATTTGTTGTCTCTTTATAATTAGGCCTATTAGTTCTTTTTGGAAGAGCTGTTCTCCTGAATCCTGTTCATTCTTATAATGGTTTCCTACATGATCTTCACTAAATTTCAGAGCGTTTCTGGTTTGTCTTAAATTCATTGTTTCCTTTTTACCTTTTGTTGTTCTTTCTTCTTTCTCAAGGGTGACACAGTCATCCATTTCATGGCTGTTTTATCTTGAGTTCATTACTTATTTCACATTCCCAGACACCTAATTTCTGTTGGTTAGAAGGATTCCCAGAAGAACTTTCTTCTTGATTTTTCTGCCATTTCTTCAAGAAAAATAAAAAATAAAAAATTAATCAATGCACTTTTTAAAGTCATGTTAGACCATAAGGTCTCTCCAGAATGTGTTTCTAACAGAATATGATGCCAAAATAAATGTTTCAGAAAAAGAAATTATTCCTCTCTTGCCTTTACTGCAAAATATGTTTTGATATGTAAACTAAAGATGATATTAAGAATGAAGTACACTTCAGTCCTTATTCAGCAATGCATTTAAGCTTACCTAATTTGCAGTCCAATTGGCTTCAGCTGGATTATTAATCTTCTTAAATCACGTGATTAAGAACCTTGTTAAGTGCTTGATGATCATTTCAATATGCATGCGCATCATGGCTTGCTGCAGGATCGAGTCAGATACGACTTTACATCGTAAATTCTGTAGTTTCATCAGAACTAGTTCTCTCTCTTGCAAAGCAGACTATGTTGTTGCTGGTGTTGTTAGAGTGGTCTTTGATATGTTGTTACTGTGAGGGTCCTCTTATAGTGGCTTGCAAAAGAACAGTCAGCTCAGTATATATATTGCTAATATTCTTCTGAGGCAGAAATGTCAGGAACCTGGATTCCATTTCTTATTTTGATGTTATGTTATTCCCATTCATTCTTTAAAATGTATAAATCACCCCCAGCTACTCTTTCCTCTCCTCCTTTCTAAAATCAAAGGAGATTCCTTAAAAAAAAACAACCAAGGGATAAAATCTGCATCACTGAATCCTGCCTAAAATCATCTATGTATCACTGAATTATTTAGGGCCAGAAATCTGGCAACACATGCAACCAGAGGATCCTCCTCCCTCCAAGATTTTCTGATTCTAACTCTCAAAATAAGGACACTGACAAGTATTTTTAACACATTTCTACTGATATTGCATAAATCCAGAAGCATTTATATGCTAATCAAATCAAAACAGACGTGATTAGTGAGTGGAGAGTGTCAAGATGGCTGTCCTTTTGCCATCAACCCATGATAACAGCACTGACGCTGCATTAAAGCACTGAATATTGTATAAGCCAAGAAAGGTTATAGGACATGACAGACTTAGATAATAGTAAACCCTGAGAAATCATACCCTGCCTATTACATATTTATTATGCATTACAAATTGTAAATATTTAAAAAAATAAAAAAAAACCCCAAAGATACAGTGTGGGTAAATTCTTAATGCTTAATGAAATTATTCATGATATACAAAAAGCAGCCTAACTCAACAAATAAGATGAAGGTTAATGCATGCGGATGAATATAAAAGAGAACCCAGCCCTGACGACTAATATGCTGTGTCCTTCCCCTGGTTGATCCCGGAGTGAAATTAATGCAACCTCATTTTCATGGTTAAGAGCTATCCCTAGAGCTGAGGTGCAGAAGACCAGATAGGATGCAAAGAGCAAAATCCAGACACTTTGTTTCCTTCCATTTCTCAGAAACTTTCACAGCTGAGTAGTTTTGGAGATATACAGTTATATACATATATTAAAAAAAAAAAAATCCATTCTGTATTTATTCCTCCAATCTACATATTTAATTCATAGTTTTTCAGCAGTTTGCTTTATCTGCTTTCTAACTCAAAAGGTCAGTCACAGGTTGAAGAGGCCTGTGATATGTAATGATAGCTGAAAATAATAGGAAATTCAAGAAGAGATAAACAAAAGGAGCAGGCATAATAGGCCCGTAGGGGATTTCTTTCTCTTTCAAGGTTTTCTGATGTTCTTACTTATAATGACCATAGATCACAGCGCATCATGTCTACAATTTCACTTCCCCTTCATTTGTAGCTGCAGCAGTCTGCTGACTGTAGAGTGAAGATGAGTCGGGAGCCATTTCTGGTTACTAGAGATTCTCCAGCACTTTTGTCAGTCTATAGATGTCAGCCTGTGTCCTGGCCAGACAGTAAATGACATATTTACCTTCTGTCCTTTCCTAAACGATTTCAACTCTTTGCCTGGACATTTTACACATTCCCATTCCCTGAGTTAAGTGATGGGGTAGCGCCGCTAGGCAGTGTTAAGCATGCTACCCCCCCAAAAAACTCAGGACAAAGGGCCACCTGCATACTGCAAAAGAGGAGAAGGGAATACTGCAACTCCCTCCTCAGTCTCACCAACTTGGAAGAAAAGGCACTGCGCTGGGAACTACGGCTCTCCACCGTTAATCTCTCCCATTTAATGACTATTTGCAGCAACTTTCTTCCTCGGTAATGCTTTAGAAAGGCTGTTTAGTTCTGCCTCATCACACCTCTGTTTCCTAAATCCCATTATTTGCAACTAGAATCCTGGACTGTAAAGGGAGAGGTTTGATCTATGAACTCCCCTATCTCTTGAGACAGGCTATTTGGAGTGGACGACATTGCTCACTCACGGCGTGGTCTGCAGGGAAGCCTTCCTCCTGCCCCACGTTCACAGCCCCAGCTGCCGTGGGCTGGCTCTCCAGGGCTGCATATCTGACCTTCTAGGCTATAAGGCTAATATGGGTCCCATCCCACTTCTGGTGCTTAACTGAGGTACCTCCAGAAGGCTTTCCACCTTGAGGGCCCTTCTCAAGCCACTCAGTGATGAAGGCAATTATTCTCCAGAATTGTTGCCTCTCTCCTTTCACCAACTTTAAAGGAAGGCAAAAGCCACTGGTCCTTAACTGACAGATCTCAGTCCAGTCCCTAAAACTATATAAGGGGTAAGAAGATGAGTCAGAGCACTTTGAGCACCAGCTTCTGAAGGAGCATCGCTGGCCACCTCTGCATTATACAGCAGTTGTGGAAAGATGAAGCCATGGAGATTGATTTGTGACCTGCGTTTTTTTCAAATGTGTAACAGGGTTGTAGAAGGGAGTGTGTGAAGCTTCACAGTGTGTAATCCACGGTTCTGGCTGTCTGTTCTGCAAGATTAGCCTCATAACATAAATGAAAGGATTGTCCTTGCTTTTGTTTCCTGAAATCTTCCTCAATAGCCTTCTAACAAAGAAGGAGAAATGGCAGTATCTGGAAAATTGAGAAATCTGAGCTCTGGCATACCCATGAGGTACTGAATGCTACAATGAGGATAACTCATAGAGAACGTTTTTCTCTGTGTAATACTTGTGAATACTTTAACTTCTGGCCTCTGCTGAACCCACCTAACCAAATCAAAGGGAGAGACCTAACTCAGCTAATTGTGTCTTGAACACAGGAGACCACAGAGCAAATCGGGACAAGAACAGCAAAGACACAACAAAATTAAGCTGATCCTGTCTTTTATTTTCTGGTTTTGTTGTAATACACATTGTCTATAATGAAAGTCTTCCTGCCCCTCCTTGAAGGAGTCTTCCTCTTCCCCAGGCATGTCATACGTCACCAGGGCAGAAGACCTCCACAGTACCTCTGCGCTCCGAGCAATACACTGGGACTCCTCTCAGCTCAGGCCTGTGGTAAAAGCCCCCACAGAAACCCCATGATGCCTACCTGCCCTTTGGTCCCGTGGGTACCATCTTGTTAACTTTCGTACAGACCAGAAATTGCACAGGAGATTTGGAAGCGTACAATGCATCACCATTGATCAGAGCGAAAAAAACAAAGAAGTCCTATTTATTATATCTGTTCTCTCCTCTCAAATCAGAAACTCGGTCTTATTTAATTAAGTTGTAAAGGTTTTCCTTGTAAATAATCACTTTATCATAATTTCCCGAAACTATCTAATGGGAGTTGGATGTAAATCAGAGCATTTATCATACTTCCTACTGTCGGTGTCATCACATCTTGAACCTCTGGATCTTTCTGAGTAATTGATACATCCTTGCGTTCCCTCCCTCCTTGCCTCTCCTTCTCTTCTTCCCCCCTCCCTCCCTGCCGCCTCGGGTTGGGGAAAGCAGTGCCGACACTCTGAAGAACAGTCTCAGCAGCGGAATGTCATTAAAATTAAAAAATACTGATGGAAGGAATGAACAGAAATAAACAAGGAGTAATTTAGGAACTAAAAACAGTGACATAAGGCGCAGAATAATGGAATATGGAGAAAAAAAAATATGATGATGCCTTGTTGACAGATTGTTGTCATTCAACTCTCAGGGGCTTTGTCACAACCTTCCAGTAGGGATGCAGTCTTGAACATCTGGCCGGCAACTGGTGCAGAACCTCCGGGCCGTGCTACAGCGGGGAGGGAGCAGGAGGCCCAGGGAGGGAGGCAGGGACCCCTGCTCTGCCTCCAGCCTCCACCATCACATATTTTCCTTCTGTGATTCCTTTGGAATAGCATGGCTGTAGGGACAGGCTAACCCTCTCCGTGAAAAACTGAATTATATTAAAGCAGCCTTAAAAATACACTGCCAGTGTTTTAGCATTCAGAGGTAGTTTTGGCTTCTTTTCACCACGGCACTTGAAGGTTGCATGTAAACCTCAAAGGGAGAAATGGTGTTTTAGACGGACGTGTCTGCAGGAGGGTTGTACCTCACCACTTTGTAGCTTCAGCCATCCTGTCATCATGCAATTTAAAATGCAGTTCCTTCCTGGCCATATGCAGCCCTTCATAGGGACAGCAAAGTTCATCTGGAGCAGGAGTGGACTACTAAATTGAACACAACAGAAAAAAAACACCCCTGTCAGGCCAAGTCTATTTTCATTTGCAAAAAAGAAATTGCAGTGGATCAGAGTGGCTACCCCAAGTAAAAGAAGTGAGATGATCCTTTGAGTTAACGTTTCAAAAGTGAGTGATTACTGAGGTAGCCAAACCCTGAGATTTTGTGGAGCAAAAAGTGCAGTGGCTATTATTTGTTTGGTTTGAGGCTTTCTGGAACTTTTATGATACAAATTATAGGACAAAAGACCTCATCTTAGAATAGCAAACAATTTGGGAGTTTGGAAAAACACCACTATAGAAAACCGGGACTCACAGAGAGATGAATATGGATTTTCCTGTTGAATGTCTAAGTCATTAGGTTATATAAAATTCTAGAGGGATTTCTGATTTTTCACAAATACCCCAGGATCAATTTGGTATGAAATATTTTCAAAATTCTTTCTGGCTAGAAATTTCATCTTGGATTCAAGACACCTTTCATGTAAAAATTTGATTAAAACTTTTATTTGTGTTCCTTCAGGTATGTGTGTATTGTGTGTATATGTGTGTGCTCACACAGGTATTTTTTCCATGAAAAGGTTTATATTTTTGGAAGAAAGATTGCAATGGGTTTGGGGATTACCCTACTTACACAGATTACTTGCATAACTCTCTTTCTCAAAAGAGTGTTCTTGTTGTCTTTTCCTTAGGCAAAATAATTCTTTTTGTAATCTAATCTAGAACAAAAATAGACCCGTGTTTCATTTCTAGATCTCAATACATTTCACAAGGGAGGTTAACATCTTTGTAGAAAAAGACCATGAAGTAGAGAGAGAAAGTGCAAATCCGTCTGAGATACCACACTGCTTCTTGAAACTTTTACCATTCTAATAACTTTTATAACCACAAAATTTACATCTGTACTAAATGGGAATGATGATTTAACCGTGCTATTATAGTAAGTGGCAAAAAAGTACATGTCCAAGCCACTGTTTTTTTCTGAAGACATCTGAGTGCAGCTCTCAGGCCTCCTGTGTGACTTTCTACTCAGGTCAGTGCTTCAGCCCTCATCTCCTGGGAGAGGAGGTTGCCTTGTCTCTATAAACCGGGACCTGTAAAATTGCAGTGGTTGTTTTCAATCAAAAGATATCGAGATGGGCGCCAGAACTGCTAGGTGAATTTTATGGGTTTTGTTCAAGAGAAGGAGTATGAGATTAGACTATAATTGTTCCTTCCAGCCTTGCAAACCCATAAATATTTCTATTGAATTAATAATGGTGATGGGCTGATTTCTGCTGATCTTACCTCTGCTGGTTTTACGTTCTTAACTGAATAATGTGAGCAGATCCAGGCTCAATAGCTTAACTCTATGACAGTAATCACTAAACTATATAAATGTCTGTCGTGGGTTTTAAAATTGTTGCATCAGGTAATTATTAGTTGCCTTGATCTTAACAGCTATGGGAAAATGTTTAATTGCATTACATTACATTTTATTTATTTAAACAGTGCCTTTGTTTGATCCAAAGCACCAGGGAAGGATGAGAGAACATCATAAATTAATACTATCTGACAGGCCAGAAGTGTGGTCTGATCTATTCTGTAGCACATCCATCTAAAGGGAACCAAAAAAGTAGTTAGAAATATGACACAACCCAGTATTACAGGTAGAAAATGTTGTGAGACTTATTATTAAATCTATTACATGATAGATTGCTTTGGAAACAACCGTATGAAATGATGGATGGGTGGATTAATTTATCTACTCATCCACCAGTCTTTGACAGTTGACAATATCTAAGTCCTAGATTCATAGTGGGTATGAGGTGATACTTTGCTGAGAGTGCAATTGCTGTTAGTTAGGTCTTTTTCTTGAAAGCAGGATTTTCAGTTACAAGTAAAGTACCTAAATCCCACCTTCAGTAAGGTTCAGACAATCAAGTCCCTTTGGAAATCTGAGTCAAAGTATCTAGCCTGGTAATTTGCTGAACAACAAAAGTGTTTGTTATTCTTTTTTCCTGGACTCCTTCAAAGATTAGCTTTTTGGTTTAAGGAAAATCACAAGTAATAATGCCAGCAGGGACTCAACTATCAGTCAGAAGACTTGATCTTCCTGGGTATCTACCAACCTTTTGTGTGAAACTAATCAAGCAACTTTACCAGTGTATACTAACACTTCTTCTCTTACCTTTTATGTCTCCCACTGAGTTTAGGGTAATTGAGTTTTTATACACAGCTTTTTAACAGCGTGGGATTCTGACTATGATCAGAAGTCTTGTTTATGATTAATTTAGCCACAAACTAAACTTCAAGAAAAATAAGTCCAAGATATGGTGGACATAAAGACCCAGACATAATACACGTTTATTTATATTCAGTGCTTCCAAAGACTGAAATCTACAATTGCATGGCCTTTATAAGTCTATCTTCTCTGATGATCATTATAGTCAGGGTGTTGTCTCTAATATTCATACCTTTCATCTTTAAAAATGATGTCTAACTAGGGCTTATGAAAACTTCATAAAAAATAATTGCAACTGTCGTCTCAGAATTTCTTTTAAGTACTAGCTATTGTTCTCATTTTAGGAAATTTTGCTTGACTAGGCTGATCACATAAGGAAAAGAAATCTATTTCAAAATCCTTTTTGTCTTTTAATTTTACTTTTTTAAATCTCACTTGGTTCCTCACTTAGGTATCCCAGTTGTTCTTTTTTAATTAGAAGGAATAAATCCAGGTGTTAAAGTCTACTTTGACAGTGCAGAAAAAGGGTAAGAGAAAGAACAGGTACTATACCCCAGTTGTCAGGCAATACCCAATTCTCAGTTGGTCTTATGATCCATTTCAGAAACAGAAATCTTATTTTCACTTTCCCCTAATACAACTCACTCAATTCTGCATTGATTTATTATGCTTCTGTGCTGTAAATCTTATTAGCTGTGTGTGCATGTTTCTTTTACAAATACAACAGTGCCAGAAGTTTGTCCTCATCATAGTCAGACGCTGTGTGAGCTTAATGGAAAAAGATAGCATGAAAATGAAGCGGCTTGAACAGAAAGAAGTGGAACTCAAAAATACTAAATGTTATAAGAATAAGGGTTTCAACTGAAAGGCAGTTGCACCTATTTTAAAGGTGTTCCCATCCATTTTCTTTTTTTTTTCAAAGCTTTTGGGAACTTCAGTAAAGAGGTGTCGTGGACTCATTCTTTTCTTTATTTATGTCCCAGATTAATTTGGAATTGGTGTGGATCAGCTAAACATTCACCTTTTACCTGATTTACAACACATCTGAGATTTGCTTTCTCTGATGGGACTGTCTGAAATCACAAAGAAATAGCAGAGTGACAAAGAAGAGTAACTCAAACCATAAAAAAATTAGACATGTAAACAACTTTTGTGCATTTATGAATTCCTTTCTGGCTTTATTTCAGGGCAGATGCAGCTGTAGATGCTAAGTAAAGAAACTGAATCTTTACCAAAGTACTTCTAGGAGTAAAACCTTTGCAAATACAACCTGTGTTATATCTCTTGCCCATTCCCGGATTATTGCTTGCACAGAAGAAATTGGAATATCCTGAATGCTTAGAAGACAATAGTCTGCCTTAGACCAATTCTAGCTGAGGACCAGAATCTGAGCCTTTTTCTCCCAGCCTAGTGTCTGTCAGTTTCCTTTGCACTTTGAGAACGGAAGACACACAGCTCTCTCTTGCACTTTTATTCTGAGAGAGAAATGGTCTATTCCTTGATTATTTAGAGAGGGCTTTTGAGTCAGGTGACTTAGAGACTAGTTCAGGCACAGCTCGCATTCTGAGGCTGTTCCTGGGAGGAAGCAGGGCTGTGCTACTTGAAAAGTTACTAAGTTTACCAAATCCCTGGCTGTGGAAAGTTTTCTAGCTTGATGTGTTAAGGGTGACCTCATGAAGGAACACCTCCCAGGGTCTACCTACAAGGATGTGCTAGGACGTTCGTGCAATTGTCATCCTCTCCTTAAATCTTGTATGGATCATTCCTGAAGCAACCCTTGCCCTCCATTCTCCAAGGTCCAAGATGTGCTTTATAGTCCTTCACCATATGACAGCTCTGCCAGGCAGTTTGTAAGGAAGATTCATTTCACTTGCCCTAAATGAGACTTCAAACTATCTGGGTTAGCTTTCCAATCCTGTTCCAGAAACCTTCTCTCACCTTGAATCAACCATGCAGTTTCCTGTTTCCCAATTCTGAACAATGGTTTATAACACCTCTCAACTTCAAAAGGGTTTTGTCTACATAAGCATTAGAAGTTGTACAATTCTAGGTCAAGGGAACCAGAGAAACATCAAACCCAAATCGAACTTAGAGGTGCTTGAATGGAACGCATCCTAAAATTGCAAGGTCTTACTATTCTAACTCTTCTTTCTTCCTCTGATGCATTCAGTATTGGCCTGTGTCACAAGCAATTGGTACAACACAGGAGTGGATGGACCATTGGTCAGTATTGTTATGCCAGTTCTTAATTGTTTAATGTTCTGGTACAGATTTTTGCAACAGCATTGATGCTTAATCTAATTTTTGGAAGGAGAAGATGTCAGGCTGCCTTTTCCATTAGCTCACACAGTCTATTTAGTTTTCTTAGGTTGTTTGGAAGCTTGATGGGGTTTAATTGAAAATGTCAGAAGGGAACGTTTTAATTTGACTGCATTTGATATTGTGGCTAATGCATTCGGCAATTCATTGTAATTCAAAGCACTCTTCACATTCCACAACTGGCATTGCTATTATTTTAAAAGGTGAGATCTTTCATTGTTAATCAACATGGGGTACTTAGAGTAGTTTATACTGTGTGTTAATTTTTTTTATATTTATGTGCTACACCTTTACAAGGACAACAACAAATGCACATTTTATGGTCTAATAAAGTCCCCCCCTCAATCCTCAAGTTCCAAAAGATCATAAAATATCTCAGTTCTCTGGACCCGCTCAATTTTTAACTGTTGGGCCAGAAAGAGAACAAAAAAAAGAGAATATACTATGGACAGCAAATACTACTTTTTATTAGAGCATTCACATAAGATATGAGAAGGTAAAGGTCAAGTCTCTGTTTCCGGTTCTTATTTGACCAGTTGAATAAAGATGTGTCATGAAAGACTAAAAGAACCGCAATGCAGACTCCGTAATTCCTGTATGTTTAGAGAGTGTCCTGAAACACAGGTTTATGCTCCAAGTATGGTTTTTCAGAAATGTTTCCCATCTTCAGTTGAACATCAGGGGTCCCAGTTGTCAGGTCTAACAAGGAACAATGAGCCTGCCTAAAAGCTTATTACACTTGATCTGGGAAACATAACCTAAAAATACATATTTGAATGAGTTTGGGGCCAGATTTTGCTCCAGTTCAAGTTTTTCCATACTTTAAATTTTAATTTATTGCTCCTAGTCTAAGGGCCTGGAGCTGCCACAACTCTGTTCCTCGTAGTGACAACCAGCTATTTTCCAACGCCTCCTGTGGTATAGTGATCAGCTTTTTTTCAGATACATATGGCAAAGATACAACACAGAATCAAGTCAGCGTCATTTTCTTTCCCTGGGAAATCTTCTGCCCTAGACAATTTTGTCTACCCTTATGACATTTCAGAAAAATGTCTTTTTTTGAGAATCCTGAAGAGGATTGTATATGAATTGCCACAATCAGTAGCTTGTGATTTCCAGATATAGATGATTTTGTGCCTACCTATTTGTGGGCAGCTTGAACCACGCAAGACTTTTAACTAGAAAAAACATATAATGGTAAGGACATTAGGCAAATATGAGGTTCAGTGAAAGCTGAGATATTTCAGAGCCTCACTTCTTTGTTGATTCAGCTCTGAGTGTTTTAATAGTGAGCTGAAGTGTACATTAATGCAAAGTCACTCTCATTTGACACCATTTGCAACACACTGGCATTAACTAGCAAGTCTGAAGTAAAAAAAAAGAAAAAACCACAGTGACTGATCTTTTGAAAAGTTTGACCTATTACCTTATAGCAGTGTTTAGCTTAGTGTTGAAATACAAAGTCTGTTGTAACTACTCTGTAATGTAGTTTCCTTGAACAACAACTCACTATCTACATGAAACATTAAAAATTTAATGAAACAGGAGAGACTCCTAGGAGTCTCATTCAGTAGCTGGGATCATGGTCAAGTTTCCTCTGTCCTCCATGGAGAGTAACACCTATTTCCTTGGTATTTCAGTCACTGAACCTCTTGTATTTCCTTGTTCTCTACATTAATGCACTGTCGAGTGCCAGTGTATCCTTTCTAATGTGTTTTTGATTAGTGTTAAATTGTTCATAAGTCCTGAAGTCAAAACAAGATTTACAAAACATGGCCAGTAAGCACAATTGACAAAGAATGGGAATTCCCTTCTCAGTCACCACCAAAAACACACGCATCTTTTATAGATATTATCAAAAAACACTTTTTTTTCCCTTCATGATACCAGTCCAGGTATTCCATACATTTCAATACAGCTATGCCAACAAAGGACAAAGGTCCTAAAACATCATTTATGTGATGTTCACCTTTATAACTTCATCAGTAAGGACAAGTGTACAAGATTTGTGTACATCCACAGTGCGATTCTGCTAAACTTTGGAAGAGGGATGGTCAAGATATAGGAAATAAAGGGGGTTTTAAAGGAAAAAGAAACAAACAAACAAACAAAAAAAGGATTATTCCACTTTACTCAACCAGTTAAGGTATTTGAAAATAAGTTCTTATTGTTCCACACTTTCAGCTAATTTAAAGGAAAATCCAGATTTAAGGAAAATATTTTGTTCAATCCAGCACAGAATATGAAAGTTTATTTTATCTTGAGTGTTACTTATGGAAGTGACAGCAAGGGAGTTTTAATGAAATAACAGGAGATCTTTAAAAGCATTTTTATAATTAACATGTTCAAAAGCTTTGTTTTTCTTTTCTTTTTAAAAATCAAAAAGCTTGTAAAATCTACACAAACACATAAAATGTTTCTGTTGGCCTAACTCTATTAATCAGCAAAACCAAACAAAAATAAACCATGTAACCAGATAAAATCCATACAATTCTTGCTGTAAATTAAATACTTTTCTTTATTAAATTTTGCAATATAAACTGATTTTCATTGATGGATATGTGTTATGATGTGAAAATATCAAGTTAATTTGTATACAGTCTTTCCACTGTGACACAAACTTTCTAGCAAATGTTTGACATAGATGTACTCTGGCGTTTGTAATAATAAAATATAGATAGTAAAATGATCACAAACACCTTAAGAAGGCAAGAAAAAATAGACACAACCTTGCAAAAAGTGTTGCTGTTTTTCTTTTTTTAAGCATACAAGTCAATTAATATACTTGTTAAATAATTTTTCTAAAAGAGAAATAGATCCAATTTAGGATAACTATTATACAGAAAGTCTGATTTTTGAGATTTTTTTTTTATTAACACCTAAGGGGAGAAGTTAAAATACTCCCTCAGTCCTCTATGCTCCCCACCACACACACACCTGAATCAGTGAGTCCGAGACAATATCAGCATCTCAGAAATCTGAAATGTTTCATTGCAGCTTTGTTTGAGATCACCCTGTGTCTCTTCAGGTTGTTTTGTCTGATGGGAATTACAGGTTGAGTTTGTCACCGTCCTTTTTCTCTTCTAAACTAGCATGATTCAACCAAGAAGTCTGCAGCAACTAAATCACGACTTCCCCTAGTCAGTACGCAGCTCAGGCTACCATAGATTACTGTTGATCTGACCCAAAACCTCATGTTTAATTTAGATCGGGGCTCTCCACTTCCTTGAGCATCAATAGAGATTACACCGCAGCAGTTTGCTCAGGAGCTGGGTAGCAGATCAATCAGCCTTATAATGGTATATTGAGGTGGGAAAATAACGCAAGGGACAGAGAGAAACATTCTGCTGTTTGGAGGCTGTCACTTGAACAACTGTCCTTTACATTTCCCATTTAACGAATGTAAAAAAAGAATAATAATTAAATTTTCCCTGATGGGGAAAAAAAAATCTCTCCGTGCTCAGTTCACAAAGATTGAATTCTCTAACCCGGACGAACCAGCACTTTCATTCGCACTGTAAAGGGTCTGAAGACCAATTAGTCCACTTCATATCACGACCAAGACAATGATCATCACACCAGTTTTCACATTCACTTGCAGGATGTTTAGTGCCAGGTGGAGAACGTGAGTACCCCTCGGAACAGGTCTGTGTCAACGGCAGCATTACCAGCCAAGCTCAGAGCAGAAACCTGGCTCCACGTGCGCACGAGAAAAACATCACTAACAAGATATTGCAAACTATTTCTTATTCACGGTCAGAATTCATTTTCTGCTATGAAACAATTAAAGGTCCTTGGAGTGATTGCATCTGCCAGCCTTCGCTGTTACTGGGAAGGTGTGTATCTGTACGTGTGTGTTGGGGAGTGAGGAAGATGCCAGCAGAGAACATAATCAGAGGAACACAGGGACTCACCGAAGTTTGAAGTGATGAGACAAACCCTGGGTTTAACATTTCCATCCTCTCCTGTATATCTTTCAGAGATCGGTGCCAGTATCAGACAGAGCAGCAACGCATTTATCTCAATCCCCAGTGCTATGTGCCATTGCCAACATTATCTCTACATCCTTTGATAATTCGTCATCTACTGTCCCTGGGAAATCTGATCCCCGATTTTAGGCAAACCTCTGTTCCCTTCACTTGTAAATACAAGCCTCAGCCTCAGAAGAAATCTCCTGCTTTGCAGTTCATGTGTCTCTAATTCATGGCTAGCATTATGAAGATTATAATGATTTTTCTTTTATCTCTGTACAGCTAATACACTAGTGTTTGGGGAGAAAACAGAATATTTTAGTTGAGATCCTCGATGTTGTTTGACACTCTGTGGTTGCTTCTATTTTTCACTCGGCTTCAGATTCTTGGGGAGAACTAAACCCAGTGCAGCCTTTGATCTTTTTGACTGGTTTCCTCGGTGGATGAAGCAGCCTTATAAAAAGGGCACAAGCCCTTTTTAGATGATAACATGCTGTACATTTTCTATCTCATTCAGCACCAGGGTGTTTGCAAAAAGCTCACCATCAGTATTCCAGCCTGTTTTTATGTGGGTCTCTATTATCTACAAAAAACACTTCCTGATCTGCTTTCTCAGAAGGTCCATATTAATTTGCTATGATCATTTCATTTTCTACGCTTTCTTTCACCACGTATTAGTTTCTGCTGAGGCAGGCAAACTGCATATGCTATTTTTCTCTGCAAGCAAGAGAGGTCTTTCTTGTCCCTTACTGTGACCCATGTTCTTTTCTTTTTTTTTCTTTTTCTTTTTCGTTGTGCTTTTAAATTGTATGCCTCAGTATTTTAATATTCTTATCTGATTCTTTAATTTAACAAAGTCCTGGTTATCGCATGCAGACTGCCTGGCATAAAAAGTCTTTCCACTCCTTCCGAGTATTGCAATTTTTCTTTCCCCTTTACTTTCTTTTGGTTTAGGCAACAGTTTCGTGCTACTCCCATGAATTTATGAGGAAAATATTTATTAGAATAGGTATTTCTGCTCTCCCAGATGCATTCGTCTTCTTAAGACACCATGGTTCTTCACATCCTATTTCTGCTTCTGACACCTTCTGGTAGCACCCTCCCCAGAAAAGTATTTGAAAAGTTCATTGAAAAAAATCAGGCTTCAGTAGCTCAAAGAAACAAAAATTAAACAGGCAATTGTTCTACTTTCACTGCCTGGCAAATCAGTAGATGTATATTATGATGATGTAACATTTTTATCTTGGCATTCCATTGGATGGACAGCATATTCAGATATGACTTTTTCTCTGTATTAAAGCTCACATATGGTTTATCAAAGCTATATTTATGTTAATGATGTTTTTTTTCCCCCGGGATAATAAAAAATAATAACCTAGAGTCATGTTTGTACTCTAAAAGATGGGTACAGCCATAGTATTGATGAAGATTCTCTACTAGTTGTTTTCACTAGTCACTGATAAAGGAAAACTGAAATCTTCTTGAGTTCTTTTTATCCTCTCTATAGGTGTAAAGGAACCTCTTTTGCCATTCTATCAAAAATATCCTGGTTTAACCTGAAATAGCATAAAGGTCACAAGGAAAAAAAAGTCCTTTTTCTTCAAAATCAGTTAAAACATTTCATTTTGATTATTAAATTATCTGTGGTAGGGTAATCTTGCATTAAAAATTGCTCAACTACTTTTTGAAAAGGAAAATGCTATTTGCTTCAAGCACCTCAAAGAAAAACATTTCAGTCAGTCCACAACTTTTTCTTTTGCCGCCACAAAAATCAATGAATCCAGCCCTTTCCCGTGAAAGGTTTCAGTTTCGATGAATCACCTTTTTCTGATGAAAAAGTGTTTTGTTGAAAAATCCTCACCCTGCTCTGTTTACTGTAGTGGCTTAGTTCTGGATGAATGCTTCTAGCAATCAGGATGGCAGAGGAGAATATAATCTGCAGGGCTATTGACTACTTGTTGAAGGCCAAAGAGAAGTTAACAATAAAACCTGCTGCAATGTACATTTAAGCTAGTTCAAGCAGAGAGAGGCTTATCACAGGTCTCAAGTGGATGGAGGCTTCTCTTTAGCCCACCCGATAAATCTGCTGCATACCCGTTTTTGAAAGTGCTGCATGTATTTGGGGCATGAAAGATCCATCCTATTTCATGCAAGTTGCTTAGCCTCATCATCCGTAGAAGCCCACGGGAACGGAGGGTTTGACAGCCCCTGCTCCAGATGTGCAGGTACCCCTGGACAGTCCAGCCCACCTCACGTGGGATTCCGTGGAACGACTACTTTGTTTTAAAATATGATAGCAGATGCAGAAACAAAACCTAGCTGTGCAGTACAGGCTTATAAAAGTTTTGTGCACTTCATTTTTTTCTTTCATCATAGCTGTCCGGCAATGTAAGATTTAATACAGAAATAAATAATTCAATTTATTTTTAAAAGCTGACAAGTTAAAAAAACAAACATTACTCTGAGGGAGGTAAAACCAATAGGAAACATTCAGGCATTTGACCTGAACCTTTAGCATGGGACAAGCAGGGTATTTTGTGCTTTCTTTAAAAACATCACAAAACAAAACAACCCTGAGAAGCAAAAGAAACCCCAAAGTGCTATAAGTAGATTGAGCACTCCATAACCAATCGTTGTAACATCAGATTCGGACTGTACAAAACTTCCACTTAGCGCTAACTTAGCACTGTCACTGAATCCCACCCCTGAAAGCCCATTTTAGGAAAATGAACATAGTTCATCATAAAAAGAAAGAAGAAAGAAAAAAGAAAGGAGAAAATCAGTTGTAGTTATTATTTATCATTACGGTTGCCTAATCTACTAAGCATCTCTTCTATTAAGCTCATTTTAAGACAGTTTTTGCTGGAAACACCTCAAAGAAACAAATAGATGAGAGAAAAGGTGGGAAAGAAAAATAGAACAACTACATGATTCAACCAAAATTACCAGAATAACCAAAAATAGAAATGAGGACTTCAGAGCCTCCCATTTTAAACTAGTGAGGCCGGCAATTGTACTGATCTGAGTCACTGTGGATGTCCTTCATAAAGAAAGTACATTTGATAGGTAAAAGCACTCGCTTGTTTTGTTTCAGCATTCCTGTCTGAGGAAAGTTCTGCTGAGGACATCTGCCCATGATTCATCATATTTTTAGCTGCCCATCATTTACCTCTGAAAGAAACTACAATTAAAGTCTGGCTCCTATAGAGAGCATTATCAGCAGCCAAGGTGGCAACGGGGCTTCCTGGTTTAGGAGGTGAACACAAAGTCACTTTCAGATATGTAAATGAAATAATTTAGAACCATAATGAAGAGAAATGTTGTTGGTTCGATCGCTTGCAGCGGTCACAATGAGCCCCAGAGGCAGGCAGGATCCGTAGGTATCAGACCCACAATAACACAGGCTACTCGACCTTCGCTTCAGTATTAACACTTTAACTTCTTGTACAGATGTTATTGGTATAAGTATTCTCTCTTTTATTACTTTTTTCCTGTGGCGAGAGCTACCTTTCCTTTAGCTCCCGATGGACCTACCATCACGGACAATGAAGCATCGGAATCTCCCTTTGTTTCTGTTGTGAAGGACTTTCTCACCTGTAAGTAAACATCGTCTCCAAGTCAGAAACGTCTCATCAGGTGCATATTTCAAAAACTATTTGCATGCTCCTTGCCTAAGGGATAAACCTTCTAGCCGCCACCTAGGACACCCATCACCTCAAACTCCCACAGTGACATTTCTGAAGGAACACGGAGGTGACAGAGGTACCGCATGCAGCAGGTCGAACAATCAAACACTTGGGACCGTCTCACCAACCTTTCTTTTTACAGTTTTTCTGCCGGTCTTTGATACTAAATACGTAAAAATGGATGGAGTGTTCAAATCACTACAGTCATTCACTAAGTAGCAAATAACTAGTAACTTGAGGTTTTGGTGAAAAAACTGCACTTTATTTCATTTGGGACCTGAATTTGAATGCACGATAATAGAATTACAAATTGGGTAACCAAAAGAATAATTTAAGAAATGTGTACAGGAGGCAGTTACTACTTAGCTTAGCATTTAAAGTATACAATTTTGGGCACTGATATTGCCAACCTGAAAAGTCAAAAGAATCCTGAAAAACAATCTTGAAAATTGAGTATCTGAAGAGAATTGCACCTCCATCCTTACACACCTTCTTGTTTGCGAGGCTATCAATTCTTTTTTTTTTTTAGTTATTGTTGTGGTTTTTTATTTAGCACATGAATACATGAGACGCATACTCTGACTTCAAACCATAGAAGTTGTTCATCAACTGATAGAAACTGGAAACCTAAATACCATTGAGGATTTGTTGTTTAATCCCTTTTAAAAAAAAGCGTGAGGAAAAGAGATTTTCATGTACCCCTGTAACACTGGAATTTGGGACATTTAATGTCCCTATGATTTATTTTGTAATACTACTTTCTTTCTCACAGAAGTCTCAGGGTAAGCTTCTCAATCGTTTTTGGATCTGCTAAGTACTGCTATAATGTAAATAATAGTAAATTGATTTATTTTTCTTCTCCTGTCAAGCCAATCTAATTTGGACTCTTCCATCACACTTATCACTGGGACACCTGACAAGTTGTCCAGTCACTTCTGAAATTCTTGATAAAGAATCCTAATTTAACCTGGGAGAAAACTAGCCTGACTCCCATTAATGTCAATGAAAGGTGGGGTTGCTCACACCAAAACTGAATTAGGTCTAATATGCCCAGAAGTCATATACTTTATTTCAAAAGTGGGATTTTTTTTTTTTTACACTTGATAAAAGGCAGAAACCACTAGAACTGCATTCCCATTCTATTTAAGAGCTTGGAGTTCCTATGTAAGCATGGAAAAAGAGTGGACATGGATTTTCTTGAGTAGAAAAAATTCAGATTTGTATTTTAATGGCCTTAAAGTTCCATTTTAATTACGGGAAAATAATTTGAGGGAGATTGGTAATAGGCAAAACTTTGAGACCTTTTGTTCTTTAGTGCAGTGAAGGAAACCTCATTAGAGAGGATTTTCTTAGTTAGCAGGGCTTCGGGGTTAATGAGCTGTGAGTGATAATATATAGTAGTAATCCCTCATGGCTGTAACAAGTTGTATTTTATAAACTCCTTAATCTCAGTAGTGAAAGAGATGTGGGGTATGGGAAAGAGAAGAAACTAATTTGCAAGGCTCAGGGAAATTCCAGAGATTTTGCTCCCTGTCTGGAAATTATTTGGGAAAAAAATACGGATACCACATGGGCAAAGGGAAGGAATATTGTCTTTGTAGTTACCTAAATGGTGTCCCCAGAATGACACTGAGTATTTCCTAAGCTCCCTTTCTAGGTAGAGAAGAGTTATTTACATGTGGAAAAAAGAAATCCAAGAAAATATCTTTGATGAAGAGATAATGGAAATTAGTCATCTTAAAGGTAATTTTGAGAATCAGGGTCAGAGACGCTAAAAAACAGATTTGTCTTTTTTTTTTTTAAAAAAAAAAAGGTAAAAAGGAAAAGAGAATAAGTATGCAGTTGTTACTGCAAACTCACCTGCTGGGAGCCTGGTACTTGGGGATGGAGCCCACCACCCTGTTAGCAAGTAGTGACAGCAAGGAACATCAAATTGGGGTTTAGAAGTGTTCTTATCCTGCTAAACCACCTCAAAACAGCACACAAGGGGTACCTTCAGCCATCAAGAAACAAAACTGTGCTTTTCATGGCTACCTTGAAAGCTTTTCCTTCTGCTGACGGTGTCAATGAATTTTCCTGTACTGGGTTAGATTTCTTTTCTTAGAACACCCCTCTAATCTGAAAGCATTACAGATATTTTCCAGGAGAAGAAATGTAAGAGCTCAGCACTTCCAGAAGAAATTAAAAACCAAGTGTCTTGTTAGCAGTTATTATATTTTGTGAACCAATCTATCAACCTTCTTCAGTCAAGGGATCAGGACCCCAGTTAAATCAAGGAAATTAGGATCACGCTCAAGAGCTGGTCACCAACAGAAAGCTTGGAAAACACTGGAGTAAACTTTTCTGGGGCTTGCGAACATACTTCAGTTTGCCTGTAGAAGCTTTCTGTTATCCAAGAGAAAAATTTAGATCAATTGGAAGAATAAATTGTTTACAGAAAATATAAAAAGTAATTTATTTTTTTCCACAGAGATTATTTAGATTTTAAACCAAGGTAATACTATATAAAAATGTTTACATTTTTCTGCAGCTGATTATTAGCAAGACCCCTCTGGAAGACTTTATAATTATCAACAGCGATATTTGAGATACTTCAGAAGTCTTTTCAACTTAGGATAATATGTAACACATGAGTTATCTCAGGTGCCACTGTTTAACATTTGTGAGAGATAATTGTGTGATCATTTTAACTTTCCAGTGAAACGTTGCAAACATTAATCCTTGCAATGCCCATGTGAGTGTGATAATAAGTATTAATCTTCAAGTGGTGTAAGTCACTGTAATGCCGTTGACTAGGACTGCTTGAATTTTTTCCCCTTCAAAACTGCTTTTCAACAGAAAATTAGTTTTTCTGCTATTTACATGTTAAAGGGATCTGCTTTCTGGGGAAAAAATGGTTTTGAAGGAAACTTAATTCAAGGAACACAAGTGGGCTTAAAAATCACTATTTTACTTTTGATAATTCATATGATTTCTAGGGGAATTGCTCATCAGGTGCTGTATCTTCCCTCAAGACGCAAGTTCTTCAGCTGCATTTCATCTTTCAGGATGTGCTCTTGAAAAAGTAATATCTATTTCAGTTGTCAGTCAAGGTATTTTGATTTTTTTGTCTAAAAAAAAGAAAAAAAGATGAAAAACTTTACAGGATGTTTCTAATGAAGTACTTGGTCAAAGTTAGCTAAAAGCAGCTTGTGATTAACTGGCTGGTTGGTCACTGATTTGCAACAGGCCTCTTACTTTTCCTTTCGGCACTGTTTGAGGACTTTACCAAGGCTCTAAAGATGAGACTTGTCATGGAAGTGGTTTAAGTCTTTTATGTATATGGGATCAAGGAATCAGGAGAGTTTTGTTTTATGTTGATATTTAATTTGGAAATGTTTCAGTCTGTCTAGAAGAAGATGGAAAGGAGACGACTGTTTTGCTTGGTGTAGTTTCCAGGAAAACAGAATGTTTCACCTAAAATAAAGTGCAAATAACAACACAGCAACACTGAATAGAATGTTTTGTATCTATAGATATAAATATTTATACATACTTATATCAATAAGTAATTTGCTTGTACTTTGAAATAAGAGCCTAGAAGGTGAAATACGTTTTTATGATTTGAAATGGTTTAAGATTTTAAGACTTCAATTTGTATATCACAAATCATTTTACAAGAGGAAGCAATAGCATTGTCATATTAACAAGAAATTAAGCAACTTCCCTAAATTATCTTTGTCTAATGCATGAGCACAAGGTTCTTCTTGGCTTTGGTAGACTCTGGATTAAAGCTGCTGCAAGAAATATTACTCTCATGGTCTCTTATTGAAATAAACAATGTAAGCAAGAGGTTCTATATAGACCGGAGCATATGCTTTAAGTTAAAGACATGCTGAAATGTTGTCCTGAACAGGGATGTCTCCCTAAAGTAAGGATATGGGCTAGCTGCCCGGCTTACAATATAATACGAAGAGCGATAGTGAAGTCACGCAGAAGAAGAGTATAAGGAAGAACAGGCTGGGGAATGCAAAACATCCAGGGCCAGAGAGGTACCATTGTTTGGAACAAAAGATTGAAGCACCTTGGAACAAAACTCTTGAAATAAATTTGGAAATAAAGTGTAATATTACCACAGAGTCATATTGTCAGTAGCAAGAGTGTTGGAGAAAAAAAATAAAAATAAAGGAGAAAGAGAGAAAATAACCGACTGGTAATATTTTAAAGGGTAACCAATGCTCACTAGCAGCTGCAGTAAGACATTAAGTAATAGAGCACAGTAATGTTAACAGCTCTCTTGGTAAGAGTGGTAAATGAAATAAACCTCAGCATTCGGTGTATCATTAATCTATAGTGAATAATGGCACTGGTAGTGTAAGGAGATTAAAAAGGGCATTGTAAACATTTGTGGCTGTATAATATACAAATTAAAAATGTGTGAACGCTTGCAGCTGCATAATCTACAAATTAAAAAGTGTAATAGCATAGCATTAATTACTGGCTGATCAATTCGCCCATAATTGCTGGCATGTAGATGAACAATTACAGGTCCAAAATGTTATTTGAGAAAGAGACATTGACCTTGGAACCGTAAGAAATGTTAATATGTTATAAGGTGATACAGGCTTGTGTCAAAATCCTCTATCAGTATCTGCTGTTGCAGGCTAGTTTGCTCGGCAACCCTAATCATACTTTTTCCTCTATGTTATTGTGCCTGAAGTAGACTACTTTATGTTTGAATTACAGAAAAACCTGACTGCAGAGTGTTTCCTGTGATTGCTGTATATAGATGCTTATATGCGTGTAACTCAGTAGATATGTAAGCAAGACCACAGCTTATTACAGGAGGGGGGTAGATATCAGAGCCAATTAACAAGGCTGCTGAGCATTTCCTCGTTACCTCAGCCCCCTTCTATTTGCTAATACGTTTGCCAAATGTCAATGGCTTAGTCTGTCTGGTTCAGATTTCTTGGTTGCTATGTTTCTTTGAAAATGTCAGCCAGAACCCTGTAAATAATTCTGAGAATGAACCTAGAAAAACTGCAAGAGGGAAGAAACCTTGGGACTAAAGGTAAACGGAGAGAGCTTTGCCTAAGAGAGACTTGGGTGGGAGACTGGAGGTATGGCTGACCTAAGACCAAGGATCAAAGATGGGAAGCAATGAAAGAAGACTAGTCTTGAAAAGGGACAGAAGGAGATAATTAAATCTTTTCATGTATAGGCACAAGTTATATCATCCTTAATTACATACCGCTTTTCTACTAGAGGCGAAAACTGCAGTGGTTTGTAGATAGATGTGATGGTATAATTAAGAGCAGACAAATCTGACATTTCCTTGCTTGTGTTGCAACAGTAATAAAATTTATGCATTACGTTAGAAAAGTTATATACAACATTTAGGCCTTGATTCTGCACATTATGTCCACTTGCTAATTACTTAAACTATTCCACTCATTTTAATGTAACTTCTACACACCTAAAATTAATCCTATGTATATGCAGGAGGCTGCGTTGGTCCTCATCTCAGTCAAGGGGTATCCATAGTTCTGATCACTTGCCGACAATATAAACTTCCTTTACCTCCCTGTATACAGTCTTGTATGATTACACAATTTACCTCCTACCTACATACTTTTGGTATTGTTTTTTCTGCCGTGTCATCATGTAATATTTCAGAGTCTGTGCAACAAAAGAACACCAACCAGTTTATTGGCAATAGCAGAGGACTTTTGGAAAGCTATTTCTCTCAAAAGAAAGTTTAGTACGAGGTTCAGTAAAATCCCCTGACTAAGAAAAAGTCCTTAAGCAACCGAAAGCGTATGACCCCAATGCTCTGCTCTCTGGACTGGCTCTCCAAAGAATACAAAATCAAATTCAAGGTCTTAGTCCTGATAGTCGCAGCTCTCCATGGGATCCCCACAGGTTATCTGAGAAATTACTTCCTCTTGTGCAGCGCTGACTGTCCATAACAGAAAAAGGTAACTCTGACCCTAGGAGCGAGACTTGAAAGTGCTGAGGGTATCTGTGCACAGAGTCCCAAAACACATCAGCGAGGCCAAACACAACTTCTCCAGCAAAAGCATGAAGGAAGAAAAATGGAAAAAAACCCGTGACTCACTCACTTGATTTAGTTTTGTTCTCTTCTCTTTGGCAGGGATAATCTTTAAAGTGTCTGAGACACTGCAGTGAGGCAGTAACTTCTAGAGTTTCACATTTTGTGTGTATTTTTCACCAATGTTTTGTATTTCTTTAAATAAAGTTACTCCTTTTTAAGAGATTACCCGCACAACACCTGTTTTAGAAAGAATTTAAAACTTGAAATTCAAGAGGAGATAGACATTCACTGGAAAAGCCAGCTCTTCCTCATCAGGAGGCAAGAAGCTTTTTTGTTTTCCCTGCTGCAAGCCATGGCATGTTGGTCAGTTGGCTCATCTCATTTGCTGGCACGTGTTCTCCGTGCGCTGCTGATGTGCTGTGTGATGGTACCACGAACACCGTGGAAGTACATGTGGAAATTGTACTCCTGGGCACCCATGAGGGGTGATGTGTTCTCCAAGCACAAGCTTTCTGGGACCTGGTGACCAGGACCATCCCCTCTTTGTGGCATCTTTGGAAGAGTTAGTGAAGTACAAAACATGTCCTACGGGCATCATCCATACATAGCAAGATGCTTGAGCATGGGTGGTCTCAGAATGAACTCCAGCTGGGACACAGTTGAATCTGTCAACTTTATCCCTATGCAGTTACAATTGTAATACGTACACTTTCTAGGTTCTATCCCTTTTCTTTGGTGTCATGCACACCCTCAACTCTCTCCAGCAGTCCTTATGCTGATGGATTTGTCTGGGGCAGACAACAGCAAGTTGCCAGCACCTGAACCCTTCCTTCCTAAGGAAGAATATGAGGCTGATGGTGATAGTTTCATCCTCCTAAATCTTGGCTCTCCCTAGGGTCATTTTTGTGTATTTCCCATATATTTTTACATCTTGCATCGGCCTACAATTCCATCTTACATCCAAATTCATTATATATTGTGCATTTTATGTACGTGAGATACCATTTCTTCTTTTTGAGATCTGATTTGGCATATAGCAGTGTGTCCTAGGTGGGAAAATTATCTCCTTCAGAAAAAAAAGGAAAGAGAACATTTCACACATTTTATTTACAACTTTTGTTTTAAAATTTTAATCTTTTTCTGAGAAAATAGTGAAAAATCAAATATTTTTTTCTAATTAAAAGCATTTTTTCAAAAGAAACATAGATTTTGGTTACTGAACAATAACTAAAAATATACTTTGATAAAAATACTTTGATAAAAATCAATTTTTTACAAAAATAGTTTTTCTTGAGGGTTCTTTTGTTGTTTTTTTGTCAGAAGGTAGAATTTTTTTTTTTTTTTTTTTGGCTAACTATAGTTTCATTGCCTTGTTCTTTACTGCTTTTATAGAAATAATTTTATGATGGCAGTTTTAGTAACCCAGACTGGACCAAACTTGAATTTGCAGGTTGAAACAGAGTAGTAAGTAACCTTGGGTTATTTATGAATGTCACAAAACCTGAAAGTCAAAGGAGACAAAATATGAAACATCAACCAAACCTTTTAACCACTGATGGTGACTTTTAAATGATTCGGGTTTTGGACAGTCAGTTTGATATACATTGTACAGCCACATATTTGTGAAATACAAAAGGTCCAGCCACTGAAAAGCTGTCCTTTCTACCCCTGAAGGTACATCAAATTATGTTGTGTTGTGCAGATGGTTATCTCTTAAGATGCAAAGGTCCAAGTCAGCCTGATATATATATCTGTAGTGTTATATAAAAGGAGCTCAAAAAGTGCAACAAACGGCTTTTCCAAAAATCCTGGCCTCATATCTTGTATGATAAACAATTACAACTGTTATATTGACAGTTAGGCTTAAATGGTCGCTACCTTTTTTGGATGTTACAATAAATATAGGAAAGGGTATTCCGATGCCAGAAAGCTGGATAGAAAGGAAACATTGACCTCTGCCATCAAAGATGGTGCTTTCACTGCTACCAGAACCTTCCCTACGATGTCTCTGAGCTATGCAGGGCACCCTGAGTAGGCAGAATAACAGAGAAGGAGCAGTATCTTAAGAAGTCTGATGAAGCTGTAAGTTTGATTCACCTCAAAATATACAATAAAACCAATCCCTGCATTTCCTTTTCTTGAGCAGGACATTTCTGGAAGTCCTCGCTAGAAAAAGCAGTGTGTCCTTTGTTAATTTTTCTCCTCTGGGATATGTTCATCATCCAGAAGCAAGGCTGAACTTCAACAGCGACAATAATGGCAATAGGTAATTTTGGGTGGTTTTCACACTTTTACAAAAGAAAGATACTATCATCTGAAAGACTGTGAAACTTTTCCCTACAAAATCTTCCACCAGATAAAGGAAAAAGGATTATGAAATGCCGATGAAAACATGTTCTTGTTTACTCTTGGTTTAAATTCTTTCCTCTCATATTTTCAGTGTTATTCATAAAATGGTGCACATTTTTTTCAGGTTGACCGCTTCATGGAACAAATCAATAAAAAAAATATCTTTTTAAATAAACCCTGAAATCAGACTTAAATTTATGTCATGACTTAATGTTTTTAATGTCTTCATTAATAGTTTGGACTCATTTAGTCTTTGAAATTAGTGTGAGATTTCCCAGATCCCCATATCATCTAGAAATCATCAGTCATACATTGAAACCACCCAAATCTTACTCCAGCATTTGTGACTTGATGGAGTGTGATGTAGTCCTTGGCACAGAGCTGTGACAGATCTAGGTACCCCTCACCCTCAAGACTCAGTCTGCACCTTAACCACAAAGTATTTGCCCATCAGTTTTAGCTTGTGAGAGAGGAAGCACCATTTCCAGGAGATGGTGGTTCATGATGTGTCTGATGGGGAAGAAGAAATTTGCATCTGGTGGATGAGGAGCTCAACACGAGTTGGCAATGTACGCTTGTAGCCCAGGAGGTCAAGCATATCCTGGGCTGCATCAAAAGAAGTGTGGCCAGCAGGTTGAAGGAGGTGATTCTGCCCCTCTACTCATCTCTCATGAGACCCCACCTGGAATACTGTGTCCAGCTTTGGAGCCCCCAGCATAACAAGGACATGGACCTGTTGGTCCAGAGAAGGGCCACAAAGATGGTGAGAGGGCTGGAGCACCTCTGCTATGAGGACAGGCTGAGAGAGTTGGGGTTGTTCTGCCTGGAGAAGAGAAGGAGCCGGGGAGACCTTATAGTGGCCTTTCAGTATCTGAAAAGGGCCTAAAAGAAAGCTGGAGAGGGAGTTTTTACAAGGGCAAGTAGTGACAGGACGAGGGGTAATGGTTTCAAACCGGAAGAGGAGAAACTTTTTACTCTGAGGGTGGTGAGACACTGGAACAGGTTGCCCAGAGAAGTTGTGGAGGCCTCATCCCTGAAAGTGTTCAAGGCCAGGCTGGGTAAGGCTTTGAGCAACCTTGTCTAGTGGGAGGTGTCCTTGCCCATGGCAAGTGGGTTGGAAGTAGATGATCTTTAAGGTCCCTTCCAACATAAGCCATTCTATAATTCTATGATGGAAGCGTCCGTTCGTCAAAATCATTAAGAAAGTCCTTATGGAGCTGGCCAGCTAGGAGATGTTGCTCATTATCTGGTAACCAGCTGATTTTACAGCTCCCTTTACACATAAGTAGATTGAGCCTCTATTTAAAAAGGGGGAAGAATGGTGGAAAAAAAGACTTCTCAACATAAGGCAAGACTTCTCTTTCACAACATTTGTATGTCTTGCTATGAGAATGAAGAGAAAATGAAACAACCAAGACCAGATGCAGCTCTTGACTTACTCTATGCAATCTTTGTGACAGGCAGTTCATACAGTTATAAGGAATGTTTCTTTCTGAAATTTAACAGTTGTTTCCATGACACTGATGTCTATTGAGCTGTGTTTATATTTATTACATTGTGGAATGGTTATCCTGTTTTATACATTGGTAGCTTTTAGATGGATTGAAATTTTATATAAATTCTCTTCTTTCACAAGCTGGGAATGAAGGGGAGAAGAAAGAGGGAATGAACAGTGTTATTGAGGTGTTTTATAACCTTCAGGGAAACGTATAAAAAATGATTTAGGCTCTAATATTGGTCACAAAATATATGTGCAGGCTTTAAAACAAAATCACAAATAAACAGAGATTCCAAAATAGAAATGATCAGTTCTTTCTTCACTGGTCTTTCTTTTCAGTGCAACCTTTGAAATAAGTGATAACAGACATGGTCCTAAAACTGTGTGAAAACTGTTCCCTTGGTTACTCAGGCTCATCAGGGCTGTGACATTGTCCTTCAGCTGTGACACTTTGGAAGGGGAGGTGTTGGGGGAAGTTGCGAAGTCAGGAGGACTTTAGAGCTGCAGAGAGAGGGTAGCATTGCACCACGTTTCACCAACTGTTCAGCCAGAGGGATACGACAGCAGGATGTATCCAAGGAACAAGTCACCAGAAGGGATATTGTAATTACACCTCTCTGATTGATGGAATGGCTGGCCAGGACAAATGTTTAGTCCATCAAAACCTGAAGGGAATATTCCTACAGAAGAGTTTTTGAGAGTAAAATAGAAGTCTGGCCGTGACATCTGCCTCTATGAACTTACCGGTGTTGACTGCAGGGGAGGATGTGTGGCACAGAAATGGCACTGAGACCTAGCAGGTCAGACTTTGGCTGTTTAGCAGCCACAAAATATCTAAATGTAGACCAAGCATCCAAGCTTTTAAATAGGATGCTGGTGTAAGGCACCACTTTACAAAGGATACCAGTCTTGCATCTTATCCCTAACCTAATACACCTCATATTACATTCATTCTTCCTTTTCTTTGGATCTGAATTGAACCTTGGGGATGATATCAGTCTTTAAGTTATTGGCACCTAGAGGCAGAGTTGAATTTTCAAAATATTTGTAACACCTGACTCCCACAGCTAAAACAAAGTTGCTTTAAAAATATGGGCTCAGACTATATAAGCTTATATCAACTTTTTTTTTCCCCTCTCCCCTGTGAAGCATGGCTTAGAAGTCACAGCTGGCACATTAGGAAAAAGAAATACAGTAAAATGAATAAAATATACTCTCATTCACAATTTCCTAGAGGCTCCTTGGTTGTTAATTGAAACTTTTGTCTACTTTATTGAACAATAAAAGTGACAGAAACTACTCTCAGGTGTCCTTCAGTATTAAAAAGAGGATAAAGGGTTCCTAGCAAAGGTGACAGAAATTAATGTTGTGAGCCCAGCTATCAAACATTTTGATATGTGAATTGCCTGATATTTCTATAATGCCTTCTTATGATTGGAAATGTTATCGCTTCTATTGAATCAATAGAAAATGTTAAAGCTCCGTGGAACCCCAATTACAAAATAAAGCTAGAAGGTTAACATCTGGGACCAGCAGAGATAGAAACAATTTCTATTGTCATACGTTTCTGACAAGTAAATGTCAGAAACATAACACCTTCCGCCAGGCTCAGTACAGAGCACATGTAAAAGAGTGATTGCAAGGCAGTCTCAAGTCAAATCACCTGTCATCTCAGCTTTGACATGGAATTACTTTTGTTTTATGCATCTATTAACCTTGAACTATCAGCATTTGTTTTAATGTTCTGCTTTAAAGTGACCTAAATGTACTTCTTTAATGCACTTACTGCTGTAGCTAAAAGGGGGAAAAGAACAAGGGGGGAAAAAAAGCCAACCCCAAACTGTTAGGAAAGGGTGGGTGAAGTTGGTTGTGGTTCCTGTGGCATTCCTGTGAGTGCGGCATCCCGTTTCCCAGCTCCCATCTGGGGACAGAGAGCTCAGGGACTCACCTGGCAGAGAAGGTGGGAGAACCGAGGGGTGTCAGTAGCATCCCCAAAAATGCTTCTGGCCTACGGTGTGATGCTGTACATCCCGCTTCCTTTTCTCACAGTAGGGCTTGAGAGGAGGAAAAATGAACATTAGGTGATGCAAAAACCTTCCAGCTGTTGCAAGACAACAGGAGCTCTCCATGCTCCCAGGTGTGACGGTGGTTGTGGCATCACGAAAAACAGCATGTCTGAAAAACAGCATGTCTGATCTAAGTTCTAGATCAAATAACAATATAGAGATGTTGGTGATGTTCTCCAACCAGGACAGACCACCACAGTAAAGTGCTGGCTGGATATAAGATTATGAAGTTTTTAAAGATTATGCTTGAAGATTATCCCCAGTTTCCACCAGAATAAAGCAAATCAGAATACAAATTTAAAAGAACTGCAATTTCCAATGCCGAACATTCCTGAGCAAAGAAGAGAAAGCCTTTTCATCTGTATGTTTTACACTGTCTCCCAGCTTAATTTCCCTGCAGTGCAGAGAAAGAAGGCTGCGCTTGAACCACCAACTGAATAAATTATGACCAGGTTTTTCAGGTGATTTCAACCGTTTATTTCTTAAGGAAACACATCATTTTGAGCCAAGCTTTGGAAGCTGACTGCCTACAAAAAATCCCTTCTGTTGGAAGATGCATCCTTTTCATCCTAAACATTTTCTGCACATATTGCACATTCTAGATGTGTTTAGGTTCTGTTAGAGCCTCTATTGCCACAGTGTTTGGGCACCTTATGCACTTTAATATGGTCATGTTCAAACCCTTCTGAAGGACAATTATTCTTAGAGGAATCTGAATTCCAGAAGCCTGGTTCTTCAGCAGCATTAATAGCAGTAAGATGCTACTACTAGACAATGAGGTCTAGATATAATTTGGAAATCTAACCCAGACAGAAAGGGCCAAATCTTTGTACATGTTAAATATATGGAGAAGAGTGTAAGCGAGCTTTCTAAAGCGTCGAAGTAGTGTTTAATGTTCATTTCAAACAGCCATCCCTCTGGTGTCTGATCAGAGAATTGGACTAAAATATCTTTTTATTATTTTAATGTTTATTTGAACTACCACCTTCATCCCTATCTAGGAAGACATTACTGCTATCCAACACCACAGACTAAGACAATTTCCCGCGACAAATCATTACACACCATTTTGGGGGACCTGCAGTGTCTCTCACATGTGTGACTTTCTGGGGTTAAAACTGTGCTTGGCATAACTTCTTCTTTTTCTTGTCTTTTTCTCCTCTAAAGGAAAAAAAATAATGGTTTGGACACCATTCTCCTAAACAGTAGGGGATGAGGATGAACATGAATGTGGGCTTGAGACATAATACAGATTCCCAATCGTCTAATAACGTATTAGGCAAAGAATACTACTGCCTTATTTTCATTATTCCAGGGTTATCTTAATGAATTCAATAAATTTGTGCAAATATTTAAGGATTCATAGCCAACATTTGGTCAACAAAAAGCGTGGAAATATGTAAACTTGCTACAGCTTGACACCCTCATATATTTGTAATTAGTTGCTGTTAAGACTTCAGAACTCAGTCCTGCTCCAGTGGATAATTTTTATGGAGATTGATTTGTCTTCTGGAGAGATAATCTGGGAGCATATATATTTCTGTATTTAATGTACATGTTTTCTGGGGAACCCCATCACTGTGGCATCTGTGGAGTGGAAAACTCACATATTCTGGGATAATACATCTTCTAATATCCACCGTACTTCTAAATCCAGCAAATTGATGCATTGGTCTCTCTTTTCACTCCCATTGAGCTATTCTGGCATATACACAGTGTAAAAGAATGAAGAATCAGGCCATTAATATAGTTGCAGTTGTAATTGCATTTTTTATTCATACAATGCTCCAAAATGTGAAGTTAACAGCTTGTTATGTGGGTGTACATTAATAAGCACAATGGGGGTTCATAATAGAGCTTCGAGGTGCTAATGCAGTATGAATTCATGAATTAATAATTGCCATTAATTAAAAATACAGCGGAATACTACCCAACAATGACTGACAAAGGAAGAAAAGTCTCAGCAGCCTCTCTGTCACACCTCGCTTGTGGCTATTTCTATAGCACGAGGGAATAAAGTTTGGTTCGAGGAGAAGGAAGAGGTGAGATGTGGAAAAGCAGTCCCCTCAGAAAAAAATGAGTTACTGAAACGAGACAGAAGTAAAAGGAAATATCGGAAGACAAAGTCACTGTGAAAACTCCAACAGGGAAAAAGCCCAGATGGCCTATGGAAATGATAAAATTAAGTCTTAAATTGATGGTGATACTAAACTTGGGACTTGATTATCCTGACAGATGTGCATGCGACTCCCATTGACTTCAATAGGAGGGGTGTGTGTGTGGCTGATGGGGGAGCCAGACCTTAGAACCACTGAACTGTGTTCAGAGAAGGAGAGCGAACACGAGGAATGAAAATCTCTGGGTAAAAGGATTTCAACTCTCTTTGACATCCCATGGCTGAAAAACGTTGGTGCGTAAGATGTTTCCAGTAAGAAAAACAAATCTTTTTAAAAATTAAAGCAGAAGTCTGTTACCTGGTGAAAAGCTATGGAAATCCCACGTAGAATTGGTTCCCTTCTCCATCTTCCCACCCTCCTCCTCCCACAAAGTGTTGCCAACACCCAGGTAAGTTTGATTCAATTACGCTGGTGCAAGTGTGGAGTAACTATAAACAACAGCCGTTTTACACCAGTTTGCACCAGCTTTATTGAGATGCAGATCCAGCTTGAGGGGTGTAAAGAAATATGAGATAATAACCTAAAATGACTAAAAAGGGTCTTGTCTGAAAACATGAACAATAATTCTATGATTGAAAGGATGTGAACATTATAGCAACTTTAAGGGCTATTAAGCCAGTTCCTATGTGAATCTGTAGTGTGAATTGTATAAGCATTTGGAATGTGTTGATGATAAAGGGATTCATAAAAGTTGTTATGCTGATTTTATGTTGATGGATGTTAGAATATAAGGTGAATTATTAACCACAGGAAAGTGAGACTAATGTTTAAGTGCTGTGATATATGTGTAATTGAAAGCAATTTCTTCTATAGAACAAGGAGATTGTGGGCATAAGTGAAACAAACTTTGAATAAAACACAGGTGAAGTGGAATCTGTTGGGTGTTCAGAGCCAGGAAACAAAGGGAAAATAAACTTGCCTGAAAAACAAATATTACTACGAGAAATAAATAATTTGCATTTATATAGAAACTTCTATTCAGAAAAAGCCCAAAGCAAGTTACCCACTTGCTAAAGCATTTATAAATAATGCTGTATACATAGAAATGCATATACAATACCTTTTTGTAGGGATCACATGCCTTTCTTGCAGAAATGTTTTCAGTCATGTAGCACTCCAATAAGATGAATACAAAGATTGTTTACATCTTAAGAGGGAAAACCTGAAGAAGTCAGAGGTTAATCAACTTTGACTTCATTCTGCTGAAGTCGAGAGCACAACTTTGCTAAAAAGAGTCTGGTAAGCAAAGTCTGATGTGGGCAGTTTGTTTGAAACCAGTGGGAATATTAGTAGCACTCTTTTGCTTAAAGGACTCGCAATTTGGCACTAAATGACATGCCTGAGGTGACACAGTGAGTCAACAGTAACCACCAGAAGAAGATACAGGAGTTTTGCTTTTCAGTCTTCTGTGTGTCTACAGAAGATCACCCGCCTGTTTTCTATTCCCTCACAGTTGTGACCCTGACTGGTAACACCAAGGAGTTTTTCCTTAAGGAAAGCCAGGTTACTAGCACGTTTTGAGGATATAGTAATGGGAATACTCCAGATATTGAGGCTACATCTCGTGTATGTTATTGGCTGACTGACAACCAGCTGAGGCTGTTTTAGCTGTGGACAGGAGTGTTTCAGTCAGCTGATGCGCAGCAGTAGATTTTTAGTCCTGCCGAATAAATGATGGTGTTGCAGCAATATTTTAATCAGTAAGAACTTGAGATGACTGGCATAATCATGTCTCATGAGCACCGTAACCATCATGAATTAATGTGGGTAAATACTTTGCATAGCATCATGTGTTCTGTACTGAAATGCATGGGGCTAGTTTAAATTCCAAATCTCTGTGAAATCTAAACAGAGCCTAAACAAGAAGTGAATGGAGTTACAGTGATTTAGATAAAGGCCTGACCTAAAAACTGCACATATGAATTTATTTTTACTGCAGATGAAATATTCTTGAATTATTATGCTCATATTATACCCATTGTATGCCATTTATCTTGGATGAATTTACTAAAATTACAAAAAATTAAGATCCAAATTATGTGCTTATACTTAATCTTAGCATAGAAAACTGGTTTCTGCTAAGACACATATCAAGAAAATGTGGGGAAAAAATAACCCAAATAAACCATTAATTTGATGTAATAAGGCAGAAGAAAAAAACCTTGAAAGGTGAGTCATTAAAAAAAAGTAAATCTTATTTATGTGATTCAGTAATAAAGTGAGTGACCTCTTCATTCCACTTAGAAAATGCTGGTGTGTGGTTTTAACAGTTATTTGAAATAAAATTATCCAAGAAGTATGAAAACATTTATAATAAAATAAAGTGGTGACTTAGTGGAAGGACCAAAGTCAGGTAGTAATAATTTCACCTCTGATGTTCTAGGTCCCGTTCACAATCAGTCAGTACAGGCTGCAAATCTAGCTATCGGAATTTTTCTAGAAGCTAAGGTTTCATTTTTAATTTTTGTCCAAACCAAGAATTTTACATTTTTTTCAACTGTTGTGAATAAAATGTTAACTTTTTTTTTTTCTTTCTCTGGTTTCTTTCCCTTCTCCTTCTCTGCATGAAATCAGGAAAAAAAAAGAAAAAGCAAAAGATGCCCCAGAAACACTGCTGTTTGGATTAGAGCCTCTGGGATTTTTCATACTTCACTGGGCTATGCTAACAGTTTCTGCCTTTTCTACATACACCTAATTTTTTTCCCATTAATTATTTTGACAATGAAATAAGGCCTACTGCACTGTGCATTGCTGCATACAGTTTGGACATTGGTGAATGGGATCAACCTTTTATACAGTGACTAGTCAATGTTCAAATTCCAATCTCTCCCATAGCATTCACCTATCATCGGAATACATGTCAGTTAACCTCCATAGACCGATCCTCCTGTCAGAGCTTCCAGTGGGTCCAGAAGGCACTGGGTGGGGCATGGAGACACCCCACATCACACCATCTGCGGCTTCGTAGAAAACTAGGCTGTTAAGAGCGTAAGTCATTCCATGATCTGCAAAACTGACGAATTCTGGTTTCCCATAAATGTTCCTCTTATGGTCTGCTGACTTTGGCATAGAGGAATATTCAGTCTCCAGTGAAAACATCTTTCCCTAATTCACACTTTCTTTGCGGATTCTCCGGTGTTTAGTAAGGCTCACACACCGCAGCTTTACCTTTGTAAAGACACTTCTCACAGGTCTGTCTCTTTATATAGCTGTCTACTTTCATGAAACTTGTAGGGAATTAGTTACCTTCTGAACACTCCTTTTCTGCGTTTGGCTTAATTTTCTCGAAGAGGAAATAGGGAAGAGACATATCCACATGCATTTTTTTAATCAAAGTATCAAATAAAAAACATCAAAGCAGTGGAACTGTTGATTATCTGGATTTTCACTAATATTCAAAATGGTTCCACATTCTTTGAAGCTGTATTTTTTGTTTTGTTTTGGCCAGCTCTGGATAATGGTCACATCTCAGAGATGAGGAACCAAAGCATAAAACGTTCAGAGGTTGCACAGGGTCACCCAGGAAGGACATAGGAAGCAGCCCATTCCTGTGTCTTCAGCACAAGAATGCCATTGATTGAATACTACAGAGAAAATTACCATGATAAATGGATGATCTCTCTTGCAACCCTGAAACCTTTAATTCCTTCCAATAGACCACATCCTCTGCCTGAGCCCTAGTACTGTTCAACGGAGATTCCTAGTGTGGCGAGCTAATCTAATTTTCCAACATAATTATTCCTGCTT
Organism: Burhinus oedicnemus; assembly: GCA_008921705.1. Taxonomy (NCBI): domain Eukaryota; kingdom Metazoa; phylum Chordata; class Aves; order Charadriiformes; family Burhinidae; genus Burhinus; species Burhinus oedicnemus. Next base: position 2,567,058 of record VFFE01008974.1, read on the forward strand.
ATGGCAGTTGCATTTTGCCATCTAAAAAGAAATTAGTAATTCTGTGAATGCTGAGCATTGCATTCCTGAAAGTTGAGTGTTTTGTTGCTGTTCAGTCATCCAGGCATTCTTTTAAATGTTTCCATTTTTATTCTACGGGGACAAACATTAATAACTATTATGGAAGTTTGATTTTCTCTCTTTCTCTCTCAAACAGAAATGGACTTTTTTGCTTTCTCTTCCTCTTTGTATGAGCACTTATCACGCTGGGTTTAAATGACTGGATAGTTGTGTCTGAGGGCTACAGGATATAACGCAGGGGAACCAAGGTCCCATACAGAGTAGAAAGCTGACATCCTGGGATCCTGAGTTGGAACTCAACTGCACAAAAGCTACCATAAACCATAGACTAAAATCTGTGAAGGGTCAGTATAATGAGTACAGAAATAGATGCTTTAATCCCAATTACCATTCTACAAACAGCCCTCCCCCCAAAAAAAAAAACCCCACCCACTCCTACAAATCAACAACCAACAACAAAAACCTATTTGCAAGCCTTGGGTGAAATGAGAGATACCTCAAGAAATGGTGTGGAAAATAGAAACGTTCTCTATTTATAGCCAGCTCAAGGCAAGTTAGTTTTGGGAGACTTCTTTGACATGAGTCTTTTTTCTTCTCTGATATCTAAAATGTCGTACTGCAGATTTCTCTTTCTCCTCTCCCACCTTTCTCACTCCTTTTTTTTGTGTGTGTGATGAATGCTAATGCATGTTTCTTTGCGTACAGCTAAATGCAGGTTTTCAGTGTGTATTTTGAACATAGAACAAGTCCCTTCGGGTCGAGTAAATGTATGTGGGACATGGGACCACAAAGGAGGCTTATGGCAATTAGGTACCCAATTCCTGTTTTGCTGTTTGGTACAAATATGGGTCAGCTGAGTGGATGCCGTGGATGCCATAGTGGCACTTACAGAATTCCTGGGATCTCTTTAAAAGAGACCTCAAACCTACTGCTACTTACACAGACAGAAAAATTACCAATAAGAATCATTTAGTGTGTGGAAGTATTCTGGGGTTTAGTATATTTACTTCCTTACAGGAAGGTCCTGTCAGTTCAGGAGCTGATTGCACTCACTCCCATCTTCATCGCTTCTTCGGCGTTGTCTCTTATACTAGCCTTTCTTTTATGCTGTGAAAATATTTGGTTGACACAATCTGAAAAAGGCATTCTTTTTTTTTTCTTTTTAGCTTAAAAACAAGTTATATTTTTAAACCTCTTATTTTTCACACTGTAAATAATTTAAATTTTTTGTTTCTAAAAACTGGTCAGGTTTGACCTACCTGAAAACAAAGATATTATTTTCATCAAAATATTTATTTCATTCACAACACCTACCCAAGCTATTTTGGTTTACTAAATGGGCATTTTATTTTATATTACTTTATTTGACTTTATTTTATTTTCTAAGTAGGAATACTACTTGTTGCCACTCTTGCTATGCTATTGATTACAAGCATGGGTAGGAGGTTGGACATGAAAAATCCTGCTAGACACCAGTATTTCAAATGGTGGATGGAGCTATCTAGACAACGGGGAGTTCAGCTGCACCCGGAGTCACAGCCGGGAATGAGAAAGGTGGAGGCAAACAGTGGAGATAAGACAAAGAGGGGTTAAATCTCATTCCTTGTCTCTGAATCTGTACCAATCACAGTTTCAACACTGTGTCTTACAGGTCTGCTCTGAGAAAGACTCAGATAAATTAATTTACAAACATGACTGACATTTGACTTGAATTATCCCTCTTAACTTTAAGGCACCTCAGCAACGTGGAAGCCCTTCAAATCAGTGGAGTACTGTAGTGTTTCAAAGTGAACCTGGTAAGCATGGTCTTGAGTTTCATCCAAAATCAAAAAGAGTTAAAATCTCATCGTAGAAACCATAGCAATAGCACTAACAATTATACAAATTAAAACCTGAACAGAGGGCTAACGTTGAAGGCCAATCCTGGTTAATTCAACATGAAAGTTTTACTTTTCAATCTATTTACATTTGTAAATAAAAAGTCAGTTTTGAACTAAAAAGTAACACTCCCACCGTGGCTATCAACAGTTTCTTACTGAAATCCCTAAAAATTGGAAAATTCATTGAAGTTTTCACTTTCCTAGTAAAGATACCGGCTTAGGTGGATCCGTATTTACCATAGAAAAATTCCTCTGGAAGTTCCTACCCTTGTCTAGGTCCAGCCTCCAATAAGGGACTGGCTTGTGGCAAGGCGGTCTGCTCTGACGTGTCTTTCCTGTTGTCTGGTTTCTGTGATACGAGCCAGGTGTCTCAGAGAAAAAAAGGAGATGCTCTGTTGGGGAAGCCTCAGTGAATAAGGGTGGATCCAATGTGCTCTGTAGCACTGTAAATAGCTGGAAAACGTAACAAGAATTTAGGAGAAAGTTTGTCTACTAACATAGAGACTGCCACTGCATGACTAGGGATATGGAGATGGAGAGCATTTCTTGTGAAATTTATTAGCGTGAGCTCTAATGTCTAAAACTAAACTCCTCAGGACTGGACTTGAAACTTTATGGGATTTCCAGTTATTGAAAAGAAATCAGCATGACCAATAAATCATTACTCTGGTCTGTCTTGGAGACCTATCTTAAAAGGGAATGAATAATCTCCCTCTATAAAAATAGAAGGGATGTATGACAGTTTACTCAGACATGTCCCAAAGGGAATTAATTTCTGCATTTGACCAACTGAATAAATCTTTAGATTTCATGAACTGTATTGACTTCATGTTCATTGACTATAGTGGGAGCTTAAACTCCCTTCACTTCAGCTGTAGTTACCTCCTTATGAAAATCTACATTTGAGTGTCTTAATCTGTGTGCTGAATCCTAGAGAGCACTTCTAGATGCTGAAATTCAGTAGGTAAATGTCTCCGCTCCTCCCAAAGTCTGTAACAGTGCAATAAGTAAAGCTTTTTCTGTCATGTTGCTGTTCTGCTGTCTGCTAATTAAAAAAAAAAAAAAAGTTGTTGATCTTAATATAGTTTTTATCAGAGGAGACTTCCCAAAGCTCCCTTTAAACTGATATTCAGTGGCAATTTAGTCTCAGGAGAAAAACTGTCAGGAGAAAAGCCAAGAGCTGAATAGGCCATGGCTATGACTTAAGGGCTGACTTGGAGGCCATGGTTGGGGCACTCGGGGAGACAAGACTTTGCCATTAATCTGCTACTGTTCTCTGCATAGAGTACACACAATTGTTTTCAAAGCTGACAAAACCATGTCTTTCATAAGCACCAAACTTACTCATAAACATACAAAAGGAACCTAAGAAAACATTGCAGTCACCAAGAGCATCATCATAACAGACTGAGTGATCTTTTGTGGCTTCCAGAGTGTACATTGGCTTGCACTCAGTGGCCAGGTTTCATCTTGAATTACTCCACCACAACTCAAGTTGCATTTAGAGTTTATTTTCAGCTATACAATCATGTTAGTGCGTTTTGCAGAGCCCTGTACACTGTACATCTATATTTTGCTTATGGGGTAGAAAGCACAGTCCCTCATATTTCATAAGAATCATATTTCTTCATATTAGTACTTTCATTACTCAAACGCCATGCAGACAGCACACTCACCTGGCCTCGTGAGAAAACTGCAAGGCGTTGAATATGTGTGGAGGTGAAGCTGTGAATCCTACCTTTTTTGTGACCATGTGTAGAGGAAGCCTTACTTAAGATATGCATAATAGATATGTATAATACTGCCAGTGAACCTGACTGAAATGGGAAAAGTCCTGGAAGAAAGAGTTAAAGACAGGTAGGTTATACTGTGGCTGGTCCTGTGTAAGTGTTTAAGGAAGAGGAAGGAACTGAGTTGTTCAGTGATCACTCAAAGCCAAAGAGTCTCACTAACCAGCATGGCATATCATGGGCCTCTTCACAACCTCTTGCCCTCTGCTCTTGGAAAGCCTCTCAAGGGAAGAGTTCATCACCTTTGGGCTTCGGTCTGAAAGCCAAGAATGGGCCTGAAAAAAGCTAAAACTGGAGCTCTGGTCTCATTTCTTCTAATGGTGGAGCAGAACCATGTTGTCTGTCGCATGTGGTAAAAAATACCAGTGGTAGAGACTAACCCTCGTGCTCCCAGTAGCCTTAGCCATGCAACCGTTCTTGGGAATGCCCAGAGGAGCTATGGATAAAAGCAAATGCTAGTACAAATCTCAGAGGTATGTGGCATATTTCTCAACAAATCTTCTGCCTCTTTCAGCTAAAGCAAATTATGCAGAAAGAAAAATCCTTATAATACTTTGAAAATGAGTGATGTCCATTCACCATTGCAGTTAACGTCACAATATTTACTGTAGCAGAGCCAACATGTCCTCTCACATCAGGATATGTTACTCTGCATATATTTCCCACTGCTGTGAAATGCAGGGAGTTGCTTCAGTTCTCATATGCCCACGGTAATCTCCCGTGGACAGCAGTGGGAGCTGCACAGCCATCTCTGGTGGCAAATGTATCTGAAGTTTGAGAAACAGGCCTCTGATTAATGGTGGTTATTGCTGTTTCAGATTAGCAAATATGGCATCAAGAAGTGATTTCTTACTTCCAGATTATGATAAAGAAGTCTAGCTGTAGAGCATTATCCACTATAAATAGACATCCTTCTGTACCATAGATAACGATGATATGTGGGGTGACACACCAGAGCTGAAACTCCTTGCATACCAACCATAAGAAGCATTTATCATTCACCTATAATATTTCTGCTGTTAGAGCTATGTATATTTACCTTGTTGCAACAGACAGAAAAATGGATGGAATAAGTGTATTTGCATGAAGATCTAGAAATAAATTAACAGTATCTGGTTATTGGGGCGCAAATGTGAACTGCCAGAAATATCTCTACATACAAAAAGGCAACCTAGAAAGAAAACTGTGCTCCTCTCTGTGCAAAGAGCTTGGGAAATGCCTAAACCAGTTTTCCCTTGGGGACCAGGAAAAATTGGCATCATTTATTTGTCCTGCGGAGCAAGCGCAACCATAATGGGAGATTTTAACATAGCCAGTACCTCCCCATTTCCCACTGCATTGTCTGAGTGATGCTCCTCCCTCTGTCAACACAGCCCTGTAGTCCCTTTCCCTGGGCGGCAGCAGCAACAAGTGACGTGGCTGGAGCACGTTGGCCCCATTTGGATGGGAGCATGTTTTTGGGGTGGGGTTACTCCTAGGTTCACCCCGGGAGGGGGCATGGACTCTTGACTCCTGCTCAGATCTGTTCTGCACGGCATCGCACAGTGCCCCAGACAGCTCCTGTCTGCAATGATTTGTTTGCCTTCCCATACACCGTTTTTTATTTCTTTATTTTGCAGTAATAGTGTATCTATATTCAGGTATCAGGCCACCCAGGGCTCGGGAGGCTGCCGCGGCGGTGTCCGGCTGATGTCGGCTGGCCTTGTCCGAGATGCTCTGGTGATTGTTGCATTGGTGGGAAAGCAAAAGATGTCTGTCTAGCTAGCTAATAAGTCTTACTTTTTACAGCATCCGATATTTTGTATCAGTGTCGTCTGAAAGGATATCGCTTTGCGAGATTGATCCAAGGCTGGCATGAAGAATATGCACTCAAATCTCTTTTAGAAAGATTTATAATATTAACCTCAGGCTATTTTTAAGTCACCGTCGATCTTTATAGAAGCAGTGCTGAGATTCATTTGTTTTCCAACTGGCAGAAAGTCTCTCTTACCTTTTGTAAGCTGGTATTGAACAATTTGGCTTTGGGTCAAACCGGTTTAATGAACTGTCTAGGGTTCAAACTTCATGCTGCCATTTGCAGATGTTCGATAGTCAGTCTGTTTTAGCAAAAGGAGTTCATTAATATTTGCAGCTAAAAAGCTTTCATAACATTGATGCGCAAGTGTCTCCTCTAAATCTTTTAAGTAGCTTAAATCTTCTTTATGTAGAGGCATAAGGTCTGACTCGCTTCTTGCTTACACTACTAGTTTCATGTGAAATTCCTCCTGGTTTGTTTCCTGGCAGGTCTGAGGATAAAATCAGGCCTACAGATTAAAATCCTTTTTTTTAAACTTTGTGCAAATGCTTTATGGACTTTAATACTCATAAACCCATCTTAATTTTTATAGATGTAAATGATTGAGCTGCAAGTTTTTTAAGTCATTACAAATTTAACAGAGACAAAAAAACAAACAAAAAAAACCCCAAAAAAACAACCAAAAAAACCATTGCAGGGGTTATTTTAACTCTTCTGTAGAAAAGTTATCACACTGAGAAATTTCATAGGAGTTACTTTTTCATGACTGATTATGATTGCATTTCTTTGTGACATCCTTTGGGTTTCTTTAAACTGAACCACCTGCACAGACTTAGGAATAACTTTTCTATCATGGTCATCTTAGGCCATCCAAATATGTCGAAAGACATTTTAATAAGGAAGAGAAAATATTGCTCTCCTTGTCTATAACAGGTAAGAAAAAAAGCAGAAGGTCTTCAGCTGCGGCAAGAGAAAATGCAGTCTAGAAATAGGGGTGGGGGGAGCCTTTAAACAGTAAGGGTAGATAAGCAGTTGGATGGATTGACCAGGGAAAGTCACGGGCACACAAGCGCTAGAGGTTTTTCTGAACAAGCGAGTCAAAAACCTGTCAGGAATGGTTTAGATATAGCTGATCCAGCCTTGGGACAGGAAAATGGTGTAGTGACCTCTCATGATCTTTTTTTGTCTCAGGCATCTATGAGTGTACAGCTTGGGTGAACTTGTTGTGCAAAAGTCAATAGAATTTAATAAAGAGGAAACAAATCAAGTTCTATTGACAATTTGGCCCTGGTTCTCTTTTTAAGGGGGGAAAAAACAAACAACCCTCCCCCTCCCTTCTACTTTCAGACCTTTTTCAGTGCAAGAATCTAGCATATCAGCCTTTATAATTTATGATAACAGAGCTTTTCTCTAAGTCTGCCATATCTATTTCTACAGGCTATACTTTTTTATTGACTTTTTTCTGACAATGGAAAAAAAACTTTTAGAGAAATTATCAGTCTCTTCCAAAGTTTTTCTTTCTTATTGTTAATGAGTGTGTTCTTCGGTTGTACAGCTAATTAGTGAGTAAAATACCCAACAGAATGAGTGACCAGGATGGCAATGGCATTTTAAGACATGATCTATGAAAACAAAACCCTTCTAAAGAATGTAAATTTCCAACAATGTTTGTTTAGATGTAAAAAGAGCTTCACCCTGTTTATTTGAGAAAATGACTTTTTTCTCCGTAGTGTCTCTTGGAAATGCGATGTGTTTAGGTAGTGATTTCTATGACCTTAAAACAGCCTTTACTGTCTTGGAACTGCAAGCTACTCAGCACATCTTGACTACTGGCTTGCTCTTTAGACGCTCCAATGATACCACATATGCCCATTCAGCTACTTCTTGCTGAGTTTCTCTTCTTTCCTTTCTTCTTCCCTCTTTTTTTTTTTTCTTTTTTTTTCTTTTTTTTTTTTTGGCTGACTGCAAACACTATATAGTTTAGCCTCCCTACCAAGACTTTGAAATGACTAATTCCTGCAACATATTTCAACACATCCTTAACTGCTAATTGAAGTCTGTGCACAAGGCGGTGAATGGTACGCACCGATGGGAACCTCTCTTGCAATAATGTGCCGAATCCGCTCTTTATCTCATTCATTGCCGACGTCTCGTCTGTTGCAAGTCCAATCAATTTTTGTAGCTTTAAAAGATATGTCCTCTGTTAACTTTCTATATGCCAAAAAAACGACGATGGAAAATTAAGCATTACCTTTGCAGCAGTGAAACTTGATTGCTTCCAGAAGACTCAGGGAAAAAATGTTGTTGACATTTTTTTACTTCCAGTCTCTGCATGGCAATAAGGTATGATGGCTGATTTATCAAAGAGAGTGTTCTCATCAAGCAGGAGAGCGAGAGAGAAAGTTCACGTCGCACAAAATGAGCTGCTAATTTCTTTTCCATTTCACTGACAATATGGTATTGGAGCAGCTGTGATTAGAACAATGGATGTTCCCAAACTGTGCTCCATTTAACTCCTGCAACTCTGCAAGGTCACACAGTGGGAGAAGGAATCAAAGGCCTTTTTTTACCTATCCCCTTTCATTTTTTTTTTTTATTTTTTTCTTTTTCTTGAAGGGAAAGAAGGGGATGGCAGGGTTAATGGAGACTGGGAACCGGTCGAGTTGTCTCCAAGCAACTTTTGGATGTCTCTGTTTTCAAGTCAGTCAGGAAAACTCGAAGCTGCCCATGAGCAAACCTTTATTAACTGAACTGAAGAATTTGTAAAACAAACTGAAGCCCACTGTGGGCAATGAATGTTGTGTTTTGTCCGTATGTGTGCTTATCTACTGATTTTACCAAAATTTACATCAGGCCCCCAGTCCAACAGTTGGCAATTAAAGAATGACTTAGGTGTGAAGATACAATTCTCAGATTTGGGAGACTTAGTTCAGTTTCTTCTTTTCCTTCATATTCTGAAATGTCTTTGCCTTTCCCTCAGTTTGCCTTTGCCTTCTCCAGATTTTGTGGGATTTAAAATATGAAAGATTTTTTTTATTTATTTAGAAAATTAGTAGGGCTACGTGTTTGTGATGAAGCCCTTTACGGAGCCATTCTTCTGCTACTGCTAACCCAACAGACAGGTGATAAATGTTCTGCCTCCTTGATTTTGCTCCCTTCACTGCAACTTGCTTTCATTTCACTTTCAGGACTTGATTCTTTCCCTGCAAAGCTGGCTTTACATCAGTATTGTCTTGGGTGGAATTACATCTCTTCTCCTCTGGCGGAGTAAAAGAAGGAATGATTTTCCTGTCCTGTCTGTGCTTAGTATTTTGGAGTTTGTTTTGCTCTTACAGTTGCTTTAATCCATGCAAAATGAAAAATGTATTCCAAATGATTTATCATGTACTGTCTATATCTGTACATAAACTGCATTCCAAAAAACCCCTTCTTAACAATTAGCAATGGACAGTGGAGCTTCTACAGTCATTACACTGTACTACAATCTAGACAGCAGGAATGTCAGACTCCTTTGGGATATGTGTTTCATTTTCATCTGTTTTGATGGATTCCTCAACTTCTTTCTGATCTGCATCATGTAAGCTTGGATCTCAATTAGCATTGGTTTGGGGCACTTTGGTTCTAGGGCTGCAGAGTTATTGATCTATCATTCTGCAGGACCCTCTCTACATGAGCAGTGTTTGCAATTCTGCCAAGATGACGTCATCGTACAAGATGATTAAAGCCAGGCTCAAGCCTCAGTGCCTTGTAAAAATAAGCAGAGAAAGGATTGTTGCATTGGAAGTTATTAAAAGGCACTGCTGGTGTGTTTATCTGTATATCCACCCCTAAGATGACTATCACTTTGTGCAGATATACAAATGACAATCATTCATGGACAGGTAAGGTTTGTTTATGCTGAGGGGCATTTCATCAATAGGTCTTCTTTCTTTCTTTCTTTCTTTTCTTTCTTTCTTTCTTTCTTTCTTTCTTTCTTTCTTTCTTTCTTTCTTTCTTTCTTTCTTTTTTTTTCTTTTTTTTTCAGTATTGGGACAGAATTACCCTATTTTCTGACTTGCATAAGACTCTTCAGTTGGCACAAAGTTATTTTGTACTGTTCCCTAAACAGTCCATAGGCCTCTAGCAAAGCAGCAAAGATTATACCTTTGGAAAAGGAGGGGTTATGCCTATTCTGGCTGTTCATATTGGGTCTGTTAAACAAGTCCTGTGGGTTTGTTAATCAAGTGCCTGGGCTGGGACTAGACAAACATACCATTTCTCTGGAACCCATATAATACACAGGTGACGTTCTTTTTCATACACATTATTTTCTCCTTTACTCGTTTTTATTACAATTTCTGTTCTTGGTCATTTCTAGGTGCAAAGATTTGGCAGATAGAGTCTTGGGAAAATGGTTTCTCCTAAAGAGCAAGTCACCGCAGGGGAAAACAACACCGGTCCCAGAGTACGATGATGTTGATTCCATGTGCTACTGATGAAGAGGACGAGGAGTTCCTTCCCCATTCCACTCTTCTGCACACTTGCCTAAAGGCAGGCCCAATTTACTTCCTCATGATCAAAATTAACAAATACCTGTTTTTTTCCCAAACCAAGCAAGTTCTGTAACCTTCTGACTATATGTGTAGACCTTATTCAGTACATGCCCATGGGACAGCAGAATCATTCTTTACTGTCTTCATGTAGACATCCATATCTCCAACAAAGACTAATGAAAGTTGCTGCATACCATTTATCTGTGAAATTATTAAGATCAGCAAAACCTGAAAAAGTAGTTTTCTTAGTTCTGTACTTGGTTTTCTCTCATATTTCCCTGCATTTCTTGTGCGGAGAAAATATCACTGATTACAAGTGAATGGGGAGCATTGACACTGGAGCGTGATTGTTTTCTTGCCATCCCCTGACCTTTGTCATGTGTTGAGATGCCCTTTATATTTTCCACGGACTGTGTTTTTGTGATTTGTTAAGTGTCGCAACGCCACTCTTTAGCTGAAGCAATAGAGAGGCACCTGTGGTGTTACCTGAATAGCTAAGGTTGGCAAAATTTGGCAAAATTTGCCACATAAGTTGGGACCCATGAGTTCTGCACTGATTTTTTAGAGTCCCTAATTTGAAGTAGTTCCTAAAGCTTCCAGTGTCTGAGACTTCCATGTTTAAAACAAAACAAACAAACAAACAACTATGTAAAGTGAAAGGCTGTCAATAGTCTCAAATTCCTGCAGGATCATCTGGTCCCCTCACACCCAGCTTGAGCTTCTAAGTCACTTGTTGAGGTCTTTTTTAAAAAAAACCCTAATTTTTATTTTCTCTAGTCTGGTTTTGTTGTTAACATTGTAACGGCCCTGAGTAGACTATGTCATTTAAATGGGGGGAAAAAAAAAAAGATGAAAGACTAAAACTGTAAAAGGAACAAATCAAGGGCAAAGCCAGAATTCTGATTTTAATGAAGCAAGCAACCTTTTACAAAGGCAAACTTACCCTGAGTCCTTCACAAACCTGGTTCAAACATGCATTTAATGCCTTCTTTAATATAATTACTTTTATATTGAAGTTAAACACTTAGGGCTCTGTTCTGCTGTCACACAGTATGTTATTCAGTTTTCATACTCTTTGCAAGCCCTGGGTAAGCTACATGGCTGTACCATGCATGTCCCTAAGCAAACATATAATTTAGGAGCTGTCTGGTTGTGTGAGTGTTTCTTGGTTGTTTATGTTCACATATGCACGTACTCCATATTTATTCTTTTCTGGGCTTAGGAAATCAAGCGGTTTTGAAAAAAGAGCCCTTCCTCATAAACGCTATTTTAATAACAAATGTTTTAATGTAGAAGAAATGACCTGTGCTGTATTTGAACCTCCACTATGTCAAGAGGAGTTTGAGGTACTTTGGCAGCACAGATGCTCTGGGGTTTCCCCCGAAAAAATAAATGGTTCTTTTGGTGTTAAGTATCCCAACACTGACTCATGATTGAGTGAAAAGGCAATTGTTCAGCACCCATCAAAAATGTGTTTAGGAAATGATAGCATAGAAATCTCCTTCTCTCTCTCCCTCCACATCCCTTCAATTTTTCTAGAGGTATTTACATCAGGGTGCATATGAAAAACAGAAAATGAGAGAGAGGGAGGAAGAAAGACTATGTACAGGAGGATTTAGAAAGAAATCACTAATCGGATGTCAGAGACATTCGCAAAGAAAGAAATCTGCTTCCAAAGTTGGCAGCATTTGTGGGTTGAGAAAGGTGTAAGAAGAAAGGGGAAGATTTTTCCCATGACCTTGGGTCTAGAAGCCTGAATGTACATACAGTGTATGTTTTAGGATAAGGAGTACTGAGCAGTATTTGAGTTAGTGGTAGAGATTTTTATCAAGTACACTTATCCACAAAGATGAAAAAGAAACTAACCCCACAGATACAGCGGTTCTGTGTTTTCAGCAAGACTGAAAAGATTCTGAACCATTGGATTTGTCTTTCCCTGTGGAACAGAAATCATTTCCTTCCAGTCATGAAGGAAACCAATTTATTGTTATATATGAGCCACAAGCTATGTCACAGAGAAGTCAAAGAATTTCCTCAAAGCAGCAAAACAAGTTGGTAGCAAAAAGATCAGACTACCAGAATCATGATTCATAGCCCCCTTACCCACGTCATCTCAATTTTGGCTTAAAACTAGTGCTTCAAGCCATACAGGACTCAGCTCTCTTACATATCAATTCATTTCTACTGACTTCACCAGTTCCAAGCCTAAGGAAATCTACAGTCCAGACAGAAAGTGTTTTTTCCAAACTACTCCCATCAACTGTATCCCTCAGAAAAACCTTCTATCAGCCAGGCTTAGTGCTGAGTCTTAACGTTGCTGAAGATGCTGCTAATTTTAATTTCAGATCTTCAGTCTGAGCAGGATATTCAAGGTTATGAAACTTCATTGCATAAGCAGAACTCAGAAATTACACAGTATTGCTCCTTTATGGCATTTATTTAGGGATTCTCAAGAACATTACACTTTTTTCTCTATCAGTTCACAGATGAAAAGTGCCTATCGTGGGCCTGCCGGGGAACTAAATCCTTATGCCTCAGTTTTACAGGAAAATGTTAAATATTTTATAGGACTTCTCATTGTCTCATTAATGTGTTTTAGGATACCTGGAATGCTTCATTTTGTTACCCTATCCATGTATATTTTTTAGTCATTATAAAAAGGGTTCTGGACAGTTGAGGTAGCTGAGAAATTTATGAGTAAAAATTACATTTGCAGTGGATAATGTAATTTCTACAAAACTGAGATCTACCTGTAAATGCCATGATCTTTGGTCTCACCAGAATATTTTCAGCTTCTTTGCACATCTCGCTGAACATACTGCCTGAAGGTTGTTTGGTAAGAGGTGGTTTAATGTCATATATAAATTTATGTAAAAATATACCATTTATAGATGTCACCTGTCTTTTGGCCAAAAAAATTACTTGGGGATAGGTTTCCAGATGATACTAAGAAAATTTCCTTGGTGTCAACATCCAGTGTTTCCCTTATCTCTTCTAGGTAACTCTTCACCCCCAAACTTGCAGCACTAAACCTGTGATTAAATTCAGACAAATTTAAGTTTTAAGATGGGGTTCGAGCCTAACTTTAACAGTGTTGAATGGGAAGGTTAGAGAATAATTCACCCTATAAAAAATAGCCATCAAAATCAGCTGGGTTAACTTTGCCTCTGAAGCAGCTCATCTTTGTATTCTGTGTAAGAACAGTGTAGATGATTAGTTTTGACTAGAAAACAACTTTTAAATGGCTAAATATTGGTGGGATAAAGAGCAATCTTAGTAGCAATCCACATGACAACTTGAAGACCTCAGTCTTCCCCTATTCAAGTTTCTCCAGAACCCTAAATAAGAAAGAAAAATTAAGAACTTCTGTAGAGCTGGGGACGGGGTACCTTGCCTTCTGCTTTTTTACACCAGGATCTGAAAATTTGAGCCCGCTTCCTCCCAACAGCAGTGGCCCAGATGACGGGAATCAAAGCAAGCAACATCATAAAGGGCAGATGAGGTAGGGGAGAGCTACTCCAGAAAAACATTGGTGGTTAAACAGAGCAAATTAACCGGTACACCGCAGTATAAGAATGAGCAGGTTGGAGCACCTGAGGACATCACAGAACTCAGAAGACAAAGTTTCTGCAATGAAATATTTTCAGCGCCTTGTTAACTGGTCTGAAATGGGGCTAGCCGTATATAATCCAGGCTCAAGAGTACTCCCTTCCCCATGAAGCCTTACACACTATATTAGCCGCATGATTAGAGTTTTTGCTATTCTATGATATTTGTGGTATGCATCACAGTTGGAGGCAGAATAGGAGTTTGAATGGACTGTTGGCCTCCTCCGCTATATAAAAAATAATAATAATAAAAAACCCCTAACCAAATAAAAAGAGCACATGTGTACAGATCACTTCTCAAGTATAGCAATGTGCATAGATATGAAAATACCTTATCTATCTATTTATGTCTGTATATCTACGTCTTTGTATATAGAGAGATATACATTCACATTTTTTTTTGATAACCTTTTCATTTTATTTGGAATTCTTGGCAGCTGGTTTTGTGTTTAAAAGCCAAAGAAAAGTTTTAATGACCTTAGAGGGCTAAGTTGTGTACTTGTAAGACCTCTCGTATGATCTCTAGAATTGCTGTTGACAGATAGAGCCTGATTGACTGAAAATCAATGTGATCAGATGTTTTTATGGATTATAGTGGCCTCAGCTAATTACACAAGATTGTCTTCCTAGATCCAAGAGGTTTCAAAGCAAACTCCAGGCAGATGTATGCAGGATTAATCTGCAGACTTGACAGTTTTTCCTAATTATCTTTTATAATAGCAGAAACTGGATCATCTCTGAACTACTAGAACAAATAAGTTCTGTGTTACTATCCCATATGCATAGCCTCCTTTACTCTATATATTTTCCTTCAAGCATTTGTTTTAGTGGTTATAAATACATCTCCATATTTTACTCGGACCTTCCAGTTTTCTTAAAGTCAGAATATGCCTCTCTTGGTCTTTTCTCACTGTGGGAATTAATGCCTGATCAAACTGGGGGATTTGTTCTTATCATTTACTTTTGTATCTCTCTCAGACGAAAAAGAGAAGGATGTGAAAACACGCTTCTAGTAGGCTCTGTAAAAATGGGGGGATAGGGCTACTTTATTTCATTTAAATTACATTATTCATATAAAAACGTCTTTTCATTTAAACAAATAAGATATTTAAAATATGAAATAATTTATTTTCAGATTGAATGACCTTCCCTACCCCGCCTCAGGGTTTGTTTTTCCATATTATTATTTCTGTTTTGTTTTGACTGTAACACTCTTTCCTTGTGGTTTGCAGAGAAGCTCTGTTTGTGATTATACCCAGGTTTACAAAAGGTACACCATATTAGCACTAACATTTTGCCATCGTCCTTCTTTGAACTGAGAAGAATCCCTTTTTTCCAAAGTTATTCATGGCAATTCAGACAAGTACTTTGGCTGCGTTATCAGTATTTGCATGTTTAGGGAATTCTCCTATGATATAAGAGCTCAAGACATAAGTCCCTGCTTTGAAGGTCTTTTTCCCTAGCCCTGAGAACACTTTCTTGGAAGACATTACCTTAAAACCAATGTTTCTACAGCAGGGTTTCAATCTCCATAATCCCATCTTCCCTCATAAGAAGACCTTGATGGAAAAAGACAAGGTACTGCTTGGTAAAATTCCCTGTCAGCTTTACCAATTTTGGCTTTACCTTCATTTCTCCAGCTCAAAAACGGGGATGAGGGTAACGATCTTCATTTGACGGACACTGGATCTCGGTGTAAAGAAATCCAAGAGGCTTTGAATCAAGTGGGTTTATGAGACTGAATTAACTAATACTGCTAAAGTTCTTTGAAATCCTGAGTCAGAGGAGCTATTGAGATGTAAATTTCTGGAGCTGTGAGAGTCTCCTCCTTTCAGTCAGTGTGGAAGAGCATCCCGAAACGCTCACTGCTTTGGTCACCCCAGTGTGGCAATTCACAATGCACAACAACTTCATTGGATAATTATCCCAGACTCCAGAAAAAAAAATGTCTTTATATTAAACTCCTTCTTATTTTTTCTGAAAAACTACGTTTTCAATTATTTCATTCTGTTTTGACCGTTTTGGAAAATACTACAAGCTCGCTTCCCTAGTTGATGTTTACACCTACTCAGTGCTTTGAGCACAGTTCAGCTGATTTTTTGAGGGTCTACTGACCCCACTGAATTATTTTAAGATCTCTTCAAGATTTTTCCACTTTCTCTGTAACAAGGAAGAGATAATGATAAAAGTGTATAACAGATGGTTCGCAACTGAATGACGATGTTCACCCAACTTCAGAATAGTCACTATGGCTAGAATGTATTATAAGTGCAGGCACGTAGTTATGACTAAAGAGCAAGTTTTTAATTGAATGGACACTTACCCACTCTAAACAGCCTTCATGTTACCTTCAGAGAGGGAAGAAAGTAAAGAATTCCCATTCCTTCCTTTCATGGGTCCAAATATAACAATTTTTGTGCTATGACTATATAGAGAATGACTGTGCACACATTGCCTGTCACACCTTGTGACTAAGTCTCAGCGTTGGTGTCACATGGTGTGGTGCATTTTAGCATCAGGCACTGCATGACCAGGATGCCCAAATTAACCTTGATCGAGGAATGACCTGGGCACAGCGCACCTCAACAGGCATGGTGTGACACTAAGAACGGTCTGTGACGTTGGCTGGAAGTCAGCCCCCAGCTCTTGTCTGACAGAGGAGACACAGCTTTTGAAGGTGCAGCAAATTCAGCCCTTAGGGACAAGCCTGACGGGTTGGGAGACAAAGCTGATTTGAAAGAATGATGCTGCTCTGAGAGTCGGTGCGCATGTTCGGAAAGACACCAGGAAAAGAGGTGCTTTAGTGTTATGCTTCCGTCTGATCGGCAGCACTCCTGACACACACGGTGTGGCCAGTGAGACAGATCAAAACCAGGTCCCTGGTGGATCTCTGAACCTCCTGCCAGATCAAGAACTGGCTCTGTCAGAGAGGGCCAGGGTCACACCAGCGGACTCTGCAAAGGGGGGACCCAGTCCTGCCGTAGGTTGTGCCATCACCAAATCACATTTTCCTTGTCATGTCTGACTTCCGTCTTGGATCATCAGCAACTTATTCACAATCACCTTTGACTCCTTAGAACACTACGTACAATTCACATCTCCTCCCCTTGCTCCCTCCCTGACCACGTATGGGGAGTGGGGTAGGAATGAGGTGTGTGCGGGTGTAAACTGGAGTACCGGCAATAACTTCAATGGAATTTACAGCAGCTACGAACCTGGTCCTCCATACTTTATCCCTGATTTATCATTTTTACAACATTTCACTGTGAGAGTTTATGGCAATTTATGTCATTACACAAATTATACAAATTGCCATTAACTGATGTAATGTACTATAAAGAATTGGAAGCATGAAGAAAAAAATTATTTGAATTTTTCTTCTGCATGTTTGCATTGCTTTATAGCTTAATTTATCAATTCAGTTAATTGAAATTTATATCATTAGAAGAAAATGCACTGAGGTGCTTTCTTTCCTTGTCTTTTTGTCTGGTTTTTAAATTATCGTTTCTTCTTTTTTTTTTTCTTTTTTTTTTTTTTTTTTTTTTTCATCGGGCCATAATTGCCCAACCTTTTCTCTGTCAAAAGAGATAAGGGGAAAATGACAACCATCATTTCTATCTCCTTCCCCAGAGACTGAACATATCACCTCTGTGTTAAATTTACCTCCACGCATCTTTGCTTTAGGCTTGTGAGTTAATCCCAAGCAGTCCCTGTAATTCTGAAAACATAACACATTTTTGGAAGAGGAATAAGCAGCCTATTTTAGTTGCTTAATCTCCCTCTATTTTTTAGAGACCTTTCGTTCTCCAAACAAAAATTATGGTCTGTCACTGAATGGTTCATCCCAAAGCTATCCCTCCGGTTATTAATAGCAAAATTACAGAGCTATATTAATTCTTCATCACAGAGGAACCTCGGTTGTTACCCAGGTTCTTTTTGTGATGTATGCTACAAAAACACAAGCTAAAAGACTGTCCTTCCCACAAGAGTTGCAAAATCGTATGAGAGAAGAGGTAACTTACACCCATCTACAGACAATGGCAATGGCTGAACAAAGAAAGACAACAATTTTGGTGCAAAAGACAGGCTCATGGCATATTCCCCGCTGCTTTCCCATTACATGGGTTTTCATTTGGAGCATTGCAGGAAAGATAAATTGGAAACATGCTAAAGGAATTTGGTTTTCCTCTTTCGTATGTGACCTGATCTCATATTGAATGAGTCTGTGAGCCTGACAGTGAAGAAAAGGAAGAAATAAAAATACAAACTTCATAGTTGAACTTGGGAAGTTCTACATGGCCTCAAGACTAGTCTGAAGTTACCCAAGTGCTAACAGACTTATTTGCTTTCTTTATTTAAAGAGAAGCAAGAAATAGGATGCATAGCTTGAGATCGAGAAAGTCATGAGGATTTTGAATTTTTGTGAAAAATCCTTATATTCTGAGTTGTGCAGTATGTAGAGCGACAGCCTGATTCATAGATAGGGCAGGAACATTTTCCTTATGCCTGATTGCAATGGATTTAGCCATATAGACCCTTCATGCATTTGTTCTAGGTGTATTGCCTCTTTAAATCATTTTGGACTGTTTGCTTCAAAGAATGCCTTTCATGCTCGTTAAGTACAGACTATCAATGTACAAAGGCCAAAAGGTGGTTTCCACCTTTGCACGAATAAGAATATCTCAGCATTAGCTGAGTAGTGTAAGTTTGTCCTCTCATGATGAGATCAATGATGAGACCAAGGTTGTTTCTTAGTGCAATGCTGTTTTCTCTCCTGTTGCCCAGTTGTTGCGTGATCTTATCCTTACACTACAGTTTCTCTAAGGTAGATCATTTCCCTCCCTGAGAATCACCCACATCACTGGGCTACCGAGTAGGATTAATTCTTGGTTACCTCTCTATGGTCCTGCATAGAATCATGGAATGGTTTGGTTTGAAAGGGACCTTTGAAGGCCATCTAGTCCCACCCGCCTGCAATGATCAGGGACATCTTCAACTACATCAGGTTGCTCGGAGCCTCATCCAATCTGTTCTTGAATGTTTCCAGGGATGGGGCATCTACCAGCTCCCTGGGCAACCTGGGCCAGTGTTTCATTGTAAAAAATGTCTTCCTTATATCTAGTCTGAATCTCCCCTCTTTTAGTTTAAAACCATTACCCCTTCTCCTATCGCAATAGGCCCTGCTGAAAAGTCTGTCCCCATCTTTCCTATAAACTCCCTTTAGGTACTGAAAGGATGAACCACCCTGATGCCACCTTGGCCACTGACCCCATGACCTCCATCATAGCCAAAACCCTACAGGGAGTGGGGGCCTAAGCTGAGGTCACCTCAGGATGCATCCAACTGTGGACGGCCACGCTCACCACCACCCTGGCATGGGTGCCCATGAGCATCAGCTACACACCAGGTCAACAGGATCATTTTTGGGGGGAGATTTTACCCACTTCTGCCAACAAAAGCAAAAAGGAATGCAGAAGCAGTGTGTTTGGCAGCGACGTGGCAGGGCTGGGGCAGCAGAAACTTGTCAGCTCTAGTTGCTAATTAATGAAACTGTCTGGTGGTCTGTGGGCTCCCTGTGCACAGGCAGCATATATGACATCCTGTATATGGCTTATCCTTGGCAGGAGGAAGAGAAATGACCACCAATCTCCTCTATTTCAGATGAGTACTCTGACCAATATAATGCAAGAAGAAACTGCCTCTCCATATTTCTGGATAAAAATAAATCATAGAATCATAGAATTATAGAATCATAGAATGATTTAGGTTGGAAGGGACCTTAAAGATTATCTAGTTCCAGCCCCCCTGCCATGGCCACGGACACCTTCCACTAGACCAGGTTACTCAAAGCCTCCTCCAACCTGGCCTTGAACATTTCCAGGGATGGGGCATCCACAGCTCCTCTGAGCAATCTGTGCCAGTGTCTCATCACCCACACAGTAAAGAATTTCTTCCTAATATCTAAGCTAAATTTATCCATTTTCAGTTCAAAACTGGTAGCCCTCTCCTATTTCCACACTACTGAAAAAGAGTCCCTCCCCATCTTTCCTCTAGGCCCCTGTAGGTACCGGAAGGCTGCTCTAAGGTCTCCCTGGAGCCCTTCTCCAGGCTAAACAACCCCAACTCTCTCAGCCTGTCTTCATAGGAGAGGTGTTCCAGCCCTCTGATCGTATTTATGGCCCTCATCTGGACTCACTCCAACAGGTCCATGTTCTTCTTATATTGGGGGCTCCGGAGCTGGATGCAGTACTCCAGGTGGGTCATACCAGAGCAGAGTAGAGGGGCAGAATCACCTCCCTCAACCTGCTGGCCTCGCCTCTTTTGATGCAGCTCAGAATATGGTTGGCTTTCTGGGCCGCAAGCGCACATGAAGCCAATTGTATGAGATTTAACAAGGTCAAGTGTCCAGTCCTGCATTTGTGTCACAAAAACCCCATGCAGAGCTACAGGCTTGGGGAAGAGTGGCTGGAAAGCTGCCTGTCAGAAAAGGACCTGGGGGTGTTGGTCGACAGTCAGCTGAATAGGAACCAGCAGCGTGCCCAGGTGGTCAAGAAGGCCAACAGCATCCTGGCCTGTAATGGGAATAGTGTGGTGAGCAAGACTAGACAAGTGATTGTCCCTGTGTACTCAGCACTGGTGAGGCCGCACCTCAAATCCTGTGTTCAGTTTTGGGCCCTTCACTAAAAGAAAGACACGGAGGTTCTGGAGCATGTCCAGAGAAGCGCAATGAAGCTGGTGAATGGTCTAGAGCACAAGTCTTATGAGGAGCAGCTGAGGGAACTGGAGTTATTTATCCTGCAGAAAAGGAGGCAGAGGTGAGACCTCACCGCTCTCTACTACCACCTGAAAGGAGGTTGTAGAAAGGTAGAGGTTGGTCTCTTCTCCCAAGTAACCAGTGATAAGACACAAGGAAGTAGCCTCAAGTTGTGCCAGGGGAGGTTTAGAATGGATGTTAGGAAAAATTTCTTCACCAAAAGAGTTACCAAGCGTTGGAACAGGTTGCCCAGGGAATGATTTAAATCACCATCCCTGGAGATGTTTAAAAGATGGGTAGACGTGGTGATGAGGGACATGGTTTAGTGGTGGATTTAGAAGTGTTAGGTTAACAGTTGGACTTGATGTCCTTAAAGGTCCCTTCCAACCCAGACGATTCTATGTTTCTATGATTCTGTTGATGGCTCGTGTTGAGCTTCTCACCCACCAACACCCCCAAGTCCTTCTCCTCAGAGCTGCTCTCAATCCATTCTCTGCCCAGCCTGTATTTGTGCATGGGAGTGCCCTGACCCACGTGCAGGACCTTGCACTTGGCCTTGTTGAACTTCATGAGGTTTGCACAGGCCCACCTCTCAAGCCTGTCCAGGTCCCTCTGGATGACATCCCTTCCCTCCAGGGTGTTGACTGCACCACACAGCTTGGTGTCGTCACCAAACTTGCTGAGGGTGCACTCAATCCCACTGTCCATGTCACTGACAAAGATGTTAAATAGCACTGGTCCCAGTACCAACCCTTGAAGAATGCTACTGGTCACTGGTCACCACTTGGACATCTAGCCATTGACCACAATTCTTTGAGTACATCCAGCTAGCCAGTTCCTTATCCACCAAGTAGATCAGTCAAATCCATGTGTTCCAATTTAGACACCAGGATATCATGCAGGACAGTGTCAAATGCTTTGCACAAGTCCAGGTAGATGATGTCAGTTGCTCTTCCACCATCCACTGGTGCTGTAACCCCACTATAGAAGGTCACGTAACTTGTTAAGTATGACTTACCCTTAGTGAAGCCATATTGGCTGTCATGATCACCTCTGTATTGTCCATGTGCCTTAGCATAGTCTCCAGGAGGATCTGCTTCATGATCTTGCTGGGCACAGAGGTGAGACTGACCGGCCTGTAGTTCCCTGGGTCTTCCTTTTAAAAATGGGGGTTATGTTTCCCCTTTTCCAGTCAGCAGGAACTTCACCAGACTGCCACGACTTCTAAATATGATGGACAATGGTTTAGCAACTTCATCCACCAGTTCCCTCAGGACCTGTGGCTGTATCTCATCAGGTCCCACGGACTTGTGCACCTTCAGGTTCCTTAGATGATCTTGCACTTCATCTTCACCTACAGTGGGCAGTTCTTCATTCTCCCAGTCCCTGCCTTTGCCTTCTGTTAGTTGGGTGGTGTGGCTAGAGCCCTTGCTGGTGATGACTGAGGCATAAAAGCCATTGAATACCTCACCCTTCTCCATATCCTGGGTGACCAGTTCTCTTGTTTCCTTCTGGAGAGGGCCCACGTTTTCCCTGGTCTTCCTTTTGCCACTGACATACCTTTAGCAACTTTTCTTGTTGCCCTTGAAATCCCAAGCCAGATTTAACTTGATTCTTAATTTGTAGATGTATAAAATTATGGAAAATGTATTACATTCTAAATGCACATATGCAAAGTAAGGTTTACGTATTACCTGGTAAAATCGTGTTCCAAAACTGAGCCTACAGTGAAACTGAAGTGTTGTTTTGGTTTAGAAATCTGCTCCTTATCTTCTAATCTTTCATGTCCAGATCTCAGGAAAATCACTGGGAGCCAGGGACCCAATTTCCTAGGTTTTCAGGACTTTTTTTTTTTAATTATACATCCCTCAAAAAACTCAAATAACTTAATTATTGTTATTCTAGAGTCCTTACAAACCAATAAGCTGCTATAGCTCTACTGAAATGAGTGAATTAGCTGCAAAGTTGTTTGCCCCAAACACCTGAGGAACCATAAAATATTTGGGGAGAAAAATGGAAAGAAGAATAAGGTATTAATTGACTTTGACATTCAGAATCAGTAAAGCATAAATATACTTTTTCTTCTATACTGCTTGTTTTATTCGATTTTGATTTCTGCTCAGCTGACTACAAAGAACAGTCTAAGCACAGTGTAAACTTTATCAAAATAGAAAAACTTACGGAGCAATGAGCAAAAAGGCAAAAGTTAGGGCAAATGTTTAACTGCAAATGCAAAATCTTTTCCTCAAAGGATAGGTAAATTTGACGCAATTCCTTTTATTACTAATTTTACTTCACTGCACCTAAAATTCATCCATTGAAAATTTAGCCCATGTGTACCACAATCAAAAAAAATCTCTGGGGAAATGTGATCATATGCTGTGATGACTTTCTAGGGAGCAGCAAAAACAAAAGAAAAATAACTACTTCTATTTCCAAACAGAGAGGACAACCTTAAGGTAAAAATAAGGGGGGAAAATGGGTAACTTAAAACAAATGGCATAACAAAGATAAATTTGCCCTGTAGAATGAGCTAAACATTGTTATGTCATTAGAGCAGACATCAGCAAAATATTTTGAATAAACTGTGTGCTCTTAAAGATAATATCATTTTCCACTAGAAGTTTTTATTTTCCCATTGTTTTTCAACAAGTTTACTGGCTAGATTTTCAATTTCTACAGAGTTAACTTCCGCAGCAGAGGGAAATAGTGTCATCCATACAGCCAGTCACTGTGACGAGTTTTCATGAACTCAGATTAGAAAGGGGGCAAGTAGCCATTTATCCTATCTAAGGATGGAGGCCAATAAATCTGGGAATAATTAAATGAAAACTGGGATTTCCCGTTAGCAAATACTTTTTCTCAATAGTAGATTAGTGGATAACATCTCCTTTATTTTTTACCCCTAATATGACCTGTCTTTGAGAATATGCTTGTAAAATAAACAAAGAATGCATGAGGAAATGAATGCAGAAGATCCCTTGGATAAAAAGGAGACAAGGAAGAATAAAAATTACAAAAAAGCAGGAAATGCAATGGGGAACACACAACTCTTTTTTTTTTTTTCTACATTCATCTTTTTTTCTGTTTTGGAGACTTCCTTGAGGGGTTAATGAGCCCTGGGAGCAGCTAGCTGAGTTTTCCTAGCAACTTGCAGCCGTTGGAACTGAACATATGGTTTTAAGTCCAGCAGCTGCTCTTCTCGTCCCAAATTAACACAGCTGTTTGGGAGGTTCTAATAAGTCAAATGAAGGGGGTAAAATAGACGGTATGGACAGAGGAGGAGAATGAAAATACATACAGTAAATCCTGTCTTTAAACCTTTATTGAAAGTTCTAAGATTTTAGCCTGGGGGAGAGAGGCAGGGAGGCACATCTGCTCTCCTGGCATCAATGGTTATTTTTTTCCTTGATATGACAAGACCCAATACATGCAGCCCTTGGATTATTTGCTGATATTGTCAAAGGATGTTTTTGTTAGTAGCAATCTCGGAAGTAGTGAAGACAATAAAACTAAGGCATTTCAGGACATCTTATGGAGTTCCACGTTAATATGGCTTCAGCATTACTGTTCTTATTGACTAGCCATGAATTTGAAGCTGGAGCCCTGGAGGTGAAGAGCACATTTGCTCAGTATAAATTTCTTGAATGCAACTGATAAAACAGCATATGTCATAACAATATGATGATCAGTTCTGGATCTGAGCATGAGAATTTATTATAAATTGGAGAAACTGCTTGCATTCACGTAGACTGACACACAACAGACTAAACTGGAGTATCTTCATGAAAGAGCACTTCCCACAGGCTTATCATCCTCAGCCCATTGTCTCCAGAGCTGAGCGTGGGATGGGTATCATGTTGTTGAAATAAAACCTTTGGAAAGCCAGGAAAACAGAGGATTTCATAAACAGCAGTGCATCAATTCAGCCAACCTGGCTACCGTCCTTTTATCCTGACATCTGTGTCTAGTAGCCCATAAACAAATGAAAGGTCCAAGGTAGAAGAGTAACTCAATAATCTATGTGCTATCAATCAATCATTCTATACTTAAAAGCATTTGCAAAATAATGTCTTTTGCAATTTTCTTTGTTAGATACTTATTGAAGTCTTCCCCCACCTTTTTTTTTTTTTTTTAAATTTACTTACTGCTGCTTCTAAAGGAGTTCATGCAAGTGAAAGACTGAATATTCAGGCCAAGCCTAAGCATCCTTGGGTTTGGCAGAAGACAGCCTCTGTTAATGTGCCATTTACCTTTTATGCACAAAAGCTTGTTTGTACACCACTTGTTACTTTTCAAAAAGGAACAAATTTTTATTTCCCCCTCTTTGTAAGTCTGTTGGAACTTTTAAAACAGTGGTTTAAAAGACCAGCTTACTCTCTCTTTCTTTCTGCTTTGTTTGTATATAAACTGATATCAATCTTTCCATTTGTGGCAGAAAAATATTGGAGATTTCTGACACACCTGGATTTCATCTCTGTCAGCAATACTCTGGTGGTAGCCTTTTCAGCTTCACTTCACTTGAGGTTAACCCATCCTTCAAATTAAATACTCTGAGCCTAATTTGGCTCTATGGGGAATTCAGGATGATTCACTTGACATCATCATCTTCTTTCTACCCTCAAACTAGAAAATAAAACCTGAAAGAAAGTCAAGTCTTAGTAATATTCCTCACTGTCACCTATCCTGAGTGAATCTCTTTCTTCCTAAAGCTTCTGGATGATGGGTATTTGCAGCTCTATCTGAAAGGTAGTGGTTCTGAGCCTAAAGGTAGTGGTTCCGAGCTTTTTTGGAACAAGGGCATGGTTCTGATTCAGGGACCTACCCAACGTGTCAGCAACATGAAGAGATGGTCTTGAAGCAGGAGGCAGCCCTCAGTCAGCACAGCTGCATGTAGGCTGCCTTCTGCATCCCGCGACGTGGCTGCAAAAGTGAAGCTCTCAATGCCCACAGGCAGAGGAAGGGCAGATTCCTCCCTGCCCTACTTTCAAACGCTGACCGAAAAAGTCTCACTTAAATTCTCGGTTAATTCAAAACATAACTATTTGTTGCTGTAAAGTGGCAAACACTGTTACTTTTCTCCCTCTTTGCATGCATCTCTTTTCAAATCGAAACCGCTGGAGAAGCATAGACTATCCCTTGCTGCACAGAGGTCCTGGGCTTGGCATTGCAGGGCCCTGAGCTCAGTGAACAGTGTCTAAGTGGAACAAAAATAACAGTAAAAAAGTTTTTCAAATGGGCAGGCTTGGTTTATGTCAATGAGAGTATTCAAGTTAGTGGGTGCTGCTCTCAGTAGGATGTGGTTGACAGAGCAGGCTCTAAATGAGCAATTAATAAAGCTGTAGTTGGGTATGTACAGCTAGCTTTCCCTACAGTTCCACATCTGGGATATCACACATCTCATTCCCTGGGTGCTTACATGAAATAAACCCGTGAACTAGGAGAGTTTAGACCTAAGGGCCATCCCTAGGCTTACAACATTGTATGAAGCAAGTGCACTGGAAAAAAAAAGTACGTAGAAGTGAAAAAAGGGATATATATATATATGTGATTTTATTTGAGATGGAATAATAACAGGGAACATCAAGGTGAGTTTGGGATATAGCAAGACCTCAGCTCAAGTTTTTTGCGGCTTGCCACACAACCTTACCATTATCTTAACACATTTAATTATTAATACCTCTGTGGTGATGAATCAAAAGTGCTGCATTTGACTGGCACAGGATGGTAAGTGCTTTGAAAGTCATTATCCTAAACACAAAAAGATTTTGAATAATCCTTCAAAATGTCAAGGCACACATCACATCAGCAATTGTTAAATATTTCTTCTAAGGAAGAAGTTAATTTAAAGCACTTTTGATGTTTAATGCCACTCACGACAGCAGCTGAAAATTAACCCTCTGCTTTTCCCTCCCCCAGATCTTAGCAGCCTCAGTATAATATTCTAGGGTGGTAGGACATTTTCAATGCATCTTATTAAAAAGAAATCAAGGGCAGCCTTAGGAAGCTTGAAGGATGAAAAGCTCCACCAAACTTCTAAATCGATCCACAGGAAGCAAGGAACTGGGGATATTTTCTTGTCAAATCTATCTATAAAATGGGCCCATTAAAATTCTCCTTTTACTGCAGAAGATTGTCCTCCCTGCTGAGTTAAATTCACTGAGGAAATATCAAGCTCCTGGGCGGGATGATGCCCCCTTCCTGTGGGAGGGATAAAGCTGTATTTGGTAATTTTTCTATTAAATCACCCCCTTGCTAGATGAGTGGGAATGGGAAAAATGTGTGATGAGAGTCTAATAAACCTGTAGATATATGTATGTGTTATTGCTAAATGAAGAAAGTGCTTGAATTCTTACGATAAACACCAACATGGCTGGGAAGTTGTGAGTTGACCGTGAGATCAAAAAACAGTTTTAAAAATAGCATGTAAAGCTATGAGTTACAAAATTTGCTTCCTTCCTTCAACGTGCTGGCTGTTACTCACTCCTCATTAAAATGGATGGAAGTTTTGCAGTCTTGGGAATGAGATTAGTCCTAAGGACGAGATGCAAAGGGGTACTTGCCTGGTCATTGCTGAGAGTTTGCCTTATCTATGGAAATCATCACTTTTGTAAACCTGGTGCCAAATGTTGAAGCAGAAAATGTGAATCTCTGGGATTTCCAGGGATATAAAAGTAATCATTGGCGTAAGTACTTTTTGTCTGTGGTTTTATACATCCATTCTTTTAAAATATCTTCGTATTTTTCCTTCTAGTTATCTGATTTCTTCACACCAAGCCTTAACAATCCCCAAATGTTTAAAAACACTGTCAATAGCAGAATTTCAACATTGCCGTGATGCATGAAACTTCTCCTCACCCTAACCTGAATATATCCTTTAAGGAGGTGATAAGCCTCAGTTATCTACTATGGTGGACAATTGCTTTGGGTTACTCTTTGGGAGACACTGTAAATAACAACAAAACAAGCAAACAAACAAACCTTTGTAATTGTATGGTTACAGATGTATGAGAGAAGAAAAAAAAAAAAAAGCAGGAAAATGTTCTCTATTTTCAAGAAAATGTTCTGTCCCTAAATTTTAAGAGCAAACTATGTGCTGAAGCCAAACATAATTAATGAAGTGTAAAGTTCTAGAGAAATAGTGAGATTCATTGTGACCCAACTGCCAGAACAATATTCAGAAATCTTAAATCCTTTTACATGAGTAATATCAGACTGGAAGTCTTTGCTTCATAGTGAAATTGCTAGTTCATCCTCGGTCTGGTTGAATTCACAGAGTGGCCAGAAGCTATCGACTGGAGAAAATCATCTCTGATAGCCACCGATTAAAAAAAAAAGAATAAAGAAAGCTCAGCTAGACTGTGTGGTCCTGTAGGCACGTAGCAGCAGAGTTAAGAGTTTTCATTTATAAGAAACAGAAGTGCTTGACAGGGATCTGTACGTTGGAAAAGAACATGGTGAACAAAGCTGGTGAGATAGCTGAAGCTCTGTAATGATCTTCTCACCTGTTACATAGCGCCTCCTACAGCAGTGTGAAGCACGTGTTCTTTGTATATTCGGCAATCAATATCAGCTTCTGTCTTTAAAGTCTCTGAGCAACTTGGTAACAGAGAAACCAGCCACCAGTCAGCAATACTGGGCATGTCTCAGGTAGATCCTCTTGTTAACAGGATCTCAGAGTCTCAAGGGCTGTGAAGGACTCTTGGAGCAGACCCACAGCTGTGGACCTCCAAGACTGTCCTGTCATAAGCATAGGTAGAATATACCTCTGGGTGTCCAGGTTGGGGTTTCTATACATTCAAGATGAGCAATATTTTTCCTGTCCAGATGACTCTCGGTTTAGACGACAGAAACACTGAAACCGGACAAGATAAAAATGAAGTCTCCAGTACAGAGAGAAAAATATGAACCTTCAGTGTTAAACTGTACTCAATCCCACCTCACAAAGTGAAGTATGTCGGGTGTAAAAGCTCAGAAATATGGAGAAAAAGACAAAACTGACTATTATAGCATAATCAGAATAAACATTTTAAGTCAGCCATTAGTAGGCCTTTACCTCATCTGACAAGATATAAGAAGAGAAGCATATCTTAAGCTAGGAAAGTATTTAATAACAAACTTTTTTTAAGATTTTATAAGAACATCAATGTAAAATAGATGTAAAATATTCAAATATGCAGTGTAAAGCAACTAAGATTTGTATCTGTGGGAGTTCCACCAATCTCCTCACTATTAATTTATTTAGCTTTTAAGTCCCTTTCAGAGATATAAAAATATTACATACTTTTAGAAGCCTGCAATGACCATTTAACTGAATTACTCAGGTCACAGAAGCACTAAGTGACTAATTAAAAAAAAAAAAATAATTCTAAGGGATCCTAATTCTAGGCCTAATATTCCTAAATTCATCAGCACTACCATATTGGAGAGTAAATAACTTGGCACTCTACAGAAAACAAAAGAGTGAAACAACATTTAAATTTTATGAATTTTGGAGAGCTCTTTGCAATGGCAAAGCATTCAGTTGTTACAGAGGCAGTTTAGTAAGACACTTTATAATCAACAAAGGAAAACAAGTATTAAAAAAACCCACTTCATTGATGGTATTGAATAGTGAAATCCTGCTCAGTTAGGGAAAATAGCAAAACCTCAACTACAAATTCTTAAACACAAATGGAACATTTTCTAATTAATCTGCCAGTAATAAATCTAAGCCATATAGAAAAATATACTGAATTTAGTTTTCAAATTCTGCAGGCTACATCTCACTTTTTTCCCACCTAGCCATTGCAAACTGAACAAGGTGCTAAGACCGTTGAGTAGAAGCATTTAAGAAACCTGATCCAGCTGTAAAAGTGTGGCTAAAATATTTCACGGTAGATTACATTGTATTATTTATTAAATTTATTTAGGTATGATTAAAGACTCCAGAATAGTCTTCTAACGTTAGTTGTGCCACACATGCAACAGTAATACTAAATACCTGAGTAACATTCTTCACGACA
Organism: Burhinus oedicnemus; assembly: GCA_008921705.1. NCBI lineage: Eukaryota > Metazoa > Chordata > Aves > Charadriiformes > Burhinidae > Burhinus > Burhinus oedicnemus. The sequence continues at coordinate 2,596,482 of VFFE01008974.1, forward strand.
ATGTGTGCTCTTTCTGCTTAGGAAAAAACATATACCAATGATACGCAGTTAGTTTGGCATCCGTTCAGTCTTTGGCCTTTCTGACAAGGATAACACTGAATGTCAGGGATTATGGACACAAGGAATTGAGATTGGTTATTCTGAGTGAAGCTACCAGTATATTTCATAGATTTGTCCATTTAAAGGTTGGAAGAGGTCAATACAGCTATGTAAATGGAAACTGTATATGACGCAAGCCATAGATCTCAACATTTCTCTTCTCTGTTACCTTCCATGATTTTATAGCCCGTTCATGAAAGTCACCAAGGAGTCAAACTAGAAGACAGCACTCTCTAACTGAGCCATTTTTGAATCAGCGAAGTATCTGCGCTTGCCCTGGTGAGGCCGCATCTGGAGTCCTGTGTCCAGTCCTGGGCTCTCCAGTTCAAGAAGGACAGGAAACTGACGCAGAGGGTACAGCAGAGGGCTACAAAGATGACTAGGGGGCTGGAACATCTTTCTTATGAGGAAAGGCTGAGGGACTTGGGTCTTTTTAGTCTGGAGAAGAGAAGACTCAGAGGGGATATCATCAATGCTTACAAATACTTAAAGGGAGGGTGCTGGGAGGATGGGACCCGTCTTTTTGCAGTGGTGCCCAGTGATAGGACAAGAGGTAACGGGCACAAACTTGAATATAGGAAGTTTCACCTAAACATGAGGAGGAATTTCTTGACTTTGAGGGTGGCAGAGCACTGGAACAGGCTGCCCAGAGAGGTGGTGGAGTCTCCAACTCTGGACACATTCAAAACCAGCCTGGATGCCACACTGTGCAACCTGCTCTAGGTGACCCTGCTGTGGCAGGGGGGTTGGACTAGATGATCTCCAGAGGTCCCTTCCAACCCTGGTGATTCTGTGATCTGGTGAGTAAGTCTGCAGCACTCAAAAGGAAACACTGCTCCCAGCAAAGCAGAAATGATTTGCTGTGATCTGGCTGTCCCTCGCATCCGGGTATCCCATGCAACTACTTTGGCATGGGTGTAGTCCCACTGATGCAAAGCAGGCAAACGTGAGAGAAGCGCGTGCGTGGTACGGTGCTGCTTCGCCAAGAAAATTCTCATCTCACCTGTCATTCACAAGGAGGCTGTAATACCCGTGGAAATGCATTGTAGACTTTGCTGCCTTTTATTCTGAAACCGTTTAGTGCATTTACATTTTCTGTGAAACTCAATCAACTTTCCAGCTTTTCTTTTTGAACCTTTTCTTTTTCCCATTAGTCTGTTAATAATTGTTGCTTTCCTGGCATCCTTGTTCTGTTGGGTTATTATGCATTCCTCAGCATTGTGAAAAATGAAAAATGGAAAAAAATCACATGCTTTTCAGCTGACTTAACACTGCGTAAAATGCTGAAATTATTAATTGAACATCTTGATTATAAATTAGGTGGAAATAATGTTGAAGAAGCAGCCCCTAGTCATATAGGTTTATTATTAGGGCTACGCACTGAATGATTTGAATTCCATTCTAGTAGTGGTAAATATAGTTATTATGGAAGAATGTGAGCTCATGGATTTTGGCTGAATGTCAGCTGAATCAAGCAGGATATTTCATCCATAATTTAAAATTGCATGTCCTAAAACAATGTCTGTGTTATCTCCTGCTTCCATTCTTGCAAGAATAACGTGGTTATGATCTTACATAAGATAAGGAAATTATTTCAGCCACTACAGAATAACTAATTGGCAATAATACTGTTGTCAGCTGTCCCTGTGTGCAGCAGCACCCTATTGTGCTAAGCACCGTAGGCTCACAAGAAAAAGTTTGCGGTGCATTTGTATGATGATGGGCGAATTGCAGCTGCTGTGGGAGATTTCAACATTATTGCTGGTGGCGTTAGATGACCTTATATAGTTTGTTTGGATGCCAGACTCGCTAAGTGGAAAGATATTATTCAGACTTCATGGGTGCAGTTTTTCCTTCCCTAGTGTATTTAGCAGGGCCAAGGTTTCATGCTAAGAGTCACTCAGTTGGATACCACACAGTTTAATGCTGCCTCATAAGTCATAATTTCTTATCCTCCTGATTTACCTTAGTGTTACAGATTGTGTATGTGTTGGACTATTATTTGTGCTTTAGTATATACAACGCTGACCTTGGTAGAGTCCCAGGCTGGCCAAGCCATTTAGGCACTACCATAATAGATAAGTTAAACAACAGCTACAATTGTTGTCGACTATCCAGATAGGCTTGGAGCTCAAGATCTGCTGTTTGACAAATGTGCCGCCTCACCACTGCCGCAGCATTGCAAGGGAACCCTATTCATCTTAACAAATATTGCAAAAACAAAGGCAGATCTGATTTGAGGGAACTGAAAGGTTCATCTATGTTTGTTTGGGGGCTCTAGAGGGTTAGGGGAAAGGTTCGCCTGAGAGGTTAAGAGCTTAGCTCTGTCCTGGATTGAAGTAAGCTTTTAAATCTGAACAGCTTTTCCTTGAGGCTGCAGAAGTCTGATGAGACCTTCATTATTTCAAATTTCAGAATACCCTATTTCTCACTATTTTCTTTCCTCCTTTTAACTCTAAGATTTTTCTCCTCCTCAGATAAGAAAAGACCCAGTGGCTTCAAGCAATCTTGGGCTCTAGCCTGGTGACTTCTTTTAATTTCCTGGCTGTTCTGGTTCATCTGAATTTTCCAGACTCAGCCCCGTAAGTTGCTTGCTGGGAGCAAGTCACTAGGAGATGAGGACTTCTTACACTGGTAGGGGATACTCTGTACCTCTCAGGATTACTCCTCGTGTCCTAGACTCCCCTTCTGGACACAGTGAGATGTGGGAAGCTTGAGGAAAGTAGGGCTATACCATATTCTTCTGTGCAGAAGTAACATATGGGGAAGATAGCCAAGAACATGTACACATAAAAGCGAATAATTTCTACAGTTCTCACTCCTTCAAACTCTTCTCCATATCTGTATGAAGCAAGTAATTACCACTGCTGCCTAGAGGTCTACACCCAGGTAAAGGAATAAGGGAATGTTGCTCTAAATTGCCTAAAAAAATCCACAAAAAATCCCAAGCAAAAGATATACCTACACAAGGATCCTTCCTTAGTTCCCATGTGAAATGGTTTAGACAGCTCTGGAAAGAAGTACAGAGAATGCAAAGTTTGATCAAGAGCGCTAAGTTTGATGAGCAACCTGACAAGGCAGAAAACCTTAACAGATTTTTGCAGTAATTCCTGTGTAATGCTATCAAACAAAACTTTTACCATGTAGCACGCAACGCTGCTGACGCAAAAGGGCCCAGAAGAATGTCAGTGCAGATTGCTTATGAAAATCTCACTCACATTGTCTAAGTGGGGATGTCTGGAGTTGTACATTTAAGTGATGCTGTTAGGGAGGACCATCACTTGTGTCCCACCATGGCAATCAGATGCTTAGAAAATCAGATGCTGGCTATGGGTGATTACTGGACAAACCATGAAGAGCACCACACTAGTTTGTTCTGAGGCACTGTTCTGCAAACGTTAGCTGGAATTAGAAAAATAAATTCACTTGACTGACAAGGGTGGCTTGTTTTGCTACCGCTTTACATCATGGATGGTCAGCCTTATGCTGTCAAGTTACATGTGGCTTGAAATCTGGTCAAGTGTGGCTCATTTCCTTGGGCTACAGCATCGGACATTAGAGGTGGTTGTGGCGTTAATTGTGCATCCTGAAGTTCTGGCCTTCAAGAAAGACATGCAATGAGGTCTGCTGAAGCCAGAAACAGCAGCAAAATAGCTTCATCCTCTCTGGAAATGCAGAAGCCAAGGCGAACTGTTGTTCTCACTACCTACATTCCTGGAGCTTCTCACCTTGGCTGTCATAGGCATGCGATATCTCTTCTGATGGTACAGACATTTAACATCCATTTCATGGTTTGACTACATTGTCCCAAAATACTGTAATATTCTCTGCTGGATTAAGAGATGTCTGCAGAATGTGCTCAGTGTCAGCTTCTCTTTTTGTGTGTGTGTGTACTTTTCCTATATTAGCTTTCTCCTATTGGTTAAAGTTTCTTCTGAACTTACAAGCATCTCAAGTACTTGGTTTATGGGTATTTCTTCTGTTCTCAGTGTTATATCAATTGACAGACTTCAGGTAGGAAAGAATTCTTCAAAAACAGAAGTGTCTGTTCAGTTATTTTTGTTGTGTTTGTTTTGTTTTATTAGTTAGTGCGAGGAGCTGTCAATTTTTGGGAAAAAAAGGCAAGAGTAAGCTTGTAGGTAAAGATATATGGCTTAGAAACCCTCAAAATGGATGCAGCTGGAAAATTAGAAATACTTCAAATATACATTAAGAAATAGGAGTTTTTAGCATAAAGTTACCTGAAGTGATTTGGCATGGTTGTCTGATCCTAAGCAAGACTATGTCTTTGGTGGTATCCCAAACTCAATGTTGAGGTGTTGAGGAATGAAGTTCCTGCCACAAAGGGAAAAATACAGCAGGACTGGTATGGAGTTATTGTTCAATTAATAGCTAATGTGTTTGCAGCTCTCCCCTTCTTTCTGACACCACCAATTCTACAAATTTATACCATGAATTTTTTACCCTGGTTATGGAGTACAAAAACACCAATATAACTTTCTCCTGATCTTGCATCTGTATCTTATCTTACAATGTATTACTAAGGACAAACTACTGACCTGATTATTTCTAAGTACTAAACATTATCTGGTGAAATACAAGAAGATTTTTTAACCTGTTACTCAGCTTTTTGAATGTAGGTCCTCTGTTCTAATACAAGAAGTGTTCCAAAAATATTTTTGAAAATTAGAGTAGTACTATAAGGATATCATGGCTTATCTGCCTGGTTCCTTCATCAGTCTGTATTAACCCCAAGTGCTCCAGAGGAAGATGGAAAAGAACTAAAATTATTAGAAGCAGTAAATTCCAAGATTGACATTATAAAACACAAATGGATAAAGTGTTACTCCAATATTTAGATGGTGGATTTTGCCATGAATTGCAATACTTTATTTCCTCAGTTGTTGTTACTTTTAAAATTTAAGATACAAAAAAAACCATGGTGTAATGATTGCCACATTGTGCATTTTTTGTGTTTAAAATCTTTATGAAAATATTTTATGCTAGACCACCTAGCTAGGGTTTATCATCTAGCAATGGCTAGCAGCAGGTATTTGCAGAAAGGGTGTAAGAAATCAGGGCATGCAGCAAGTGCACCAGGTTTTGGCAAGGGGTCTGAATACTTAATGAGACATAACAAAGTGGGGAGCCAGCAGAACAGCCACCTTGGACTTCCAAAGGGCAGACTTTAGCCTGTTTAGGAGCATGGTTGAGAGTGTCCCTTGGGAGACAGTCCTGAAGGGCAAAGGTGCCCAGGAAGGCTGATCATACTTTAAGCAGGAACTCTTAAAAGCACAGGAGAAGGTCGTCCCCATGTCCCGAAAAACAAGCCAATGGGGAAGAAGACCAGCCTGGCTAAATAGAGAGCTTTGGCTGGACCTCAGGAACAAAAGAAAGTTAATGTTCTTTGGAAAAAGGGGTTGGCAACTTACGAGGAATACCAAGATGTAGTGAAGCTATGCAGGGGGAAAATGAGAAGGGCCAAAGCCCAAGCAGAACCCAGCTTGGCCACTGCGGTTAAAGATAATAAGAAGAGATTCTTTCAGTATATCAATAGAAAAAGGAAGACTAGGGAGAATGTAGGCCCACTGATGAATGAGATGGGCACCCTAGTGGTGGAAGACACAGAGAAGGCGGAGTTACTGAATGCCTTCTTTTCTTCCGTCTTCACTGCTAAAGCTGTCCCTCATGAATCCAAGACCCTGGAGGCAAGGGGAAAGGTCTGGAGAGAGGAAGACTTTCCCTCAGTTGAGGAGGACTGGCTTAGAGACCACTTGGACAGGCTGGACACCCATAAGTCCCTGGGCCCTGATGGGATGCACCCGCAAGTACTGAGAGAGCTGGCAGATGTTATTGCTAGAACACTCTCCATCATCTTTGGAAGGTCATGGGGAACAGGAGAGGTGCCTGAGGACTGCAAGAAGGCCGACATCCCTCCAATCTTCAAAAAGGGCAAGAAGGAGGACCCAGGGAACTACAGGCGGGTTAGTCTCACCTCTGTCCCTGGGAAGGTTATGGAGCGACTCATTCTGGATGTCATCTCCAAACACGTTGAAGAACAGGAAATTATTGGAAGTGGTCAACATGGATTTACCAAGGGTAAATCATGCTTGACCAATCTGATAGCCTTCTATGATGTTATAACTGGATGGCTGGATGAGGGGAGAGCAGCAGACATCATCTACTTTGACTTCAGCAAGGCTTTTGACACTGTCTCCCATGACATCCTCATTAGGAAGCTGAGGAAGTGTGGGCTAGACGAGGAGAGAGCGAGGTGGCTTGAGAGCTGGCTGTGTGACAGAACTCAGAGGGTTGTGATTAATGGAGCAGTGTCAAGTTGGAGGCCTGTAACCAGTGGTGTCCCCCAGGGGTCAATACTCGCTCCAATCTTGTTCAATATGTTCATCAGTGACCTGGATGAGGGAACAGAGTGTATCCTCAGCAAGTTTGCTGATGATACCAAACTGGGAGGGGTGGCTGACACTCCGGAGGGCCGTGCTGCCATCCAGTGTGACCTGGACAGGCTGGAGTGCTGGGCAGAGAAGAACCTAATGAGGTTCAACAAGAGCAAGTGTAGGGTCCTGCACCTGGGGAGGAAGAATGCCAGGCACCACTATAGGCTAGGGGTGGACCTGCTGGAAAGCAGTTCTGAGGAGAAGGATCAGGGGGTCCTGGTAGACAGTAAATTATCCATGAGCCAGCAAGGTGCCCTTGTTGCCAGGAAGGCCAATGGAATCCTGGGCTGCATAGGGAAGAGTGTGGCCACTAGCTCAAGGGAGGTCATTCTCCCCCTCTACTCGGCACTGGTGAGGCCACAACTGGAATACTGTGTCCAGTTCTGGGCTCCCCAGCTCAAGCGGGACAGGGAACTACTGGAGAGAGTGCAGCGTAGGGCAACAAAGATGACTGGGGGATTGGAGCACCTCCCTTAGGAGGAAAGGCTGAGAGAGCTGGGACTCTTTAGCCTGGAGAAGAGAAGGCTGAGGGGAGACCTTATTCTTGCTTAGAAGTATCTAAAGGGTGGGTTGAAGGAGGACAGAGCCAGACTCTTTTCAGTGGTTCCCAGTGACAGGACGAGGGGCAACTGGCACAAGTTGGAACACAGGAAGTTCCATTCAAACCTAAGAAAAAACTTCCTTACGGTGAGGGTGCCAGAGCACTGGAACAGGCTGCCCAGGGAGGTTGTGGAGTCCCCTTCCTGGAGATTTTCCAGACCCGCCTGGATGCAGTCCTGAGTAATGTGCTGTAGGCATTCCTGCGTCAGCAGGGAAGTTGGACTTGATGATCTCTAGAGGTCCTTTCCAACTCTGAAAATTCCATGATTCCATGATTCCGTGATAGATTGCATGCACATTATCATATTTAACATTAAGGGATCGCTCTTCCATATGAAAACTCTTGTTTTCTCTATTTCACCCTCAGTATCTTGTATTTTGTAGCAGACAGCCCTACACTTGATGTCTTAAAAATCAGAAGCAGAAGAATTTCTTCCTTTCTGAGATTCCTTCTGATACCAGGTAGAGCTGTGCATATTCATCATCAAACTCCTAGCAAAGAAGGAATCTGGGATCTGACAGAAAAACAAACATTAACGTTAGGAAATAGAAGTGGGGTACCTTTGACACTTGAAGAATATCGGTTTTTTAGTGAGATGGTTCTGATTAAAAAGCACATACAAAAGTGTTGGGGAAACTCTAAAAGCCACAACCAGGACTTCAGCTAATGTGGTGTCTGAACCAGTAAGTTTGACATGCTTTTAAACAAAGGAAAAAAGATCCAGGTTAAGCACTATATCAAATAAAAAACAAACACTAAGTATGGTATTCACTCCTCTCAATTTTTTCTATCTAAATGTGAGGCACGCAGTTTAAGTTGAGCACCAAGACACTTTCTACAGTCAGCAGAGAAAGGATATCACTTCCAGATGAACAACAAAATTCATGAACAACAAATTCATCAACAAAAAGATATCTGAGATGGGGGGGAGATCAATCATCCTCTTCCAGTGACTGTTTTTCTCCATCGAGTATGGGGAAAGTCTAGAATCGCAGCTTAAATTTGATGCCTAACTTTCAGACAGATAAAATTAAGTGAGATGAGTCCTACGCTAAATATCTACCACCCCATCACTTTTTCTTCATGGTTGGATTCATTGTTGTTAATGGTTGATTTCACTTTCAGCTCTTATACACTGGCAAATTGCTCTTGCTCTCTGCTTTTGTATATTTCAGGGGAATATTTGTACTGAGTAAATAAAACATTGCCCAAATTACAGGAAAAATCAGTTTTCTGCATATTTTTAAAAGACTTACATAAAAGTCACATAATAAACTTAATCTCTCAATTGTTGCCTGAATGTTAAAAGAAAAAAAAAATAAAGGGGGAGGGGGCACATATTTTTCCTTATAACCTGTTTAAAAAGTGTAAATTTGCCAAGCTCCTTTACTCCTTATTCACAGATATAAACCAGAGTTTGCAAGGATTCATGCTTCAGAGATTAATTCTGTCCTGAAAAAAAGTGTCTGATTCCTGTAAACAACAGCCCAGAGTAAATCAACATGCAGTTTGTATTTTTGATTTATAGTAATGAACTGTTTTGTGTAAATCAACCAATGATCCTCAAAGAAAGGTGCCCTGAGGCTTTAAGGCAACTGAGCTACTGCTCAGAAACTGACTTCAAGTGGAGCAACCTGGTTGAAATATCATCTCCCCGGTTTGAGAAAGCTTTTCATTTTTAATTGAAAGTAGGAGCACTGGGCTAGAATATAAAAGGCCTTTCAGTTCCCTGCCAAAGCCCCATGACACCACACATCAACGTCTTTTTTTTATTTTTTTTTTTTATTTATCAGTGAGTTAATTTACAGGTTTGGAGGGGAAATGTATAGCTGGATCTACTCCACTGTGTTCTGATGTAAAATAACCCCTTGTAGCTACCTTTGTTAGCAGTTGAACTTACGCTGTGCAGTTCTTGATTGAGGTCCAGCTTCATCATGTTGTTATGACGCAGGTTGACATAAGTGAGTAGTGAAGAGGATTAAAGAGTAACTGCAAATGAGAATATATATACATGTAAAAATACCTTTATTTAATTTTTTTTTTTCTGGTGAAAGTTTGGGATTTCCTGCTCTCACTGGAACCCAAACATAAGTTTTGTTGTTGTTCATATTTTCTGTAAGAGTTCATGCTGGGCAAATTATATCCACAGCAGCAGAGCATCAATGAGAGGCAGACAGGAAAACGATTTAATCACAGAAATAATTTAGAGCAGGGATACAACCTTGTGCATTTTCCACCCCACCAGCTTGAAGGTCATTACACCTCAATTGGTAGGAAGAAAAGAAGAAACTCTGCTTTGTGAGAATGGACATCTCACCAACAAACTTCCCATTAAGTATATGAGACAGATGCTAGCAAATGTCACCAGTGAAGGTTCTCCCTGAGCAAGTACAGCCAAAAAACATCGGGTCAAAAATAGCAATCAGAAAACCACTAGTTACCCCATCTTTTGGCAGACCAGCTTCCTTTGCCCTGCTTTTGAAAACACCAGCTGGTAATGCACAACCATGTTTCCATTTGGGGACCTTAAATACGCATCTGCAGAAGTATACCCTTGGATGTAGTTTGTCTCAAAGCACCAGTCCTTCAAAGACTTTTTAGGATGACTTTCTAGGAAGCATGGAACTGTCTTTCTGACTGTGGTTCAAGTTGCTACAGCTAACGGCATTACCGTCATATGTATGGTTCACGTGACCAAGACTTGAAGTCCAGCACCGAAATCCTCAGATGTTCTGTGCACGCAATCCTGTGTAAGCAGTAAGGAGCACTTTTTCTTAGAAAAGGAAAAAATAAAATCTATTACCAACCATTATAAAAAAAAAAACAAATTGAGAAATTTGCCCCTTTGTGGATATCAGTCAACTTATCAAAGAATTAGCAGAACCACAGATTTTGGTGGTTTCTTTCCACATGCCAAAAATTGCAGTGGATTCTGAAATGTGTTATGGTAAAGTGAAAGGAAAAGAAACAGGCTTCCTCCTGAAGCTTTTCCAAACCGTAAATGCATTTATTTATCAACCTACAGTATCGGATATACCTGCTCCCGGTGGACTCACTTAGTACCAGGAATTATTGCTGAACAGAAAGCTTATTTAATCTATTATGGGTCAGAATTTTTATCAAGCTGCTTAATTAGAGTTCTCTCTCTCTCTCTTCTTTTTTTAACAGCTTAATGAGGAGTTTCATCACTCCTGCCAAGATGAGTCAGGTGTTTTCAAACAGATGAGTGTGATGTCAGTAAATATGTAATAAGATATATCTTCGTTGTATCTTCCATTCGGAAGTGAGGTCAAAAGCTTCATTAGTTCAATAATATTTCAAGGAACTGTTTAAAACTTTTAGTAAGGGCATAATATGACACATAGTCTTTTTTTAGCTATAGCCTCCTAAAAGTTAAATCAGATGTTTAATGAAAATTAGTCATCTAGGCTCCCTATAAAACTTTCAGATGGCTTTATATGAAATATATCCCATTTTTGGAGTCTCTTTCACCAGGGAACTACTGCCACATAACATTTTAATTGAAATTATTTGGTATCAAATAGGAGAGGGAAAAGGGAATAACATCTCAGTTGTTCCAAAGAATGACCTCATTTGTTATATGGAAAACATTACTTTATGAAAATACATGAAGAAATAATAGGAATATGGTACAGGTAAACAAATAAGGCAGGAAGTTTTTAAAAATTACTCTCCTAATTTTAAAAAAAACAACAATAATCCTGAGACAGCTATTTGGCATGAAGCGTTTCCACTTAAATGATGGAAGTCTCAAAAATAATAGTAACTGAAGAGGATCTAAATTAATGGAAAGTGTCAAATAACTGTGATTATTACTTGCAGCACAGTTTCTACCTCTGATACGGCCCGGATTTGCTGAAGTTCTTGTTGCTCTGTATGGGGTGTGCTACTGCCAAGCAGGACCAGTATCACGCCCAGCGCTCTGTATGGAACAGTAAAAATGCAACTTCACAGAGCAGGTCAGGTTTCAAGGTTCTGGGAAGCTAAGTCCTTGCAACAACCTACCTCAGGTGATGTTGTTGGAAATTTTCCCTCCTATGGACTTTAGGATTTCTATACATTTTCTGTAGTGCATTTTGTTTGAAACCCCAGAAGATGTAAATCCATAGAGGTCTATTGACTTTGGTGGTGCTACTTCATTGCACGCTCATCAAGGATCTGGTCCCACTGAGGTTTTATCAACTACAAACACAGGAGTCATGGGACAAGCTCATGTTTTCAATGAAGTCAGTACAAATTTTATTATTGACTTCAACAGCACCAGCATTTTAATCACAGGTATTTTGTAAGGTCACTCAAAACCAAAATTTCCCATTAACTCAACTGAAATATTTAGGTGAACAAAGATGCTAGAGTGGACAGACTTTGCAAGATAATTCACTAAACCATGCCAATTAAAACATCATACATCGTAACAGAATACAGACCAATTCCAAGTTTAACATCTGTAAACAAAATAAAATGGTCTAAATATTTCTTAAAAATTGCTATCAGGATAATAGTAGTAGAACTTTCTGATGAAATGATGCAGGAATCTGAAAAAAAAAAAGGCTGCATTATCAACATTTGATTTTAACGACTCTCAGTAAAAGGACAACATACTTTCTGGGAAAGCAAAATAAGTCTCAAATTTACATCACTATTTTGCTGCTTCTTCTGGAGAATGCTGACATGAAAGGCAGCAAATAAAGGAAAGGGAAACCATGCAGGTGAAAAACACGCAGTCTCTTAAAGGCAATCAGATTCTGTTTATAAAGGTTTCTTTCTGCAGCTGGAAAAATACTGAGCTAAACCCTTAACCTTATTGAAACAGAGTCAAGAGATTATGAATACCAATCTCTAAGGAATCAACAAGCATACATGGGATTTCTGTTTGAACAATGATCTAATCTGTGCTTTTATTACATGCTATTGGTAAAATCCTGGCTATGGTGAAGTCACTGATAAAACAATATGATTTTGCTCCACTTTAATTGCATTTCCTATTCAAACTATACATGATCATTCTGGAATTCCAAAGCTGACAGAGTTTGGCTTATATTCTGTAAATTATACTAGCCTAAATTTGTGGAAGTAAGATGTACCTCTCATTTGCTTTTACTGATTCTGTAACAAAGGACCAGAAGAAAACAGAATGCATCTTATTTGGGAGATAATTGTGGTGTTCTTCTCAGGTAGAGCAGCACTTTATTTCATGAAGAATGCCACTGAACTTTCTGCAAATCAGCATAATGTAATATGGCAAGATTTTTTTTGTCTTTATGCAATTTATTTTCTATATTTAGATTAACAAAGAGTTCTAGCAGAAGACTAAAACCTTAAGATCTCTACAAAGACCTTTTATAATTGGGGCCAACAGACAGATAGACCCCAAGAAGTTCCATTCTGAGGGACACAAAAAAATTAAAAGTTTCCAATTGATCACAAAAATAATTTGAAAATCTCTGAAATAGATATATCTGTCTGTCCATCTCTCTGTCAATCCATTCCTCTTCCCCAAAGATAAAATTTCTCACACTCCAGGCAGAATTTCTTTGGTTTGCCAATTCATTACTCTGGTATGTTTTGAAATGTCAAATAGCTATTTATTTCCCAGTTATGTTTATGACTGTAAGTGCTTTAGACCATATGAATATATGCTTTAAAGTTCAGGATGCATTTGTATCCATTGATCAAATGAAGTCTTACCAGCAGCTGTGTTCTTTCACAGAGACAACAATTTCGTGATATATTCAAATTACAAGGTGTTTTGAAGTCTTTTTGAGATGAACACATGTATAAAAATATAAGACAATCTCAGACCACTGGTGAACCATGACGTGGTACGTAAAGTCACCATCCTTATGACAACTGCCTGTAAAAATAACACAGGTCACATCAATGTCTTCAGTAGCTAGTGACTTTGTTTACTCCATTTCAGGTGCCAGGGTGGATCCAGTCCAGCCCAGGAAGAATGAACTGGCATAGACGGAATGACAGACATTAGGCATAAGTACTTTTTATATCAAGCCTTTGGCAAGTTACTTGTTGGAAAAATCTGTTCTCATGAACACAGTCCAAAATCTGCAAGTTGTGCTACTAAGGCATATGATAACTTCTACTATCCAGGGATATGCTAATACAAACCATCCTGGGATATGCCAAACCATTGCCAGGATAATGGCTCATTCCAGATGCCAGTCAAGGTCCTTTTTGACAGCCTTAGGGCATTTCAGTATAAAAGCAGTTTTGACTGGGTTGTTCAGAGCAGAGGATCTTTTATTTTTTTATTTCTTTTCCCCCATCAGAAACTGTAAATAAACTTTGAATGAAAAGAGGATGGAACGTTGAACAATTCCCCTTGTTCACCATGACTTCTAATTATTCATTTACTGTTCTGGTTTTGGGGTTTTTTTATCTCCCCACATGTTGCATCTAACATAAAAACTTCTTCTTTCCCATTATTTATAGGCCATGGACAGGGGACAAAAATAACAAACACAAACATAATGGAAAAAGTGAGAAGGAAAGGTAGAAATAAGGCTTTCTAGATTTTGTGGTTTCAGAACAGTAAAGTAAGAGGTTGAATACAGATGGAAACAAGAGATTAAGTATGATCAGCTGCCACACATGGTCAATTTTTCAGTGAAATCTTAAAGTTGTTGTGATGCTGTATTCACAAAGTATTAGCCAGTTCTCAACTATTAGATTATGCACCAGATAAATTACTTAATATATGCCTAAAGCTATGGAGAGTTAATTTCTAATCGTAAAACGTCATACTGGTAACACTAACAACTAGGATTGTGGATTTTTATTTATTTATTTATTTTTAAATTAAATTTATGCAAGCAGTTAAAAAACTGCCCAAGGACTAAATGTCACTGGGAATGAAAGGGAAAGGTCAAGGAATTGCATACTTTTAATGCAAATTTGATCACAAAATATTCTGCATTTACTTTTGCATGAGATTCACTCATAGTTGTGAGAGTCATAGATGAGAAGAGAAATATGGTCCTCCAGAAAAACATAACTGATAAAGGTTCATTCAGGTTCAAAGAGAAATCTGTGGGGAAAAAAAAAAGTAACCATGAAACCCAAAGCTCCTGTAGGAGGTTTAACCAGTACATTAACTAATAATTACCCTTAATTAACTGTAATTAATACCACTTAATATTCATCAGATAATATTAAGTATTAGAGTAATATTAATATTACTTCATATTAATTAAGATGAATTATTAACTATTGGAATAGCCTACCAGAATGCTAAGGTGATTTTTTCATTACTTAAAGATTTTGCGTTAAAACTAGATTTTTTTTAAAGCACAGAATAGTTCTGCACTGCTCTGAGCTCCTTATACGATCCCCCTCTTATTACTTATACGATACATTGATATCATATCAGAAGTTCAGTTGCATACTCAGCTAAATTAACTAGCTACGAATAAGCTGGTTTACTTTGTGAACATATTAGCTTGCATGCGGTCTATCCAAACTGAGAAGTCACCTTTTTTTTCAAGTCTAATTAAACTGATTGCAGGGATGGACTAATGAGTCTGGGATTAGGTTACTGCTTCTGAGTAATGTACTCCATAAAAAATCAATTTACTTCACAATCAGCAGTGCCTTTTATATATACCTTTCATATACATTTCTCAAGAAAAACAACTTTGAAAGTCTGCATAATGCAAACAAGGACCTTAGGCAATGAATGGTTGAATGACCTTCAGGAGCTCTAGGAAGAAGCAAGGACTGGAACACCTTCCCCAAGTTTGACACTAGCACCTCACTCGATAGTTATTTTTCTTCTCCCTAATTTGTCTGGATTGGCACAAAAGTCTGTAGGAGAAACTCTATTGCCCACATGGTGTAAGGTTTCAGACTAGATGGCGGTTTTGTTCTTGAGAGCCAGGAATGTCAAAGGAGATATGAAAAGAGAGTACAGGGTTCATACCAAAGTTTGTGTGTATAGCTTTTTTTTTCACTAGAAGGTGAAAAAAGAATATTAAAATTCAAGTGATCATACAAAGAAAAGTTCCTCAGATCAGTCCTATTGACCTTGTTCTTGCTTCTTGGTTCCCCACGTTACACAGTGAATTCTTACATATATCTCTGGGAAATAGAAATCTTCACAGAGATACAGCGTGAAGGAGAAACACTTAATGGGCCACATTACAGCAAATTCTATCGATCTGCTTTCTTTTACTTGTAGGCATGATTGAGGGCTCAAGTAATTGAATTTTCTTCTTGTAGTCTGACATTTTATTTTCCAAATTTTTTTTTCCTTTGTTCTTGAGACATGCTAAACAAACAGAGCTGAGACTGAAGCAGGGGCAGCCTAGGCAAGGAGAACAGTTTAAGCAGAGAGACCTGAATTCCTACCATTTTCCTTGCTGTTAATTTGGACTGCCATTGCCACCAAAATCCTTCTGGGTCTTTACATGGAGCTAACAAGTACAGAAACCAATGATTCCTTTAACTTGGAATTTAATCCTGAGGATCACATCACTCTCACCCAATCTCCATAATGCTTAAAGAGCCAAACTTGCACTTAAGTTAAACCTTACTACAATAAACGTAGACATCCAGCAGAAATTATAAGAAGACAATTTTCTATGACCATCCAGAAGTCACTTAACATCCTATTACAAAGACCTTAGGCCAGAAATCCTAGACAGTTTAATGAAGTCATTTTGGAAAATCATAATATCTCAGAGTGTCTTACTCTCCTTGTAGTCCATTGTCAGAGGACACGATTGAAGGTCCAGAGATAGGTCAGTTATTACCTTATCAAAAATCCCTTTTATCGCTGCTGAGGGTTTATAATCAACCAAGAGACGTGCAGCTGTCAGGATGTGGCCAGGAACACATGCAATGCGGGGCTGGGCAGAATACAAATGATTATTTAAGATCGATCAGGCGATATTTATAAGATCAATCAGGTGATTCGTCCTTGCACTTGGCTATTCAGGGAGTGTATCCACAGCCTTTGATGACCCTACCAAATCCTTCTTGGTTTCTTTCTTTTTCATGCTCTATTGCTCCTCTAAGGCAGATTTTAGGACCTGAGACACAAAATTCATGGTCGACGTGAGTCTTGCAAAGTATTATTCACATATAAAATCAGTCCCCAAAGAATGAATGAATTAAATAACTAGGAATAATTAATATAACTTAGTTATTCCTGCTCTCTGCCTCTTTTTCCTTCATTCTATTTCCTTCCCTTTTCTTCCTGCTTTTCTTCTTATTATGGAGTACTTATAAGGTAATATTTATCAGTGAATAACACAGCAAGCCCAGGAAGAAAACAAGAATGCAATTCTAGTTCATCATGGAATCACAGAATTACAGAATCACAGAATGGTTTGGATTGGAAAGGACCTTAAAGATGATCTAGTTCCAAGCGCCCTGCCATGGCCACAGACACCTTCCACTAGACCAGGTTGCTTGAAGCCCCATCCAGCCTGGCCTTGAGCACCTCCAGGGATGGGGCAGCCACAGCTTCTCTGGGCAACCTGTGCCAGTGCCTCCGCACCTTCACAGTAAAGAATTTCATCCTGAGATCTAATCTAAATCTCCCCTCTTTCAGTTTAAAACCGGTACCCCTTGTCCTATTGCTCCACTCCCTGATAAGGAGTCTCTCCCCATCTTTCCTGTAGGCCCCCTTTAGCTAATTGAAGGCTACTAGAAGGTCTCCCTGGAGCCTTCTCTTCTCCAGGTTGAACAATCCCCAATCTTTCAGCCTCTCTTCATAGGAGAGGTGTTCCAGCCCTCTGATCATATTTATGGCCCTCCTCTGGACTCACTCCAACAGGTCCATGTCCTTCTTATGTTGGGGGCTCCAGAGCTGGACGCACTACTGCAGGTGGGCTCTCATGAGAGTGGAGTAGAGGGGCAGAATCACCTCCCTCAGCCTGTTGGCCACGCTGCTGGGGATGCAGCCCAGGATGCAGTTGGCTTTCAGGGCTGTGAGGGAACATTGCTGGCTCATGTTGAGCTTCTCATTCACCAACACCCCCAAGTCTTTCTCCTCAGAGCTGCTCTCAATCCATTCTCTGCCCAGCCTGTATTTGTGCTTGGGATTGCCACGACCCACGTGCAGGACCTTGCACTTGGCATTGGAAACTACTTAGGTAACCCTCAGATAAAGAAAGTAGGTTTGATTGTTGGGTGGTTTGGTTTGGGTTTTTTTCTGGATTTTTGTACGCTCTAACACAAGCCTCTGGTCTTATGATGCCCTCAGGCCCCTCGGTGAACTGTGTGTGAAATAATCTAGGAGAAAATCTTTGTAAAAGATTTTCTGCAATGATATTGACAAAGTGGTCACACATAGTGATGGTAAAGGGGTGTGTATTATTGTTTGGATTACATTTTTGCATTCTCATCAAAACTGATTCTTTAGTACAAAACGGATGTCCATTAAACTCATAGCACTGCTGTTATTAGCTTGGATTAATGACTTACTGATAGAGGAACCAGAGGACTGGTGCAGACATTTGCAAGGAGAAATATGGGTCCTTGCCACAGACTGAAGGAAAATGATCTGCTTGCAGGAGTCCTTTATTTCATTTTTTATTTCAGTCTATAAATGTGAATAATTTGCTTGGTAGAACAAATAAAAGGGTACTTTTTTGGCCAAACACCAATTAGTTTAAAAGTACATTCTTTGTTTCTGAGGAATTTATTTAGGATCAGATATTGCTCTTGACTGGTTTGCCTCAGTGAGAAGAAAAAAAAAAAAAAATCATATCCAGTCACTTTTGTGTCCAATTTATTAAATTTTGTCATTAGACAAAAGAGGAAGGAAAGTATAATTTAACTTCTTTAGTATATCCTGGTAGTCAAAGCGTGCAGGGGAACCTTAACACAGAAACCAATTTGTTTGGCCAACAATTCTATGTTACTCTGCCTCTCACTGAACACAACAAAAAGCTACACTATTTCATACAGTATTACAAATGAACTTTTTTATATACAAGCTTTACTGTACTGGGAAATATATTTATAGACCCCATTTCTTCTGTGACTTGCAGTCTACTTAGCTCTTTTGAGCTTAACAGGACAAATTCTGTATCTCCTTTAAATGCCTTGAAATCAAAGTAATTTTGTTTTCATGACACAATAACTCTGCTATGTTGTCTCACTTAGACTTAAACAATTTCTGAGAAACTCTTTTTCACCCTTTCTTATTATTAAACTCACCTCACAATAGCAAAAGAGTAGTTTCCCACATGATAATTCTGCTGTTCTCTTCCTTGGGCATCCTGACAGTATTTCATTCTTCTGCTTCCACCCTTTTAAATCTGCAGGTACTCTATCAAAGCCCGTTTAAATGTATCTCTAATTTTAGTCTGAATTCCTTCCAGAAACTTAGTACTAAACCAAACACAGCTAAACTTCCTGCAGAAATAGCTGTAGAAAGTGACCACATTTCAGGAAATTAAGACATTTTTTTTCAGCAAAAAGGTGCATATCTTTCATAGCATGTCTTCTGACTCCTACTTTTTTTTTTTCTTCCAGATTTTAGTGCTGTATTTATTATCTTGTATCTGATAAATTTTGTATAAGGGAAAAGAATAACATAAAATTTAGATTTTACAACACTCTTAATCCAGGAGATCACAAAACCAATAGGATTTAAAGTTAAACTCACACATAAGTTCTTTCCTGAGCTAGCATCATGCTAGGGTAACAGTATGGATTGCATTTGCTGCACTTCCACAGGTAAATGGCACAGAGGGGGATGCTACAGGATATTAGATATATTTAAATCAGAGACTGTTTCCTTTTCATTTTGGTGGAGATGCTTATGACAATATTGAAAATGAAATTGTATCCTCTTTATTTATTTAATCCAAAAGCTAATAAAGGAACTAATTTCCTAAAATAATAAGACCGGGGGTAGATAAAGTCTTTTAGTCAGCCGGCACATCTCTCTCAAGGGGAGGATGGGCATGTTCTAGGGATGGTCCTGATAAGAAGCTTTGTTAGTATGGTGAGCCGTCTCTGTCAGCCTCCAGATTTATCAGCCTCACTTTGTTAGTTAGGAGCATGTGTATGCACAAGGGCAATAGCATGACATTGATTTCTTTAGGAGCTCCTCTTCAAAATCAATGGAAAACTGTGTTTAAAAATTGAAGGTATGTTATGGCACTAGAATGCAATATCTTACGACCTGATCCAAAAGACCCTTAGGTTAAATTTCATCATCTAGAGTTTAGACATCCAGCCAGCCTAGCTATTTTGACTCCTCTTTGTGATCAATGTAGAGAAATAAGTACCATTTTTTTAAATCTGAAATGTGATTTAGCTTTTGTATCCAGACTGAGAGTAGTGAGGGAAACACTCAGTTAACCATTTTCTCTGGTCATATGTAAATATTTCAGCCTGTAAGTTGTTTTCTTTTCTCAGCTTCCCAGCAAATGCTCAAGTCCTTATAAATTCCAAATTTCTTCCAGTTTGCAACAGCTTCCTCTTAAAATAATTTTGCACTCTATGACCAATGCCAACATAAGCCACGAGTACAAATAAAGTGTACAGCGAATGAAAATCAGTCCTAAGACTTGTCTCTCAATAAAGCCAAGGCAAATTCCAGTACCATCTAGTATACAGGAAAAATTCAGACATGGAACTTCTTTGTAACGTTTTTTTAACGTTTTCTAGTGCTTCCTTGCCTTACATGAAAATGCATCGAGAAATAAGAACTCCAGTCACACAGTTGTCCTTTGTATTTGACCCATATCCAATACTAAACAAACAGCTTCCAGCTTCTCAGTCTTTTTTTCTGGAAAGCTCAGTAGATTTATTTGCAATTTTTTATATCCGCAGATAAAAATCCAGCACGTACAAAATCCCTTTTACCAGCATGTACTTGCTGTGCTGAAGAAAAAAATAATAACCATTTACTTAGACCAGCAATCCACAGAATAATATTCATAAATTTAATTTGTCTAATTTTCACACACTTTTTAAGTGAGATCAAGAAATTGATGGGCACAAGCAGAAGGTAAAAAGATAAACTAGTTGTACCAGTCATCTCTTAGACTGATAGCAAAATGTACGACAATTTGAGTCAAGATGAACACATCTGAAAGCATATTTAGAAATGCCAATTGCAACTACAGAGATATTGTAACTGATTATTTATTATTTATTTATTATTGCTTAAATAGTGTCTAAAAAAATCCGACCAGGATTTCGGCCCTGGTACATTAGCTTCAGTAGATACACATGGCAGAAGACAGTCTCTGCCCTTAAAAGCTTATAATCTAAGTAGATAAGCAAACAAAGTCTGGGAGGAGGGAACAGAGGCACAAAGGGATTAACAGTGAAATCTTAGTCCTATTAAAAGCAATGGAAATTTTGCTATGGCCTTAAATGAAACCAGGTTTTCAACCTAAATAGTTTTCCGAAGACACACAGGAAACCTGTGTCTGAGCTTGGAAGTGGAGCTTGATCTCTACAAGACCCTCTTCTTGGATTTAAAAGAAATTTGCTCTACAAAGCAATATGATTTCATACATAAGTTAGTAGGAGTTTTTGATTTCTGAACTAATTACACAAGGTAATTTTCTTTTCTTTATATGGCATAAAAAATAAAATAAAATAAAATAAAATAAAATAAAATAAAATAAAATAAAATAAAATAAAATAAAATAAAATAAAATAAAATAAAATAAAATAAAATAAAATAATAATAAAGACAAAGTGACACAGAAGCTAGATTATCAGCTTCAGAGAGATATTTAAAGATCTTCATCCCATATATATTTACTGAATCTTAGACTCCTAAGTGTCTATATCATTTAAATGAGAGGGGACTTAGACATTTTTTAAGCAGTAGATCAGCACAATGAAACAAAAACAGTTAATTGTCATATTTGACCATCAATCTTTCTCTCTCTTTCCTCAATGCCCTTCTTTTATTATGAGGAAAAAAGTTAAGAGTGACATAACACTTGAGAAAAGTAAAAAAAAAAAAACCTTTCTTTCACTCCATCAGCCCTCCACCTGTGATGGGAAGAGGGCAGAATTCAATAGTGTCCCTTTAAATTGTCTTTGATTCCTGCATGTAACTCTTCTCCTGGGTTTTAGTGCCATATTGTAATGTTAAAGTGTAAAACTCTGCATCTGCTGAGGCATTTGGCTGGAAAAGCAAGTATGTCAACGGCTGTCCCTAGCTGCCATCACACATATGGATTTTCTGTGTTCAGCTCTGCCATCTGGTAGTTAGACCTAAATTCACTCCTCATTGAATAAGGACTACCTACCATATCATACTTCATTCTAGATACTATCCCTTTTCATAGCCTCGTTTTACGAAATTTTATATGGTGTTTGTGTGTCCCATATGTGTGAAAATGTGGAAAGTGTTCAGAAATATTGAGAAAACACTTCCTCTCTGGATATACCCCAGGCAAACATGCGCACATATATGTGTGTGTGTATAATGCACACGCACGCATGCACGCGCGCGCACACACACACACAGAGCTGCCTTCTCCAGTAGAAGGGCAGTAAGAAATTCTGCTTGCAAACATCATGCTGTAAATGTAATTTCTAATGCTGTTGATTAGAACCTGGAAATGAACAAAACAATGTATAAACAGAAACCAGTGTCATTTGACAAGTACCACTTAACAGTGTAATGATGATGTGGGTTAATATCCTTTCCAGTGTCTTTTCCCTGCTTGTGACATCTTTGGTAGTAGCTTAATCTGGTGACATTTTCTTCCCTCATTACTATTTTGTCACAGGAATAAAGCACTGGGATTTTATGGCTTCTTACCGGAGCAGGTGCAGCTGTGTTGGTTTGACTTTTTCAGTTCTTAAATGCCTTAGCTATCTTTCCTTCTCCTTGCCAGTCTCCGCTCATGTCTCCACTTGCATCAATTTTTAGGATGAATTGCTGGGTCAGTGAAAAATACACAGTATTGAAAAGTTAGAAATCTTGGAGTCTGTAACACCTGAGGAGAGCTGGAGCTTTCTATTGATTTCAAGGGTAAGGGCTAAAGCAAGGGCTATTTTGCTCCAAGAACCAAAAAAAGGGATGAGATGAACTCAGATCTCTGCTGGTGCCAAGACTCAGGTATTGCTGGGATTGCTACTGTCAATTTTTCTTTTTGATTTTTTAAGAATTGTGGTGGTTACTACTGACAACTTCCCTTTAAACATTGTCATTGGCCCAATCAGGTGAAAAGACAGATGAAATATATACAAAACCGTATCATGCTCCCAGGATGATGATCACGTCACCAGCAGGCACTGGGGAAATCCCAGTGATGGACAGGAACTGGATTCCAGATCTAGATTCAGGATCAGGATCAAAGGCAGATGAACAGACAGAGTCCTCCTCGGACCCTGGCCATTGAAGAAAGAGAGGGCTGACCCTTTGATCCCTCAGCTTTTATACCGAGCATGAGGCAGATGGGATGGAATACCCTGTTGGTCAGGTTTGGGTCCCCTGTCCTGTCCGCTCCTCCCCACAGGGGTGACCCCTCTACGCTTTTCCGCTTCCCACCCTCCAATGGGGCACATAACAAAGTTGGCTGCCCTTGGCTGTGACAGCAATAAAGATAAGCAAGAGCCTCTCTGCATCCCATCCCTTGGCATCAACTATAAACATGGGTCTTGTCACTCTGAGAGTGAACAATTTCTGCCCAACATGCTGGTAATTTCAGCAGTTAGAAGAGGCCTAGCTGAAAAATAAAGTTACTGAACAAAATTGGTCCTGTTTTACCTCAAACCAGGACAAACATATTCTAATTCTTAATCATCCATGTAGTCTGGATTGCCCTTATGCCAGCAAGGTAGAGAGGTGGCTGATGGAGAGCTCTGGTGAAGATGGATGGAAAGGAGTGTAACAATATCTGCCAATGTTGCAAAAGCCCTCAATGTGAGTAGTATGTGTCTGTTTAAAAGAATTTCTCTATTGGCTTAAACATTTTTGAGAGAAGGCACTAGTTACTATTTCTTAGAAAATAAAAAGTTAGAGCTAGGTCTTCTGTGCAACACAGTTGTTATGTCTTTCAGTTTCAGTGAATGTAGGCTAGAATGGGCATAAACCATTATTATGTAGGCATGGATTTGGAAAAGCTTTTGGATAAATGTCATGGTATCTTAAAATTCTCTGACATAACCAGATTCTCACTGTTCCGTTCCTTACCCCAGCCATTTCTTCCAGACCTGAGCTTTTGTTCTGAGCTTGGTTTGATTTCAGCCCGTCTAACTTCAGGTGCTTAATTAAGGTACATAAATGAGGTGGTTTTGGCCTGGTAGAGAGATGTAGAGAGTGTGGCAAGTCCCTGCCCATGGGTGTCTAGGTCATTTTTGGTTGCTGCAACATACCTGAGACACCCCTATCATTCTGGCACATGTGCAGTGAAGCTCCTTCCGAAGTGCCAGACGAGAAAACCCAGGAAATCTTAAAGGACATTAAATGCCTCTGTTTATGCACCTGAATCTCACTCCTCTTGTTGCCCGCACAAAGGGATTCAACATTTCTAAGATCTGTGCCACAATAATATATTCCATTTTTCCGTGACCTTCAAAGAAAGGCCTTCAAAACCAGCACAAAAATAGCAATACAATCATCGTAGCTTCCAAGCAATATGTAAATGGGACTTTTAACCATAATGTGTGATTGGTTACAGAAACTTTCTAATGCTGTTCTAGATGTGTTAAGTTACCTAAAATATTAACACACAATTGGCCAATACGACCCAAGACTTGTGGGGGACTCACGCTTCTCTGGAATGGCAGCTGAAAACCAGCTAGGATCTCAGGACATCTCAAATGACACTAAACACTGAACAAACCAATCTCATCCTATGAAAACGGTGGTGGAAGCAGGTACCTTCAGAAGGTAACACATCTGACCGGCCTGATGCTTATTTCAGGAAGAGAGAAATCACACTCTGAAAGTACCTTATCATTTCCATAGACACCAAGTGGATAGCCCATCCTAAACTTAAACCTGTGAAATTTGGTGAGATGAATCCCATCCTATTGTTAGGTTAACCTTGAACAACTGTGAGAGATGGGAACAAACAAATAAAAAACAAACAAACAAAACCAGACCTGGCCAGATGTCAAGAAAATAAGTCTCAGCTGTGAGCTCTAATGAACTAAGTACAGATGTCCCAAAAGAAATGATGGAAGTAATTGAGTTTAAAAAAAAATAAATAAAAATTGGATGCATTAAGGCTTTTGAAGTTATAATGCAAGGGAAAATCATCTGTTGGTGTGAATGAGACAGAAAAATGGCTTTATATATCTTTTTACTTTATCCTATTTTCCATTATATTACAGCTTTTTTTTCCTTTCTTTTTTGCTCACCCCCCAGGCACTTTGTTTGATCTCTTACATCACATACGCGGCTCTTCATTGCTTCCCTTATTTGCATTTATTTATCTTCTGGTGACTGCATCACTACACAATGAAACAAAATTATTGAACCTTGAAACAGGTCTAGATTGCAAAGATGACACCATAGTAAATTCACATTTGAAATAAAACCTAATCAAATATTATGAGAGGATATGTATCAAATCAACCTCCCAAGAGTGTTTGCATTATAAACTTAATTTTTCAAGACTATGTTTGCATTGTAAACGTCCAGCCAAGTTCACCTCCCATGCAACTCGTACCAAAGTCAACTGAGTTACATTAAGAATTAACTGGAGCTTATTTATCCATTACAGGATAGTTTAATTTACCTATTAGCTTTAACTTTTGTAACGTTAGAGGTAGTCAAAGACTGTAGATAAGATACCTTTGTAGTATTAGATTAAACTAAATATTGAGACTTTTCCTTTATCTAATTTCTTATTTAAATATGGATAAACAAAGGAAACAAATCTGTGAATGGTATGTAGAAATTTTTGAGGAGTTTTTGATTTTGTTTCTTTACCACCAAATGCAATCAATCAATCAATCAATTAATCTATTGCTGAGCAGAACATAAGATGAAATTGTGTGTCTAAAGTTACATATAATTAAGATCTGAGGTAACAGGAAAATTCAAAAATCTAAAAATTGAATTCTGTATTCCTCATCCTCAGTAACTGTTTTAACAAAAGAGATAGTGAAAGCAACTTTTCCCCTCAACTTGCACTTCTTACCAGCTTCTTCCTATTTGTGAACCTTCTGAATTTTGTTTTACAAACTTCAGCTCATGACAGCGTTGTGCCTCAGGAGATGTGGATGCCGCTGATACGCAAACACTTTTAACAAGTTATCAAAGAAGAGCATTAATTCATCTAGTTCTTAGGTGTACCTTGTCTCTTCATCTCCAGGTCCCATTTACAAAATGGGGGAAGCAAAACCAGTTCTGCCTCACACAAGAGTTCTGATACTGAAATTCCATCCAGGCCTTAAATTACTGAGTGTTTTACCAAAACCAAATGGACGAACATACAAAATCAAACAGTAGAGCCGTTCCACTTATGGCTTTCTTCTATTTTTTTAGACACAATATTTGAGATGATAGGCTATATATTACATCATGGAGTGGGTTTATCATGGCTATTGTCTCCTCCTAGTGGTCTTACACAAAAATCAGATAGGGAAAAACTACTTGGAAGACCTCTGGTGTAGTGTGTGTACAGGGATAAAGGGGAAAAGCACTCAAAAAAGCTAGCAAGGTTTTGAAACCATGCCAGCAGTAGCTCAAGCAGCTGACATAGACAGAAGAATAGCCTTGGAAGCTTGCATTTGAATCTTTTATCAGTTGGGCACCATTATGATTTCCAACAAAACTGCCAGTCTTCCTGAGAAAGCTCTGAATAACCTGATTTGACCCCATAGCTGACCCTGGTTTGAGCAGGAGGTTGGACTACATGATCTCCTGATGTCCTTTCCAACCTGAATTATCCTGTGACCCTGCCACTTTATGATACAGCAAAGTGCACACCAAAATCCTAATATGCTCAGCAGCTGTAAGACACATGTATGTAGCATAGAGACCCAAAAGTAAAGGAACTTTATTCATGGTTAAGAATCGAGAGGTGGAAGTGCCGTCCTTGGATTCCCAGCATGGGATTGTAGGATGGAGCTGGAGCTGGCCCCTAGTAGTTCCTAAGGGAAACTCAGCACCTACTTCTAAATCTTTTTTCTTTTGACTGGCTGTGATTCAAATTATCTTGTAGCCCTTGTCACAAATTTGCTGTTGGCTAATGAGATGTCCCCATAGGTACTGCAGTTGAACCACAGTTGAGCTATAGTGGCCACTTCCACTACTGGTAGTTGTTCTTCTCCCTCCTCTCCCTCTCCCAAAACATTGTGTGAAACGGACAAGTCATAGCTGCTTTACCCGTTTTATGAACTGAGAAGTAAAAAAGATAAAAGCTGTCAAAAATACAACAATATCATCAGAGACATGATATCCTTCAAGAGTCTGCCATAGAAAACCTCCTCTGACTGTGACATTCAGTCAGTTAAATGCATCTCAGCAGAAAACTCAAAAAATCTCTCCCATAAGTATCAGGGTCTGGGTCTCAGGCAAGTACAGAAGAGACGAGCAGAATGAAGAACTGGGGTGAAAAGCAGATCTAAGGGCTTTGGAGCAATGTTTTGCTGTTCCCATGTTTTCTGAAACACTTTGCCCCCTTTTCCATCTGAGACCCTACACACATCCAAATTCCTCCACAAGTGCTGCTAAACTTTATGGACTTGGAGGTGCAGCATCAGGAGACGCTCCCGATATTTCATACCCCCAGCAGTGTGCTGCCCAGACAGTCGCCTGCTTTGTCTACACTCACACACTGAGCTCTGACTCACAGATAAAATACTTGCAAGTGTTCAGCAGGCTGGTAAATAATACCCCGTCCGTGCTGGGCTGTCATTTCTTCTGCTTAATTAGAGTAGGGGCAAGCCAACATCCAGCACATTTTGAGTTGCTTGGACAAATGCTGCACATAGCCTAAAAGCTGAAGTTTGAACATACACACACGCACACACAAATACTTCACATCTGTCTAGATATATTATATGTTTATAAATAGTAGAGGTAAATAGTAGCCTGGAGTACGCTTCAGCATTCGGGCTTTTAAAATGCTTGTATAACCATTTATGCACTTCTTGTACACAGACAGTCCTAAAAAATCGCAAGGTGAAGATTTAAGTAGTCAGTGCCTCTCTAAGCAAACGCAGGATGCCAAGGACTCACTTCAGAGGAGAAAAGGGCATTGTCGAGAGTAAATCACTTGTGAATCATTGCTGTGAACTTTTCCAGGAATGCCAGTTCGGTCGTTGCAATGTGAACTTCAGAGCACAGATTTTATATGCATAGGACTGTCATAAATAAATCATAGGAAAATGTAATGAGAAAATATGTAGCACGATGTAAAGCAAACGTCTGTACGGAACGTCAACAGAACTTAATAATTCAATTCGGTGAAGGTCTGCGTAAGGAAAAGCCAGTGATCTGTGTGCTCCGTACTATGGGACTCGAACAATCATGTGAGTTTATTGCAAGTTAATACAGTATTCAAATTCAAATGCATATGTCATTGATTAACAGCACTTCAGGTTCCAAATAAATAAATAAATAAATAAATAAATACATTTCATTATCTGCTTGTTCCTAGGATGTAAGGTGCCCTCAGATCAAGAGTAAGTGTAGATATTCAACCCGTCTCAAGGTCTTACCTAAATAAACATGCCGAACATGGGTTGATGTGTTCCCGGATTTGAAGGCTGCAGGGATTCTTGAGGCTGCAGCACTGAGGCAGGACTGGGGACAGTGGGTCGTATTTCCAGCATTAACCGAGACTTCTTTAACCAAGTCTTAGAGACCAAGTTTTCAGGACTCTTTATGTACAGCGAGGTTTTCAGAAAGAACTGAGCCTCCAGTCTGTGCAAAGCTGAACTCCTGCGAAAACTTGCTCTTGTCGTATGCACCATGCATTTTTTTTATTTTTTTTTAAAATATAACGCTGTTAAGAGCACCCTGATTCGACTTTTATGGGAAAGAAGAGTACACTCCCACTTCTCTAATTATTTCTAGCCAATTTAGACAAAACTCTTGTTCAAGGAGTACTACATGGCTGAGTGTCTATTTGACTTAGGTATTCAAGATATCCAGCTACTCTTAACAGCGCATAGGGCAAGTTTGTCTCTTCCAAGAAACTTCTTGTTTAAAAGCAGCATAAGTCAAAACAGACAACAAGCAAATGAAGTCATGTCTCAAGGCCGTTGTGGTGACCAAAAGACAAATTGGCATTAGACAATAACGTCTATCAAATTTGAAGCACAAACTGTTCTGCTACTGATGAAAACCAAATGTACTGAGATCAGTATGGCAAAAACGGTATCACATCATTCTCTACCAATCCGTGTCCTTTGACATGGAAAGCTCTTTCTTTTCTTTTTTGTGGGTGAAAAAAGATCAATGGCATTTCATAAGTTATTCCTGGGCCACATGCTAAAGCAAATGCACTATTAGAGATACAGGAAAAGCATTTTTTTTACTAGCATTATTCATACAATTAGATTGCTGTTTCCACTTCTGCAATTACATGATAACAAAGTGTTAACTTTGAAATGTTTTAAAGGCAAGATTATGTCGCCTGAACAATGGTATCTACTCAGATGACCTATGAAGTCTGAGACATCAAAATGGGAATGACAAAATATGACACGCAATTTATGTGAAATCTAAAGTCTTCCAGAGTGTTGCCTGGAGACCTAGCCACTAATAATCTCTCCAGACACTGAAAATAGGACTAATATATGAGGAGGAGTCTGTTTGGCAAGCAATAAACATAAAAGAATGCTCATGAGTTGTCAAGTTCTGATTTGGCTCTTTGGTCTTTACCTGAATTAAAAAAAAATACTGTGAGGAATAGCTTGGGGATGTTGTTTTAGTTTTTTATTATATTCTAATTTACTATCTGTATTTTCACACGTACATACTTTGACTTGCATCATGTCTCTAGCAGAAGACCCTTGAGCAAGGACAGAAGAAAAGGGAAAAAAAGTCACCTCTAGCAGAGAACAGGGAAATAAGATCTAACCTGAGCCTGTCTGTTTGTCTGTCAGTCAGTTTATCTGCCTATCTGTCTATCCGTTTTTGCAAACTGTCACTTGTATAAAAAATAATCCAAATGTAGACCTACTTCAGCAGTAGGTTTGTCTTCAAAGACAGGCAGAATACTTTCAGCTTTGGAGCTGAAAGTAACCACTAATTGCAATTAAGTGCTGTGACAGTGGCAGATAGTTTTAGAAAGCATTGGAACAGTATTTTGAAGTATCTTATGCCTCATATCTTGAAAGAAAATAAAGTCCTATTTAACTTCAGAGCCTACTAAGCATTTGAATTTGCTGCAGAAGTTTTGGGCTCTAGTAGTGACCTTGGAAAATTCATCTCCTCTCTGCATGCCTTGGTTACCCATCTAGAGAATGGGAAGTATAATATGTCTTTCCTGTCTACTTACAGTGTTGACTTTCTGGGCAGGGAGGATGTTCTGCTGAGTACATATATCACCAACCACAGCAAGACCACAATTGCTACTGGAGTTTCCATGAGCCAATGTGGATTAATAACCATAAAATTCATTATAGAGATGCTGCTAATAATCCCATTATATTTGGTTTTATTTCTAAAAGGGATCCCTGTTTCCTTTCCCTTGCTGATGTTTTAGCTAAACTCTGACTTCAGCAGTGGCTTTTTTCCTGCCTAATTTCAGTTTCTTGCTTTTGGGACAAAAGGCACGATACCAGCTTAAGCAATGCATGGATGAATGTTTTCTGTATCCCATTACAAGTCGACTATATTCTCAAATGAATTTTGTGAACATTTTTCTTTCATGGTTTATAAGTTTCTTCAAGTGTTATGGAAACCTCAGAGCTCCCCAAACTTGTTCTTATTCTGATTTACATTTTCATGCTCTTCAAAGGCTCAGAGCACCGCAGAAATGTTCAATAACGTATCAAGTGACACAACAACCCAATGAGGTCCATGAGTACCATTGATTTCCTTTGATACATGGCAGATTTGTTGCAAACCCTACAGAAAAGGGGAAGAGCCCACATCTATGCCTCATAGTCTCTCAGACAGTAAACGCTGTTTAAAAAATATGCATAACTACATGCCCTTTGAAGCACCTAAATTGCCATGTTGAGTTCAGTCATTTCCGACTGAAATTAAGAGCTTGAGGCTGATATTGAGTAATAATGTTCCCATTATTACAATGGTAGTTTGGAGTCTAGCTATGGAGAAGGTGCATATCAGTATTGTTCTCTAAATTAACCATTATGAGGTAGTGACAATGTATGAAATGCGGGCTCTTCTAGGAACAAATTCATGTAAATTAATTTGGGTACCAAATGGACTTTCCTAAATCACAGCTAATAACCTTGTGCTGTTTACACATCCCCTGGGGAGAGAAAATCTATCTGAGACCTCTGGTGTGGTCTATGTTTTCTCATTCAGTACAGGGAAATTTTCCTAATGTAGGCACTGCCATTAAGAGCCTACAGTAAAGTGGGATGAATCTTGCTTAACATGTTGAGACCAACATTTACCAAAAAAATACAAATTCAAAGTAGAAACTGCCCTGTGAGATTGAGGTCTCTCCTCTCCTCTCCTCTCCTCTCCTCTCCTCTCCTCTCCTCTCCTCTCCTCTCCAAATTAGGGTCAAAATATTTTATGTAGAGAATATTTCAGAACATCAGAGAACATTAACAGTTACCCATAAATTAATTACATGAGAAGTTACATCTCTGGTATTCAGGACTGCCCACCTAATGCAATCAAAACTCATCAAATCAGCTCTATACAGCAACCCACCAGCTTAAAAAATAAGAGATGTTTTTTACTGTTTCTGTAACTTGCAACAACACACTTTATATTTTGCATTTGTTTATCTTGGTTTTTATCACATTTGAATGAACTCTAGTTGCAGATTATTTTCTCTTATTTTTGTTTTTATGTACAATCACGGGTGATCAGCTTGTTTTTCAAAATGAAAATGGATATTGCCATACAGTTGGACAAATCCAAATGTTGGTTTTGAGGAAAAGAAAATTACATTAAAAATTATAAGATTTGCTGTATTAGATTTTGAATTTCTAGGTCCATACTTTGATAAAAACGTTAGGAAAAATAGGAAACCATATATTGACATTGTCATGTTCCACTGTTAAAACCCAAAGGGAGAGAGGCCAGTTTCAGGAAGTGCTCTGATACTTCCTAAGGCAGATATGCTACTGATCTTTTCTTGTGGAGACACTAAAAGTTTAAAAACATGAGCACACAAACAATTCTTTTTCAATATAACTGCAGAGGGATAACTGCAGAGGATGAGCAGAGGCAATAAATATGCTGTTTGGGTTATTCATACATTTCTGATTCCCATTCTGCGATTATTTGCAGAGTCTTTCAAGTTGAACCTAATATGTGCCTATGCTTTTTCCCTTGGAATAATTTGTCAGATGACAGCCTTCCAACTCTTGTCCTCCTTCTTGGTACCCTGCCTCAGTAGCCAGCCAGTGATCGGCAGCTGCTAGCGAAGCTCTAGACCACACAACCATCACGCTGCATTGCAAACACAGAGTCGGAGACTGCATGCCAGAGTGCAAGAACAGCCAAGTGGCAAGGTGACAAATAATGTTGCCCTCACTGAAAAGGATAAATTAGCAGAGTCTTATTCTTCTGTTTCCGCCAGTTTCCAGGGGTGAAGACAAGTGACAGCAAACTTGGCATGTATCTATCAACAGGAACATGTCTGCAGCTGTGCCAAGCTTTAAAGCCATCATGCCTGCCATTTCCTAGATGTTAAGAGTGGCGCAGAAATAAAGGCCAGGACTTGAGTCATAGCCTAGTGCTGCACAAGTGCAGGGAGGAATCTGAAACCTAGGAAATATCTGTATTAAAACAAAGAAAACTTATAAAGCCGATATATACTTTTAGTATAATGTTGCTGAGCACCCTCAAGTAAAGGAGACAAAACTCAGGTCTGGATTTCATCCACCTCATTTTAGAACTCATTAAAGGAATTAAGAGACACCTGAAGACCTCTCTGCAATTAGGATGGATAAACATATCAGAAAGGTGTCTCGGACCACCTGAATCATGCTGCTTCCCTGTTCCTTTGCCCCTGTAATGTTGGACTGTACTGCTTCTAGTAGCTTTTCTGTCAAAAAAACCATGCTAACATTACTTTGTTGATTACACACCCAGTTGTAACAGGCAGTTTGTTGCAGTTCACTTGGCATATTTATTAACTTCGATCTTCAACTCTCAATAGTATTTGGGTAGTTAATTCCATTGAATTCAAGAGACTTGCCCAAAGTTACCTAGACACCCCATATCCACTAAAGTGCTGAGTTTGTATCTCTCTTGTTTGTCTGATCCCCAAGTACGTGCTTCCAGTATGCTCCTCTTTCAAGTTGCCAGAGGTACTTTCAAGTATCACATTTGGTCAGAACACAGAACCAGCCTCCAACAGGACTTTTTATCACTAATCATTGGCAGTTCAGCCAGTTCTTAGTCCACCTTATATAGCCCACAATTCTCCAAGTGGTAGAGAGGTCAACAAGGAGAGGAGCTATGCTGGGCCTTGTCCTTAGCAACAAAGAAGGGCTAGTGAGGAATGTCAAGCTCAATGGTAGCCTTGGCTGCAGTGATCATGAAATGGTAGAGTTCAAGATCCTTCGGGCAGCGAGGAGGGTGCACAGCAAGTTCACTGCCCTGGGTTTCGGGAGAGCAAACTTTGACCTCTTAAGAGATCTGCTTGCTAGGGTTCCATGGGATAAAGCACTGGAGGGGAGAGGGGCCCAAGGATGCTGGTTAGTATTCAAGGATTACCTCCTTCAAGCTCAGGAATGATGTATCCCAACAAAGAGGAAGTCAGGCAAAAATGCCAGGAGGCCTGCATGGATGAACAAGGATCTCCTGGACACACTCAAAAGCAAAAAGGAGGCCTACAGAGGGTGGAAACAAGGACAGGCAGCCTGGGTGGAATACAGAGAAACTGTCTGAGCAGCCAGGGACCAGGTTAGGCAAGCTACAGTCCAGATAGAATTAAATCTGTCCAGGGACATCAAGGGCAACAAGAAAAGCTCCTGTAAGCATGTCAGTGACAAAAGGAAGACTAAGGAAGGTGTGGGCTTTCTCTGGAAGGAAATGGAAGACCTGGTCACTCAGGATATGCAGAAGGCTGAGGGATTCAATGACTTTTCTGCCTCAGTCATCACCAGCAAGGGCTCTAGCCACACCACCCAACTAATAGAAGGCAAAGTCAGGGACTGGGAGAATGAAGAACTGCCCACTGTAAGTGAAGGTCAAGAACAAGACCATCTAAGGAACCTGAAGGTGCACAAGTTCATGGGACCTGATGAAATCCACCCGTGGGTCCTGAGGAAACTGGTGGATGAAGTTGATAAGCTGCTTTCCATTATATTTGAGAAGTCGTGGTAGTCTGGTGAAGTTCCCACTGACTGGAAAAGGGGAAATGTAGCCCCCATTTTCACAAAGGGAAAAAAGGAAGATGTGGGGAACTACAGGCTGGTCAGTCTCACCTCTGTACCCAGCAAGATCATGGAGCAGATCCTCCTGGAGACTATGCTAAGGCACATGGACAATATGGAGGTGATCAGTGACAGCCAACATGGCTTCATTAAAGGTAAGTCATGCTTGACAAATTTGGTGACCTTCTATAGTGGGGTTACAGCGTTGGTAGACAAGCGAAAAGCAAATGACATCATCTACCTGGACTTGTGCAAAGCATTTGACAATGTCCTGCATGATATCCTGGTGTCTAAATTGGAAACACATGGATTTGACTGATGGACTACTTGGTGGATAAGGAACTGGCTAGCTGGATGTACTCAAAGAATTGTGGTCAATGGCTAGATGTCCAAGTGGTGACCAGTGACCAGTAGCGTTCCTCAAGGGTCGGTATTGGGACAGGCGCTGTTTAACATCTTTGTCAGTGACATGGACAGTGGGATTGAGTGCACCCTCAGCAAGTTTGCTGACGACACCAAGCTGTGTGGTGCAGTCAACACACTGGAGGGAAGGGATGTCATCCAGAGGGACCTGGACAGGCTTGAGAGGTGGGCCTGTGCAAACCTCATGAAGTTCAACAAGGCCAAGTGCAAGGTCCTGCACGTGGGTCAAGGCAATCCCATGCACAAATACAGGCTGGGCAGAGAGTGGATTGAGAGCAGCTCTGAGGAGAAGGACTTGGGGGTGTTGGTGAATGAGAAGCTCAACATGAGCCAGCAATGTGCGCTCGCAGCCCAGAAAGCCAATTGTATCCTGGCCTGCATCAAAAGAAGCATGGCCAGCAGGTTGAGGGAGGTGATTCTGCCCCTCTACTCCACTCTCATGAGAGCCCACCTGCAGTACTGCGTCCAGTTTTGGAGTCCTCAGCACAAGAGGGATACGGACCTGGTGGAACGAGTCCAGAGGAGGGCCACAAAGATGATCAGAGGGCTGGAGCACCTCTGCTATGAAGACAGGCTGAGGGAGTGGGCGTTCTTCAGCCTGGAGAAGAGAAGTCTTTGGGGAGACCTTCTAGCAACCTTCCACTACCTAAAGGGGGCCTACAAGAAAGCTGGAGAGGCACTTTTTACAAGGGCATGCAGTGATAGGATGAGGAGTAACAGCTTCAAACTGAAAGAGGGTAGATTCAGATTAGATATTAGGAAGAAATTTTTCACTATGAGGGTTGTGAGGCACTGGCACACGTGGCCCAGAGAAGTTGTGGAAGCCCCATCCCTAGAAGTGTTGAAGGCCAGGCTGGATAGGGCTTTGAGCAACCTGGTCTAGTGGGAAGTGTCCTTGCCCATGGTAGTGGGATTGGAACTAGATAATCTTTAAGGTCCGTTCCAACCTAAACCATTCTATGATTCTGTGATTTTATGATTCTATTCTTCATCAGTTTGTCTATGAGGATGTTACATAAGACAGTGTCAAATGCCTTGCTAAAGTCAAGATAAAGAATATCCATTGGACTTGTGTGTGTTCAGTTTGTTTATATGTTCCCTGATTTCATCCTCCTCCGTGGAGGGTAAGTCTTCCTTGCTCTGGACTTTTTCTCTGTTTTCAGAAGTCTGGGACTCGTGATGTATGCCGAAAGCCACCATCTTATGATCACTGCAGTTAAGGTTGTCCCCGGCCTTCACATCCCTTATAAGCTTTTCCTTGTTTATACGCATGAAGTCCAGCAGATCACCTCCCATCATCAGCTCCTCAGTCACTTGTGTTTGAAAGTTGTCATCAATGCAACTCCAGAAACTTCATAGATTGCTTGTGTCCTGTTCTGCTGTCCCTCCAGCAGGTATTGGGGTGGTTGAAATTCCTGATGAGGATCATGTCCTGCAAACATGAAGATTCTTCTACTTATCTGAAGAAGGACTCATCTACCTCTTCCTGAAAAGGTAGTCTGTAGCACACACACCCCACCCTGTTTGCTAATCATAACTTACATGCTCTCAGATGTCTCATTATCTGCTCCTACGTGATGCTCCAGGCATTCCCACTGCTCTTTTACATCAAGGACAACTCCCCCTTCTCATCATCCCAGCCTGTCCTTCCTAAAGAGCTTGTGTCCATCCATGGCAGCACTCTAGGCACTTATGATTCTAATGAGACTGTAGCCCTGCAACTGCATGCAGCCCTCTAATTCCTCCTGCTTGTTCCCCATGCTATGTGCTTTAGAGTACAGACATTTCAGGGAGGCACGCAGACATGCTGATTTCCCAGAAACAGTATGAGGAACTTTCCCCATAATGCTGTTCTTCTGGCAGTTGCTTATTCATGTGCATACGACTGAGGTACACCACGTACAGCCTTGTTCTGTTCATTAGGAGGTGTTCTATCCAAATCACCCTGCAGCCTTTCCTTGCCAAGCCAGTCCACCACTGCCTCACTTTGATTGTGGGTCATCATCCTCCCTTGTCATGTGTCCTTAACATGTCCCTCATGTACATCTCCCTCCAAGCTCCATGGAGATCAGAGCGTATGCATGAAAGCCTTTAAGGCGCTATAGGAAATAAAAGAGCCAAGTTGTTTTGCAATCATAATTATTCAGAAGTTGGGTTAATTGGGTTAATATTCTCAATGAGAGCAAGTGCTCTTTCTTGAAGACGTGACATCTTCCTTTTTCTGTCAGCCACTACTCCCTCACTACACTCTCTGTGGACTGGCATAGAAATTCAGCTGCCCTTCCATTTACCTGTTAAATGTCTGGCATTTTCCTCTGCTGAACTCCCTACCTGCTGTGTGCCTGGTGTTGTTTCCTGCTGTCTACTCCACCTGTCCACTTTACTCTTTTATTTCCTCCTTAAATGTTAACATGGCACAGATGGGCTCTTACTGCCTGTGACTTTCTAATGGAGTTGTTGAATGTTAATGATACTTTGGAATTTAAAAAGAAAAAGAGATGGACAGCCACTAAAACACCAAAGAAAATAAAGGTATGCATCCAATGTATCCATCTGTCTGTACGCAACACAATGAAATAGCTCACTAGAATGTTTATTGTTGCAACATAGAAGCATTGAGAGTCCTCAGCCAACACGAAGTTCCCTGTAGACAATGAAAAAAATTGCAAATTATTACTTTTTAATTTCTGAGAGAGAATATAAATTTGCCACGCAAACAAATCCATAGCATAAAAATGAGGGTGAAAAGTAAAGATGCTTCAGGGGTAAACGACGTCTGTTTTTTTGCTTTGAAGTCCCTAACTCACCTTAGAAGGAAAGTAGCCAAGGCATTAACAATCAGACATTCCCAAATCTTTGCTCTTTTGAAGGGCCCTGTCATTTTCATGTTATCATCCATTCACAGAGCAGATGCAGCTGCTGGCATACTCACAGCTGCCTCATCTCTCTTGATGTGTCCCTGTTCTTGCTTAATAAAAAACTTCTGTCTGGTTCGGCACCACCTCCTGTCTCCTTTTCTTTCCTCATCTGAAACTGCCGTATGGCAAAGGGGGCCAAGAGACATCCTCCAGGATATTTTAGGCAGCTGGATGGCTGTAGTTGCTCTAGTTCACAGCCGTAAGATCCCTGTGAGACAATGCAGCTGCTACCCTGAATGAGCTGCCGCTGGAAGGTCAGTTCTACCCTCCAACCTTAAACAATCCAGAAAATTAAAGGTCTGAAAAAAATTAGTTTTCTCATTACACTGAAGTGGTTGAGGAGTCTCAGCTCACGGTTTTATACCAAGTCATAACTGAATGTGTGAAAGCAGACTAACATTACAGACTCGCTCGTAGTACCATGTATTTAGGTCCATTCTGTTGAACAGAATCCTGAGCACCTTGGCATGGCCAATGTACCTGCGCCTTCATCTCACCCAGTGCTTTGATGATCTAGATGCGGGAAACTGGAACGTGCCTGCCTCTACTTTTGTGTTTGAGAGTTGAAAAAAAAGACAAAGAAGAATACAATATTGTCAATACAAAGCACTCAATAAGGCTGAATTAAAAATAATGCTATTTGAAAATAAAATCAATAAATTCTGGGCCCTTTTATTTGCTAGCTCATGTTTGAGCTGTCACAATTGGCCTTTCTCATCTATTTCCTGCTTCTGTAATAGCTAAAAACAGTCCTCCCTTCCTCCTTCTTTTCTTCCCCCTCGCTCCCTTCCTCTGTCCCTTCCTGTTTCCCTTCCCACTTCCCTCTCTCTCTGAAAATTTAAGAATGAGGACAGCCCAGCAATATGGTGCTAATCTGCAGCTTTCAGGTATCCATCAGGGCCCTGCTTTGCTCTAGTATTTCTATACGGCTTTGGGTAAATTGTTTCAGTTCTTATTTTCTCATCTACAGAATGTGAACAATTGTACAGACAGCCTTTACAGAAGTATTGTGGAAATTCATAAATTCAATAAATAAAGGTAGCTCAACTGTAAAAACAGAGGACTGAAAATAATATCTGAAATTAACAGTCAAGCTCCCTTTAATACAGCCATGTCATGCAGCCCTGCTTATAAATACATCGTTTCACATCTTAAAACTATTTTTTACCCACTCTACTTCTACCAAGAGGTTATTTTTCAACTTCAAAACTCAGAAAAATAACAGCTATGTTTTAATTTCAAGCTGAAATTGAATTTTATTAAATCCATTTTTATGTTATCTATCAGTTTATTTTCTTTAAATTCCTTTCTCATATTTATCACCATTTATCATTGGGTTTATAGACTGAAATCATATTCCCCTCTCAGCCTTCATATGGTTAAGCCAAATTATTTTAGTGTAAAAGTGCCTTTTTTTTTTTTTTGTCAACCTATTTCTTGTGATGTTTCTGAACTAATCTTGAAAAAGAGTGACCAGCATGGGATGCCAACATCCAAATAAAATTACTCAAGCACATAGTACTTAACATCTTTTACCTGACAAATAGGAGCCCAAGATTACATTAATCTGTTTCACAGATGCATCACACTGGTTCTTCGTAGATATTTTATGATCTGTTAATATATTAAGTCTTCCCTTTTTTCTCTCATTTCTAATTGATATCCTACCACCTTATAGAAGAATTATCAGTTCTAATCCCCAAGAATATTTTATAGACCTAAATTTCACAGTACTTTTCATGTAGTTCCCAATATCGTTGACTTGTTTTTATCACAGTCCTTCCTTCATGTTGATGTGCTTCAAATTTTGCTTCATCAGGAAAGCCAAGGGCTATTCATCCCATTTAACCTGAGTCATCCAAAAATCAAACACGCCACTCCTCCTGTCCAACATGGGCTTTGCATTATATTAAAAGACACATGCACTGTATACACAGCAAGTAGTCTAAAGCTTGGGAGTGAAGATGACCAACATGAATGTAAATAACCCTGCTCCTCAACTTTTCATTGACTGTAAGAGCGAGCCTAGGTAATTACACTAAATTTGCAGGTAATTCTGACTGTTTAAAGTGAGACGAACTGAACCTTAACCTCCATTATCAAACTCACACTATTAAGGTAAAAATCACAAATATAAATATAGTTAGCTTTCAACAACAGACTGGTCCTTGAGTAAGTCATTAAATATGAGTTCCCTTACAGCACAATTTCTCTTTGCCTTCCTTTACTACCTTTCCAGTGAAGACGGTACTCTTTTGAATATCTCTTCAGATTCTTCAGTGTCGTTTAGCTGAAAACTCTACTGGTTAAATTATCTTTACCTGAAGAAATCCGTAATAAGCATGCAATACAGACAATGATTTTCACTTTGTTGTTTCTACAGACTAAGAGCCTTTTTATGTTTTATTTGTTGAGTACTTAGCCCATTGACTTCTATGCCTAAACATTTGTGCAACCCTAATCCTAATTTGATGCTTTTACTGGTTTATATCTCACTACTCATACAGAGGAGATTCAAGACCTAGTCAGCATCTAGAATTATGGATGTTCACGTTCTATTGAGAACTGCAAATCTTAGAATCATAGAATAGTTTGGGCTGGAAGGGACCTTTAAAGATCATCTGGTCTAACTCCCCTGTCATGGGCAGGGACATTTTCAACTAGGTTAGGTTGCTCAGAGCCCCGTCCAGCCTGACCTTGAATGTTTTCAGGGATGGAGCGTCTACCACTTCTCTGGGCAACCTGGGCCAGTGTTTCACCACCCCCATCATAAAAAATGTCTTCCTTATATCTAATCTGAATCTACCTTCCTTCAGTTTAAAACCATTACCTGCCATCCTGGTTGCTCTAATGGATTTGGTTCAAAGCATACTGTTTCTTGCAAAGAGCAATTCTGCTGAATAATTTATTCAAGTGCCTTGTAGGTGAATTCATCTCACCTGACTTAAGGCACTTACCTGATGTGTTTAACTGAGAACTTCACACTCACGAAGAGAAAGATAGTCAACTCTTACAATAACTCAGACCACTTTAGACTTGAATTACTTACTTGAGTACTTACAGAACTTTTCTTGCATCATTAACTTTAGGGATAGCTTACAGTTATTCAGCTTCTAACTTAGGTGTCACTATTGAGTTTCTGAAGTTTTCTAAGGTGAATTGAAGCTTGTGGAGAGAGGAAAATCATATTTTTATAAAATCAGCAGTGCAATCAAGGTAATTTGGGGACAGATATGCTCTACTTATCTGGAGTATATCTTTCATGCTTCAAAATGTATATCTCATGCCCAAAAGCATTAAGTATAGAGGGTTAGGACAAGATTTTCAGAGAGGAAAGTCTGCCTATGTCTATGGAAGGGTTATTGTACCTTTCTCTGAAACATCTGGTGCTGGCCAATATTAGCAACAGAAGACTGGACTAGATGGACTGCAGGTCTGATCTGGTGTGGCAGTTCCTATGTTCCTGTGTTCTTCCTCCACCTGGTGCAAGGGCAAAACTGTCAGGTATAATGAGGAAATCTTTATTCAGGTCCCTGGGTAAGACTGTAGAGTTGGCAATTAAAAAATCATCTTTTGAAAAACTCAGAGAATTTTGCCTCTTTTACTGAGAAAAGGTACATTACCTGTACTGCAATTTTCCCAATTCTTTCACTGTTTGTAATTGAGTAATATTACTACAGCTACGAGAAGAGAACATTTCCAGAGAACTTATGGCTACTATTATTTTATATTATTTTTATTATTTTCATGTAATCATGGAGTAGACTTCACTGTCTATGTGCTATATTAGCATACAAAAAAGATGTTTTTGTCTCTAAAAGCTTACATGCAGATTAACTTCCTCTAGTCTTAAATTCCTAACTGTAATTCCTAAATGAAGTGCCTAGTTGTCCTAGGAGAAGTTACTCATGCAAAGAAATAAGGACCTCCAGTTGAAGGTTGAGGTTTGAACAACTTCCCCTCCCGTCCCACCCCGACAGTACATTTTTCTCTTCATTGACAACAAAGGTACCCATGTATGAGTACAAACCAAAGTGCCTTTTCTAAATTGAAAGGATGAATTCAGGTTTCCTAATCTAAGTACAATAGAAGACACAAAGCCTTGAAACCAATAAACAAAGTAATACAAAGAATCAACAGGAAAATATTGTCCGTCATTCGGCAGGTAGTGATCTCGGTACATTAGCTGCGCAATTATTCTGCAATGTTTAGTTTTAAAGAAGTGCAGCATAGTTTTAAGAATACTGAGAAGGTTTTCCCCCTGCCCCTTTGGATTGCACTTGTAATAACTTGTAACTGGGTGAAAAATGGCACAGGAAAATGTGACATTTTGTGTTTAGAGAAATTTCTGTTGCCTAATTATAGGTATTTATTACTGTTTGAGATGTCCTAAGGTATCCGTTGATGTACCAAAAGGTGCAATGCTCCTGCAGTTGTTTTATCAAATCTGCCGTTCCCATGGAGATGTCTCAGAAACCCTGGATCATGACTTAGCCAACTCTGCCTGAGGTTCTTGTAGTTTCAGTTTTCACTTTTCATAGTCCCTTATCATAGCTATGTCTGCTGCAATTTTAGTGAACTGGTTACCAATTAAAGGCTAGATTAAAGTATTCTGACTTTGTCACTCAGCAGAGTTATCTAATTGAGGCATACGGTCATCCTAGCTTCCCATTACATTCAGTGGAGAGAAAAAAGGCACCTGCAGATGCTGCGTCAGATCTAAAATAAGCTGAATTGTCTTTTAGAGGTGCTTATTTCTTCTTTCCATTGACAGAAGAAAGAACACAGCTGAACAGGAGCCTAAATTTAGTGCTCTCGGGAAGTGAATGGGATATTAGCAAGGATAAATCTGGCTATAACAGTTGGATCGTAAGGTCAAGTGCTAAAACTCATCACCCTGCTGGAAACAGCGAAATGGAATTACACTTCTTCAGTACATTGTTCCCTCTTCCTCTCACCTTCCTCTGCATGACTCTGTGGCTGATCACTTTTTCCTATCTTATTTGGTTTCCTGTCTTAGCTATTTGCATTCCTAACAGATATTGCTGAAAAGTAGTAAATTTTAGTGGTGACAGTCCAGCATCTCTCATTTGATCTTAAATACCAAAGCTGGAGTGCAATACAGGCTGAGCAAGGGTCTGTGGTACACAGAAAAAACCCCCACAACCTTAGTGATAGTAGTGCAATGGATCATTCATACAAAAATCTAAACTTACATTTTGAAATAGATAACGAAACAATGAAAATACTCCAGAACAAACTCAAACGAATTCCAAATAATAACAGTGTTGTCATATTGACTTGGGTTCTGTCTGGACAGAAGGAAAAGGAAGCTCAGAATGACATAGTGTTCAGTCAATACCACTGTTTCAAAAGTTAGCACACTACAGGGAATAGAAATGCAAGGTCATTAGCAAACGGAGGACTATAATAACTGGATTGTGACTCTTGATCAAAACTGAAGCCTTTTTATTATCATTGGTGTTGTTTCTTTGATACACAATGGGAATGAGACTTTGTTTTCTGTATATCAAATTAAAAAAAAAGATAGAGTTAATAAAATAAGAGGTAACATATGGAGTGTGGCACTAGCTGCATAAAAATTATGGATTTTTTTATTATTTGTTGAAATGGAAATGTCAATGTAATCTCATGGGCTGATGCCATGGAAATTCCATTGGATTTTCCATGTTGGTGATGCGTTTATACAAGACTTTTGGACTGCAATACAGTATTAATCCATTAGATTGTCCGAAATCTGCTAGCTTTCAACACAGTGCCAGCATTAAAGCAGAGTGTTTGTATACGCACCTGGATTATTGAGAGAAAAAAACAGTCTCAGTCAGTCATTCCTTTTATAATTATTTAGTATTTTCTAAAAATGCAGGGACTTCTCTTTGAGGAGGAGACAGCCCCTGACCCACTAAGATTGAAAATGTGTTCTTCTAGGTCTTAGTCTCACGATCGGGGAGTCTCAGATACACTGCAACTTCCCGTAAAACACCTTCTCTTTCTTTTTTTTTGAGGGAAGGCGTCTTCCAGCTTATAACTATTTACATATATATTGATCAAATCATATTGCATATGAGGTTTATGAAAGAAACCTGCTTACAGATGCATGTGAATACAGATGGGGGCATATGTTTCCAGGTTGCCTTTAGAGGGAAGAAACGTTGCAGATGTTGAAGAAGCACGGTGTTCTCACATAACCGTTCCATACTGCAGAATAAATCCCATTAGTTTCCCATTCAGGAGTGGCACTCATCTCTCGTAACTTTTATAATGTTATTCAAATTAGGTGTGCATTCTCCCTGGATAGTCAATAGAAAAAGTTAGAAACCACCATAAAGAGATTCAACTCATAAGGTTAAATCCCTGTTTTAAACTGACCGAAGTCTTCCTGTAGACATTCCTTTCTCCTGTCATTGACTATAAAGCAACTCTTGATGACGATTTCAGTCTTGGCAACCGATATTTAGATAACTAATCCTAAAAATTAAGGGATGAACTCCAAATCAGTTTACGTCTTTCATGTAAA
This sequence comes from Burhinus oedicnemus, assembly GCA_008921705.1. Taxonomy (NCBI): domain Eukaryota; kingdom Metazoa; phylum Chordata; class Aves; order Charadriiformes; family Burhinidae; genus Burhinus; species Burhinus oedicnemus. The sequence continues at coordinate 2,639,991 of VFFE01008974.1, forward strand.
ACATACTAAAATAACCAAACAAATAAACTAAAAGAAACATAAACTGTTCAGTAAAACCTCGCTAAAGTGTTTCATGTCACTAATGGAATGGTTGACTTTGGTGAGATAGACAGTAGAAACAAGTCATATTATTTATGCCAAACTAAAATATTTAGTTTATTATTTGTTTATCATATTATAAGAACAGGATAGAATTGGAAAAAGACGAGATGAGGTGAGATGAAGTGAGGTAAGGAATAAAAGTAACCTAGTAAAAGCAAGTGCACATTGAGGAAAGTGAAAAGATTTGAGCTAAATAAGTATATCAAAACTTCAGGGAATGTGAAGAACAGGAGAAGAAAGAGAAGAAAAAGGCAACTAAATTGCTAAGGTGGACTTCTATACTGCCTTGGAGATAGCACCTGAGAATGTCAACGTAAATAAAGAAGATACACCTGGTTTTGTAAGAACAGAGTATTGATGAGATGGAAATGACAAAACTTGAGCTGTAAAGCAAGAGAACAAGTTTAGCTTCAGCCTTTCCTATGACTCATGGAAGTAGGCATGCAAGTCACAAAGAGAAGTAAGGCACCAGAGGGGAGGGAGTTTCTGTACCAAATAACTGGGAAGACCACACACTTTGTTAAGAAGTTTGCAAAGGAAAGGATGTTTTTCTAGGTGTTGTAACCCATAGCAGAAACAGAGAGGGTGGGATGCAAATAGTTATGAAGATTAAAGGGAACCAAAGAGGAAAATTACTGATTCATAAATAATAGCATTAAGGTTTCTGGTTTCACTACCGAAGAAAATAATGGATCTCCTCTCTCCTTCCCATCTGGACAGTTTTAATGCAAACCTTCTTACAACCCTGCTTCATACAGTGTATGCTAGTTTTTCTTGGGACGTGTCAAAGAGAGACGGCTTTTACCTTTGGCTTTTCTAGTCCACAAAATGCCTGATATGGCCATATTTGCTCTACCCACCCTCTCAGATGCATTAATAACGTCTGCCTTTTCAAATTATTATCTAACCACCTCAGCAGAGCCAAAATGTCTTCCAAGACTGCCAAACTTTGGTGCTTAGCTTACAATTAAATTTTGGGCATCAAAAAAGTAACTTTTTAAAATAAATGCATAAGTAAACTGTTCAAGGGAAAATGTAAGGGCATTTTAAAGACATCCAGACAGAAATGTCATCCACCTGTGTTTAGGCATCTGAGTCAGTGCTTAATGATACACGTTCATGAACAAGTTATACACCAATGTTAGGTGAATAAGACCCATTTTAATTTTTTTAACTGGCTTATCTGAGGGATAAGGACTGCATTTCAATACTTTTGTGGATTTTACAGTCAACTATACTGTCTAAAAAGCATTACTAGCGTTATTTAGGTAATTAAATTGCAGATGTAACTATTGATATTATTGGTGATGTCTGAAAATGCCATTTAGAAAGATACCTCTGGAAATACAGAAGTAGCTACAGAGAGGCAAGGTGATCTTTCTAATTCCACAAAGTACTGTGGTGTTACCATTAGAATATACACGAGCCTCGGGCTCTAATCACTCGACGGCGTTCCCTGACTTAGATCATTTGCACCTTAAAATTGGTAGATTTTGTTTCATCCAATACGGTTGCAAAAGGTTTCACTCTAATTATATTTGAAACTTCTTTTTGTTTTGCCATTCCAAGCCTGTTTCTGACTGTGTGACAGACTAGAACATTGGATGGAAAATTCAGCATTTGCAATTCAAATTCCAAGTGAAGGTTTTAATGCTGAATACTTGTGGATATCATTTAAAAGGCCTGTTGAGTTAAACAATGTAGATTTTTTCCCATATGTGGTGAACCGACTTTACAGATATTATTCAGTTAAGATCTGGAGATGATATTAATATGGTGCTTATGCATAAAAATCACAACAGGCAAGTGTTTTGTAAATTCAGCATTTAGTTATCTCTTATCCATTAACAAGAAGCAAAGCAAACATCTCCCCCTTATATTCATGCCCCGAGCTAAGCAAGGGGAATGGAAAAGGGTTTTAGAATTACAAATAGAACCTTTAAATTGTAAAAACTTGCTAATTTCTTTTATGAAAAGCATTGCAGAACTTCTTCTTTCTCTCCCAGTTGTTATTCAAATCACAGTCCCAAGCTAAAAAAAAAAAACCAAAAAAAACCAAAAAAAAACCCCAAAAAAAGGCAGACGGAAAGAAAAAAGAAAAGGGGGGAAAAAAAAAAAAGGAGAAAGAGAAAGGAAATAATCCTGCTAGGAATTTAGTGAGTTTTTCTTTTCAGAGATCAGGCAGAAATACTGCATATTTAAATATGCAAATTGAAGCAAAACTTATATTGTTAAAAAAAAGGAAAAAAAACCAGGGGAAGGGGGAACTGGAGGAAATATAGAAAGAGTTATGAAGTAAATTTTCAAAAATAGATACATGGAAAATATGTGAATTCATCCATATAATTCTGAAAGTAGAATATACATTTCAGTATGCAAATTGTGAAAGTACATTTTCAAATGTTAAAGATTTATCCTTCTTATAGGACTTTACAGTTTTTGAAGCCCTAAATATAAATCAAGAATAAAATTCTTTCTGGTGTAAGAATCCAGAAAAAGGGGTTTGCACTTCCTAAATCCCACTAAAGCCCTCAAAATAGGATTTAAGAGGGACTTACGTGGCTCATAGGCAATATGTAGCTGGGAGAATTTCACCCAAAGGGATAAAGCATATTAGCATTACTTCTGCAACTAGTTTCACTACAGTCTCTTGGACTAATTACCTAAGATGAGAGTCCTTGCTTCATATAGTCTTTCACTCTGGCAAGACAGATCATTTAGAAACACTAAATATTACAACAAGGCAAGGGATTGGATATGCCATTATGGATTTGCACAGTCAGATTTACAGTCAAAGCTTGATACAAGAACGCTTCTTGCAAAATTTGGGACTAATGAATTAACCAATCTTCTGAACATCTCCGAGACATAAGCAAGTATTCCTCCTCTGATTTGTAGACAGGAATACTGAAACAGAGAAGCCATAAATTGTTCAATACCAAATACTGAGTGTGTCTAGACTATTGGCTTGAGTCTGAGTGAGGTGCTTCCCCACAGATGAATACTTTTGAATTAAAGGAAGAAATAAGAACAGTGCTCACAATTTGTTTTCACTTGGCATGATAAATCAGGTGAAAATGTTACTGCAAAGAAAGGTGATAAAAAGTTCAAAGCTGCAACTGGAAAACCCCCAAGTTAATGGACTGGGCTGGTACTTGAAAAAAAAAATACACAAATAGTATTATTTATTCACAGATATTAGTAAGATGATTTTCCAACTTTCCATGTCCCAAGTTGCAGTCCTGGAAACGAAACTATTGTGAATGTTTCAGAAGCGAAACAAGAAGTAGCCCCGACTTCAGCATCAAAAACCAGAGATCATTGTGTGAATACTTAAAGGAGTTTTAACTTTGCCCTGAACCTTTTTTGGCAGGTTATACGACATCAGGCAAGGAGCAGAACACTTCTCACACGACCCACAATATTAATGGACATGAAAAGTATATATTTAACTGCAAGAAGCCATGTTGTTCTGCAGAGCCTTTGGGGAGCTCACCCAAAATTCAGAAACACAGGGAAACATGTAAGTTTGGATGAATATGTGAATCCTCGATGGTGCACTTAGTGGTGCAGGTCTTCAAGTTAGAAAGGTTTTATTTTATATTTCCAGTTCTGTTCAAAAACTAGTATCTGTGTAAGGAAAGTAAGATAATGATTCCTGTTTAGAACAGGTGATGTCTGAATCTTCTATTGTGCCACTGATTTACAGTGAAGCTAATCCCAGATTAGAATTTGCCGTTTTTCCAATTTCACAGGAAGCTACATCTTTCACACCCTCACTTCATTCTCCTTTTCATCTATAGTGATCTTCAAAACTTCATCAATCTAATTCATGTTATCACTAGCTTAAGTTTCAGGTAAGTAATACATTCTTTGCCATGAGGCAGCTATTTGTCATTTCTTCTCTTGTAAGCTTCCCTGACCAGAGATTTTGGTGGACCTTCACCAACATCTGGGTAGCAACGGACCCATGGAACTGCGGTGTATGATGTACTGCAAAAGCCTGTAGAGTTCTTCACATACAGTATATCAAAATAATAAACTAGTGCCATAAACCCACCAGTTTTCTCTGTAGATCATCCATCCTTTGAGTTCTTTTATCACAACTCTTACTTCTGCTTCCTGAAACAACCCTCAGACGTTAAGACTCATGTTTCACCCTACTTGCTGAGCTCCATATGTATTATTTTCTGAATGCTGTAGGCAACATCTTAGCATTTTACAGTTTGGTAGAGGTCAACTAAGGGAAGGTGTAGTTTTATCAGATGGATATTTTAAAGTCCTGAAGGGAGTAGATTTCCCAAAGTCATCAAGACCTGAGTGTAGAGACTGGTTCATAAGTAAAGAAGATTTGGGTTTGTTAATTTCTTTTATGAGAAAGCAAGCCCATTAAGTATTTGGCAGGGATGAGAAACTGAACACGGGTTGCTCTTTTGGACATAGAGTAATTACGCTAGCAGATTGTCAATATCCATGCTCAGCATACGTAGCTCTTCTATACAGCACTCTCTATAACAGAAAACAACATGTCTCCTGGCAAGGAAAGGTGTTGAACCACTCTGGAGAAAAAAAAATGAAGGTGTTTTTAGGGAAATGTAAATAGCTAAGAAATTGGGTTCAGTCAAACCTGATGGTTTGCTGTGAAGAGTGCAACTAGTTCCTTTGAAATGCAGCGTATGTTCCTGTGCAGCTCTGAAAGGGGAAATGAGGTACCTGGTTTGATATGTTAGTGAAGAGCAATTTAAGCATGTGAAGCCAAAACATGGTCATCTTCTGGAAACAATGTCTTAATGAATTTGCAACAATTTGTCTCTGAAATCCTAAATTTGCTACATTTGAATTTAACTATTAGCATGTAAATAGTCTCAAAAGAGTTAGTGAAGCTTGTCATGAATTTATAGTTAGGGAGCATGCATAGGTACATCAGTGAATCGAGTCCCTATGGCCAAATCCAATGTCAAGTGAAGCCAAATAAACAACATCAAGCATGAGATCAAGCCCTAATCTAAGATGTAAACACAATTAAGACCAGACTGTATTATGTTTACAACTATTGTGCCTGGCTGCACCTAAGAAAAACACATTACATGCAAAGAAACGAGAACAGAAGAAAATTCAGAAAACCTATCTTTTCAAGTTCATTATTAAGTTAGGAATGGGTATAAAGTCCAGTTTTATATCTCTCAGCTTGTCTGAATCTTTCAAACATTAGTAGCCATTTTCCAGCTCCTATATGACTTTTTACAACTTCACTTTCACAAGTAGATAACATTGCTGTGAATTCTTAGTGTACGGTACATTATGCACACAGTGGTAATTGTAATTAATTCCAAAGGCATTTATAAAGAATTGAATGATGTGTCGTGCATTCGCAGAGCAATATGCCCTAATTTCCACTCTAAACAACATTTTGGGTTTGGGTTTTTTTTGTTATTAAACTGCTTTTGAAAAAGTCAAGAGGAATTATTTTCCATACACAAGAAGAAGTGTTTTGCCTCATCATTCTTGTCTCTGTTACAGAATGAACTAGCACCAGACCCATAGTGGTGAAATAAAAACTGATCTAAGGGATCCTTTTAATAAAGCAGCATTTCTCCACCCAAACATTGCTGTAAGACAGCATGTAAACGTAAGCACATAAAGGACTAGGATTTTAATAGTCTAGATGTAATTGCCTGACACTAAGGATTCTGATTTTAAAGTGTTGACCTGTAATTTTCTTTTTCCCCCTCACCTCCGGGAACCAGTGCTCATTCCTAGTTTGAACTTCAAGTCACCTACAAAAACAAAAGACTCAATCAACTATTACATAAATAGATTTTATAAACTGAATTACTTACCAAATGTGGAAATAGAAGGCTTTCTCATATAACGGTCCATGAATATTTAACAGAGGCCTTTAGCTGTTATGCATTTGTGGATATTTCCATATACTACTTCTCCAGCTATGTTGCTGGGGTATTGAAGAGAGAAAAGACCTAATTAAAAGTAATCTAAATTGGTTAAGAAATGCAAGAGAAAATCTAAATAATCCCAGGATTGTCTGTACTAGCTAATGAATAAAAATAGTTATTTTTAATAAGCACATAAGAGACTAATAGAAATGTCTCAAGTGGTTTTTGGTTTTGCAGGTCATGGAAGCTGGTGAAGATGTAGACTAACAGCTTCTCTCATGAGCTCAGTATACATACATAAACATGCATGTCTGTGTTAATGTGCTTCATCCCACCCAAAATCCTCCACTTTAAGAAAAAAATGTAGAAGAGAAAGCAAAGAAGCATTATTCATTTTCATCCAGTCAACAAACAGACATGGCAGAGCATGAATCCACAGAATAGCTACAGCAACATGGCAACTAGATCTCAAGTAGTAAGTACTTTCAGAGGACACATCACAGTTGGTCCGTGATGGATAGATACATTTTGCACAACCTTGCCCATATCAAAGTTAGACACCTGATCTAAACTAGTTATCCAGGTCTGAGGTAAGCTCTCATACAAACAGCTAGAACTTAAGATAAGTGGCTTGTGCTAGACACTGAACTTTCTAGTGCCTGAAACTCAATGCACTGGATACCACCCAAAATAGCTAAAAAAGTGTGTTGATTAAATGTGTATTGGAAGTAGAAGTATTAGAATTGATGTAGGTATTCCATGAGAAAAAAAAGCACACCAAAACTTATTAGTCATATAATTTATTACTTGTTAATTACTTGCTTCTCTTTATTAACATATTACACCTCAGAGAATAACTCTGAGGTAGGTAAATTGAACTAGGCTTCCTTTGCTGATGTGTAATTTGCAACACAAAGAATGTAAATAATGAGCGAAGATGGGAATGGAAGTTAGTGCCCTGACAATGATAATTTTATCCAAGTATTGCCTTTGGGGCTTAAATATGTGCAACAGAAATCACAGCAGGAAAGCAGAAGCTGGAGGGAATATATCAGAAACAAGAAAACACAAATGAGCTCCAGGTCTAAACAGAGGAAGATATGGTCATAAAGAAATAGGAAGACTTCCCTATGTCTTTGAAGAAGGAAAGGGAAATAATCTGGCAAGCCCTCTTTAGGAGAGTCCCACAAGTATCAACGGGAACATGAGAGAAAGATGCACACTAGTAGTCTGGCACTGCGGCAGAGTCATATTCCCTCTTACATTACATGCCCAAATTAGAAGGCAACTATTTCTGGTGAACAGAGAGAGAAACAAACTCTCCCAAAGAATGATTTTAAGCACTAATGAAGTAGAGTCTGGTTTCATCTGACCTCTCTTCAGATGTTTCACTGTGGTATCTGGAGTGAAGGCTACCATAGCCGCTGTCCTTGATAAAAAGAGAATGGGAGCTGTAGAGGCTACTGTGAAGCCCAGAGGAAATGAAAAGCTCTGTGTGATGATTTACCCAATCTGCCTGTTGGAGAGCAGTTGAAAATGTAGCTACAGGGTTAAGACAGAGCCCATGAGATCTTGTCTACCAGATACCTGGGCTCTGATTCTCCTCTTATGTCAACAAGTAAAAGTAAGAAACAACTTGATTACTGTCACTAGAGCTGCATCAGTGTAAAAATCAGTATGAGAGGAAACACAGGTCCTCAGTATCTCTATAAGAAAAAAAACCAGTTTTATAGAAGTATATAGGGCACAGTCAACATGGTTTCACAAAGGGAAAGTCCTGTTTAACTAATTTGATATCCTTCTGATGTCTGTTAAGGTATTTAAAAGATGGGTAGAGTGGTGCTGAGGAACATGGTTTAGTGGTGGTTTTGGCAGTGTTAGGTTTATAGTTGGACTTGATCTTAAAGGTCTCTTCCAATCTAGATGATTCTATGATTCTATGATTGATTCTATGATTCTGTGATTGATTCAATGATAAGGTCACCCACTTAACAGATGAAAGGAAGGCAGTGGATGTCGTTTTCCTGGATTTTAGTAAGGCTTTTGATACTGTCCCTCAAGCATCCTTCTGGACAAGTTGTCCAACTGTGGGATAAGCCTGTTCATGGTATGCTGGGTGAAGAACTGGCTGAAGAGTAGAGGGTTGTAGTGAATGAGGCTGCATCTGGTTGGTGCCCGGTCATCAGCAGTGTTCCTCAGGGTTCAGTCCTAGGGCCACTTCTGTTCAATATATTTATCAATATTCTGCATGCAGGAATTCAATGCACCATTAACAAGTTTGCTGATGATACCAAACTGGGAGGTGTCTCTCTTGAGGGACAAGATGTCTTACAGAGCGATCTAGATTGGAGCATTGGGCAATGATTAATGGGGTGAAATTTAACAATTCCAAATACCAGTTTCTGCACCTCGGATGGAGTAGCACCAGGCACAAGTATAAACTGGGAGAGGAGTGGCTGGAGCACAGCCCTGTAGAAAGGGATCTGCAGGAGCTGGTCAACAACAGGCTCAGTGTGAGTCAGCAGTGTGCCCTGGCACCCAAGAGGGTAAACTGCATCCTGGGGTGCATCAAACATGGTATAACCAGTCAGTTCAAAGAGGTGATTATCCTGCTTTGTTCAGTGCTAGCGCAGCCTGACCTTGAACACGGTGTGCAGTTCACAATTTAAGAAGGATGTAAAGATCCTTGAATGCATCCAGAGGACAACAACAAAGTTGTTGAAAGGGCTGGAAGGAATGTCCTATGATGAGTGGCTAAACACTCTGGGTTTGTCTGCTTTGGAGAAAAGGAGGCTGAGGGGTGACCTCATTGCTCTCTGCAGCTTCCTGAGGAGGGGAGGTGGAGAGGGAGGTGCTGAGCTCTTTTCCCTCATATCTAGTGACAGGACATGTGGGAATGGTTCAAAGTTGCACCACGGGAGGTTTAGACTGGACGTTAGGAAACGTTTCTTTACTGAGAGGGTGGAACAAGCTTCCTAGAGAGGCTGTTGATGCCCCAAGCCTGTCAGTGTTTCGGAGGCATTTGGACAATGCCATTAACACCATGCTTTAACTTTTGTTCAGCCCTGAATTGGTCAGGCAGTTGGACTAGATGATCATTGTAGGTCCCTTCCAACTGAAATATTCTATTCTATTCTATTCTATTCTATTCTATTCTATTCTATTCTATTCTATTCTATTCTATTCTATTCTATTCTATTCTGTTCTGTTCTGTTCTGTTCTGTTCTGTTTACTTAATACTTATTCCTGTTAACATCAGTGCGTCTGTAGAGTGTCGGTCATGCTGTGCCCAGTGTCATCCTGACGCTGCCCTCAACATGAGGGAGAGCCTTCATGCATTAAGATGACCATAGGAATAATGAAGTTTGCCACAGACTTGACATTTGGCAGAAAAATTATAAAATTGCCACATTATTATGATTCAAGGTGGAAATAATCCAGGATCATTCAATCTATGAAAGGTTTTCTATTGACTTCAGTGAGCATTGAATTGAGTGCTGTGACCTGAAATATTTGTCTGTCTTACGCATCAGGGCACAAGGGTTAGAAGCTTTATCCTGCAGTTCTTGAGTTTTATCCTAGGGGAGCAGCCAGTGAGAAAGGAGTAACTTACATCATGTAGGTGCAAACTTGAAATGGCTGAAGTGGTGAAAGCTATTAATATTATTCCAGTTTTGTATTATTGTAATCAAGGGCATAGGTCTTTGTGTCAAGAAAGATTTTTTCCTTCAGAGTTTTGCCTATAAATAAGAATAAATGAGGAAAAAATAATAAATATTTAAATAGCAAATAAATATGTGGCCAAACTCATTGCCCAGATTCCCAGGAAAAAAACAAAAAAACAAAACAAAAAGAAAAAAATTACTGGTTTTCTGTTGCCCAAATGCCTGTTATTTACTTAATGAGGTGAAATAAAGTATTTGTGGACCTTTTACTTGAATAGGTAAGATACAGGCTAAGATCACCGATTAAAAAATAGAATAGTGGTGGAAAACCATCTCACAAAACTAATTTACCTGGCACTGAGTAATGCATGACTGTGGAGAAAATCTGAAACTTAAATTGCAAAAATAGTATGTGTTTGTGTGTTTCCTGGATAATATCAAGGATGATCGAATGCAAAGGAAGAATCTTTGTGATCTATAATTAACGTAAAACAGAGTGATAAAGACACTAACAAAGATACAGCCTGGATTAACAACCATATGTGAATGGACACAATAAAGCATGACACACATGATACCTCACTTTTAAACTTTTATAACACAGTATATTTAATAAATATATGCACATATTGCTCTTTTGAAGAGAAGAGATTCATTCTTTGGAGGAAGTACACAGACTAATTTGGGATTAAGATACTTTCCAAGTTATCAGGATTGTATATAATGTTTGGCATGGACAGAAAGAGTCCTCTGGGCACACTGATTTGCTCCAGCACTATATAATTTAGTGTTATAGAAACTCTTGTGTACAGCATAGCTACAGAAGTTATATAATGAATAACAGTAGAGAGAGAAAGGAGAACACAGAGAATAATATGTAAGAAAACTATAACTCAGTTTTATTTGAAATCTGAGAAGCAAAATATTTGATAAGAAAGAAAAATACAGAAAAGTTGATTCAAAAATCCAAGACCTGTCCATCTACTTAGTAATGAATCATTCAGACATTTACCTAGTAAATTTCATGATTTAACTAGAAGAGTGGTTCAGTGATGTTCAGAACACGTTTCAGTGCTTATTTGGGTTGGGACCAGAAACTGCAAGATTGTTTTCTTGAGGAGTAGCTGAGCTCAGGAGAAAAAGCTTCAGAAAAACTAGTTGGGAGACTCTGTGAAGAGAAACTGTGAAAAGAAGAAGGGAACAGGAGAGGACAAAAACGGTTAATAGAAACATTAAGGTCAGATGGAACCTCAAGAGGTCAGAGCTTAGACCCCAGGACTTATTTTAAACATATATTTTGGAAGATGGCAGATATCAGAACATAATTTATACAGCTCCTGAAATACACCTGAGGCACGTGATGCCTGAGAATGGTGTCTACACTTAAGGCACAAGTAGGCTGTTAAGAAGAGTCTTCAGCACGATACCACATATCTATACAGGTATATTTTTAATTTATTAGATATAAAAGGATCACAGAAAGTTCACCAGCCTACGAAAGGAAGAATCCTTCACTGCCAGTTCCAGACACAGGTTATAAGGCTATAATGTTATACATCCTCTAAAACACAACATATAGCCAGTGTTCAAAAAAAAAAAAAAATAAAAACCTGAGGAAAGTACCTTTGAACTGGTCATTTTTTAAACATCCTATTTTTTTTGCTTAGCTCTCAACAAGTCGTGTGAAATACCTGTTATATCCCAAAAGAGACATGTCAAGCTGCTTGACAGCATTAAAACTTTAGAGAGGAATTGCTTTGGAGGAGTGGAAAAAAATGTAAATTTAAATTGCATATGTTTAGACAGAACAAGAACTAAACTTCATACAAAGAACAAAGAAATCCACCATGAAAACTGCAGGTGCTGGTGTTCTGGATGAAGACATAAAAATAATGAATAATGGAAAACCAATAAAATGGGAACTGTGTTCTGTTCCTGGAAACCACCTTTTTCACAAACCACAAAGTCATAATCAAGATCCTTAGTAAAGTATTCTTAACAAATTGGTAAAGGTCTCTTGAAGTCAATGGAAGGACTGTGATGACCTCAGAAGATGACTCATAAAAGTTAACTTTTTAAAAGTTAGTGCTTTAACATCAATATGATGGAAATTTGTGGGAGTTTTACCACGACACTTGACGAGGACAAAGTCCAAACTGATGCTAATAACTTCCAAAAAGCCCAGCTAGAGATCTGAGAGAAGCAAGGAACTCTATCAAGTCATCTCATCTAACTGTTCTATATATTCTCCATTGCACTTGTACTCGTTCTGTCTACCTGTCTGTTTATGTGTTTCCCGCTCCGAAAATCAGGAATATAAAACTGTAGAAAATATGCAAATAAACCCATATTTTTCTTTTTTCTTTTTTTTTCTTTTTTTTTTTTTTTCCAAATAGGAATGTCTGAGAATATAATCTCACATGAAGCAGAGAACAGAGTCTTTAAAGATGAGATTCATTTAAATTTGCTTTTCCTGCAAACACTGAATTATCTAATGATAGTTGGAGTCCTCTATAGTGATGCAAAGGCTCAAAAGGCAATGGAGACATCAGGCATTTCCAGATCACTGCACTAATATAGGCAGAAATCTGTAGTTAGATTTAACACTTTGACCATACCTGCACAAAACAGAACAGCCAAGAAATTGGAACATTCCTTCTTTTTTGTGCTTCCAGATTATTGTACACAGCTGCCTCAGTGCACTGCCCAAATGGTTCATCTTCTCCTTTCTGCAAGATGCTGCATTGTAGAAAGATCTTTCCCTCTGTCCAGTAGAGAGGGGTTTAAACTCGGTCTCCAGAATCAAAGGCAACTGAACTCCGGTGTAAAGCAGATATCTATTGGAATGTCACGATTTACACCAGTCTGTAACTCATTTGTTTGATATAATCTGCAAGGTTTTCTGAGAACATTGAGGCTATTGGATACGTGTTGAATATTTCTACTTTTTTTCCCCATTTTTCTCTACTCTGCTTCTGTTGTCTTCCTGTATCCATTTGTACACATGTGTTTACATGAATTCATGCGTTCATTTACTTATATACTTAGGTATTTTAGGTATTCCTACAAGAAGCCCATTTTTTATTAAAAATAAATCCTAGGCCAATATTTTGTTACTCTCAGCCTGAAAAAGGTTCAAGAACAGCTTTTGCTCTGCCTGTGATGGTAGCATACATTTTCCTGCAGGTGGCTGTTTATTCACATAAAGGTGTCTTTGAAATATTGTCTAATCCCTTGCTCTGTACCACAGTGTTCTTTGCTGCTTTACGGAATGAGTAACAGACTCGATACAATGAAAAGGATTAGAATTAAAATCAATTGGCTTTATTCTTCTTTGTCTTCACGGAAAATAATGACATAGAACATGCAATATTGTATCATTATCTCTTTAACAATTCTCATAAATTATGAACATATATTACATTTATTCCTACCTATCTGCTGCCCTTATTACACATTTGCTTGCTTCATTAATGCAATATTCTTCCTTCTTTTTCTCCTGGAAAAGAACTACTTATGCCACTAAAGAAGAAAGTTTGCTGGTCTGTTCAACTTAGGTTGGTGAGTAGTTGGGATCCAGACCAAAAATAAGAAAAAGTCTTCCTTTAAAAAAAGAAAAGAGAAAGCAAAATGTAGAAAGTGTAAGAGGCTCAAAGAGTGAAGCACAAAATGTGTATATATATGTATGTGTTTATATTTGAAATTAAATCTAAGGAGAAGAGAAACAACCTGAGAGGATAACAGCGAGAAAAGTTAGTGCACATCCAGTTTTTGAATTGGAGAATCTGTAAGAGCCTAAATCATGCATCATTATTGCAGATTTCTGGATGACAAACATGTAAGTGACATATTCACCTACGGTATTTGTAATCTTTTAAGGGTATCTGGCATTCTTTCTCTCGATAAGACAGTCTGAGACTGGATTCTACAGAGACTGCGCTATCATACAAAGGCTAAGTCACTACTGTAATAGCCTTGGAAGGTCTATGTTTGTTGCTTGTTTCTATTCTTAAAGATAAGTGAGCTGCAGTTAATAAAATTTCATCTGTCACACCCAGGCTGCCTTGCCCTTGTGCAAGATGCAGCCCTTCCTAACGAGTGAGTTGTGCGATATTTAAAGAGTCTCAGGGAATTATTAGGCAAACCAGAAAACAATCCTGTAACCTAAGGCAAACCTAAGTGAGGGAGGAAATCAAACCTAGAAATGATGATTCTCCATGTAATCCAAAGATGCAACTGTCATACTGGCAGAAAGCTCAAATCATTACATTTCTAGCTATTGAAACGGCTTGACCTGCAAGTAATCAAGGCAAAACTCACTTCAGTCCAGAGTTCTTTAAACAGTTCATGAGGGCAGCACTTAAGCACATTCAAAAATTTATTTTGAAGACATTGGTGCACTTTAACTAGTTCCAATAATGGGTGAATTTTGCCCCATCTGCAGTTCTTAGGGTTCCTGTAGACCTCACCGAAGTGAAGTTGTGTCTCATTTTAAATAAGCGAGTTGCGTGTAGGGATGTATTGCATCTCCAAGTGAGATGTAGGTGAGCAGGTAAGTGCAGGCATATCATATAGTTACTGACTGTGGCAGAATAAGTACATGGGGAACCTCCCTGAAAAAAAAAAAGACATGGAAAAAGCCTCCCTGATACTGCTGTCAATGAGGAGAGGACGTCTTTTATAAAGTCTGCTTACTCTCAGGATGCACCTAACTTCAGCAGACATCATTACTCCACTGAGGAACCAGTGAGTGCCGTGTACGAAAAAAAGGCATACCTTAAGAAGCAATCGTTAGATGTACGCAGGGTGCGTGCACAATGACCTCTTCATGGCATCAGTACTGCTGTGCCTGCAGCCCAGCTGAGCAGGACACAAGTAAGGATGTCTTCAATAAATCCCAGAGCTCAACACATGCATCATGGTTCACCTGATTTGAACTCAGCCATTGTTCATACTTGTAGGTAACTACTTAAAAAGGTAGTGATGAATGTTGCACTAGAACAAGGATTTAACTTTACCTACCTCTCCTCTTGCCAACAGAAATTGTCAACATGGAAAAAAAGTGAATGAGACTGAAAAAGAAAGGGGTTTCAAGACAGAATGTTTAACAGAAAAACTTATTGCTGAAATTATTTAGAATAGAACGTGTATTGGGATAACAATTTCTCTCTGAATCTTCTGAGTAAATGGAGTTTCTATTCTGATATCCAGATTTTAAAATTTTTAAAATTACTGTAGCTTTTGTCTTCTGTAGTTGACACAGACAGTGTTCAGCAGAATTTAAGAAGACAGAAAACATGCAGAAAGATGAAATAGGAATTTAGAGTGATGACTTGTTTTAAGAATCAAGGAGCTGGTGACTGGTCCAGAAATGACATGCATTGACTTTGTCCCTCCAGGAGGAAACATGCAAGATCGCACCACCATGCATCTTTAAGATGGAGTAGATGTAGAAACACAGTGCTACCACTGGCTTCTTTACTGGAATGTAACAAAAACTGGAAAACATTTTACATTAAATATTGTAAAGATTTTATTGAACGTGAAAATTTTTAATACCTTTGACTGATTTGTCTCTGTTTTCTAAAATCAAGATAACATTCTTTTTCCCTGTGTATCTTTACTTCTCCTTTTCCTTTCCTTGTTTCACCTTTAGAGAAGAAAATGAGGAGGCTAGGAAGGAAAACCAATGTATGAGCCTATTTTCAATGAAAAAGTTGAGATTTCTGTAAAACACCTAACACAAATAGAAATACCTTAATTTTTTCCTGAAAATTTTTACAGAACTTTCTAACCAGCCTGAATTATATAGTTCATGGGCTATCCAGCATAAAAGCAGGAGAAGTTTGGGTCTGTCTTCTCAGTTCATAAATGTTACCTCGCTGCAATGATAGATCTATACACTCACACTGATCAATGGTAATTCCAGAATCGGATATGGACAGCACTGTTTGTGCCAGTTGTACTGCAAACGATCTAAAGACAAGCATTTTCTACTTTAGAGAGATATTGCACAGCCCAATAAACTTTGCTGTGAAGAAACTTTTCTTAGATTTCTGATTTCTGAAACTCATAAAAATGTGTCCCTTCTCCTTTTAGATCTCATTACTTGAGATAGTGTTCTTCCCCATCATGCTCATTCATATAGTAAAACAGTCCAATGAGAGACTATATTAATTGATCTTTACAGTTTACATTATGATACTGAAGGGGAAAAATAAAACAAAATAGCTATTTTACTAGTGTATTAAAAAAGAAAAATCCTTTCCCACAACAAATGACAGATTAACTCCTTTTCTCTCAGATCTTCAAATATTTGTACAGAGCTATCTTTTTGGTTTTAGATAGAAATGAGGTTATAAATATGAAAATATTCGCCACAGAAAGAACTTTTTTAAAATGCATTCCTCTAGAAAGCCTAAGTCACTTGATATCATGGATCTCAAAACCAGAGTTTCAATAAGAAAAGTCACAATAATGACAAATACTATGACTTTTTTTGTTATTATTATTTTAAGCATTTGTCTGAACCAAAGCTTGCAGATACTTTTGAAAAAAACCCACAATTTACCATAGGTAAACTAAACTGAAAATGAAATAAGTCATATCAGTTTTTCCAAAAGGAAAACAGTTTTGACAGAATCTTCTTTTTTTCCCTTGCTAAGAACTCTGGAAAAATAGCTTTTCTGCAGAGCTCAGTTACTGCATTTTCTTTGCTAATGAATTCATCACAATTGTTGCCAAAAATTAAAGCAGATTTAACCTTTCCTATTCTAGTTAATCTTCTTAGCTAAGATTTTCTGAAACTGGAGCCTAATATATGGTTCCTTAACACATGTTAAGATGGCAGTGTTATATTTTTCTAGGGGATCAACCCTTTTGAACATCAGGCCATTTATTTAGAATCCTAAAGTTTAGGTCTGTTTTGGACTTGTTACATGTTCCACTTGAAGTTTTCACTGGCTGCCGAAGTGTTAAGGAGGGAGGGAATGCTGATGAGCCCATGCAGTTTTAAAGAGAGAAGGAGTTCGTCCAGAGTTGTCCACA
The DNA here is from genome assembly GCA_008921705.1 of Burhinus oedicnemus. Taxonomy (NCBI): domain Eukaryota; kingdom Metazoa; phylum Chordata; class Aves; order Charadriiformes; family Burhinidae; genus Burhinus; species Burhinus oedicnemus. Next base: position 2,656,699 of record VFFE01008974.1, read on the forward strand.
CCCATCATTCAGGGAACTGAAATGAATTGATTTACTTCATCGTTGGAGGACAATTAAGATAAGGGTAGGACATTTTACTGGCTGAAATCTCCCATATCTACATTGTTATCCATTGGCTAAGAAGCCCATGTGAGAGAATGTCACCAAGGCTAGCTCTCAAACCAGAACCTGCTTAGTCCTTAGGAGGCTGCTGTACCTGGTAGGGACATAATAGACCCTCTACTGAAGCAGGGTCTCCTGCCAGCAGAACCAGCAGGACACTTGCTGAACTTGTTGCAGTTGGAAGTCACTTTTTCTGCAAGGTGCGTTCGTATTATTCATTAAGTCACCTTCTGTCTCCATGTGAAACCGTATCAGCACATCTGTAACAACATTAATTTCTGGAAGGAGAGAAAAGATTTCTTGCCTTGGAAATGCGTTGAAAACAGAAGCAGCAGTGCAAAGACCACAGCTACCCAGCAGACAACAGTTTGATTTCAGAAACTGGTACATGAGGGAGATTTGTCTTCTGTCGCTACGGTTTTATGGTCTTTTAGTAGACCATTAAGCAAAAGATGGTGGGAAAGTATCAGACTAATATTATGCTATTAATATTCAGATCTGGTTCAAACAGCAAAAAAGAATGTCTCTCTAACGTGGGATAAAAGGAAATGTTCTTGGAGGATCTGTGTTTCTAAACAAAGGCAAAGTGGGATGAAAGTTTATTCAACTCTTTTTCCAATTAAGCAAAAATGTTTTCCCATGATAACAAACCTGGGAAGATGCTGTACTAATTGGTAAAGAAGCTTGTATGCTGTGTGCATTTTTTGGCAATATTTATACTCTGCTCTGGACAGAGCATACTTGCCCTTTTGGAGGAGCAAGGTAAATCAAGACAAACACATGGGCCAGACTTTTTGTTCAGATCTTAATTTCTCTAAACTCTTTATTATGCAGCAAGACTGGTTAAAGTCATTTAAGGGAATGCCAACAGCTCTTATCACTTTTTCTTTATTTTTCCTTACCTGAACATACCACAATTAGGAAGTAATGCTCAGTCATCCCCATATTTATTTTTCAATGGCCTTTTCTCTCTCTGCATGCTTGCATCAACCTCTGAGCCCAGCCCAGGAAGGTGTTCTCCTCACCGCTATCGGTTTTCCAAGTGCAAAACATCTTGTGACAATTTGAATGAACCACACTTCAGAAGAATAGATGGTGGTGAGTCATTTAGCTGCTTGGTTCTTAGCTGTGATGTCTCCCGACCAGGAGATAGAAAAAGACTTTCCTGGTATCTGTGGCTTTTGCACAGTTGTGGTGAAGTTCCCACTGACTGGAAAAGGGGAAACTTACCCCTCATTTTCAAAAAGGGAAAAAAGGACGACCCGGGGAACTACAGGCTGGTCAGTCTCACTTCTGTGCCCAGCAAGATCATGGAGCAGATCTTCCCGGAGACTGTGCTAAGGCATGTGGAAAATAAGGAGGTGATCAGTGACAGCAACATGGCTTCACTAAGGATAAGTCATGCTGGACAAATTTGCTGACTTTCTATAGTGGTGGACAAGGGAAAAGAAACTGACATCATCTACCTGGACTTGTGTGAAGTATTTGACACTGTCCTACACAATATCCTTGTCTTTAAACTGGAGACACATGGATTTCATGACTGAACCATTTGGTGGACAAGGAACTGGCTGGATGGTCACACTCACAGAGTTGTGGTCAACAGCTTGATGTCCAAGTGGCATTCCTCAGGGGCTGGTATTGGGAGCTCTATATGTCCAGCTCTGGAGCCCCCAGCATAAGAAGGACATGGACCTGTTGGAGCAGGTCCAGAGAAGGGCCACAAAGATGATCAGAGGGCTGGAGCACTTCTCCTATGAAGACAAGCTAAGAGAGTTGAGGTTGTTCAGCCCAGAGAAGAGAAGGCTCAGGGGAGACCTTCTAGCAACCTTCCAACCTAAAGGGGGCCTAGAGGAAAGATGGGGAGGGACTCTTTATCAGGGAGTGTAGCGATAGGACAAGATATAATGGTTTTAAACTGAAAGAGGGGAGATTTAGATTAGATATGAGGAAGGAATTGTGTACTCTGAGGGTGGTGAGACACTGGAACAGGTTGCCCAGAGAAGCTGTGGCTGCCCCATCCCTGGAGGTGCTCAAGGCCAGGCTGTATCGGGCTTTGAGTAACCTGGTCTAGTGGAAGGTGTCCCTGGCCATGGTGGTGGGGTTGGAAGTAGATGATCTTTAAGGTCCCTTCCAACCCAAACCATTCTGTGATTCTATGTTTCTATGATCTACGTGCAAGCAGTCTTTGGCATGTCATCTAGACAGAATTGGGAGGAGATTCAGGTTCTACACACCAGTCTGTCAGGACATCCCCACATTCAAATCACAAGGTGTAAAAGATATTGCAAGATACAAAGGAGTTTAGTGTAACATACCACGTCTTTTGGAAATAAACTCTAGCAAAGAGACCTACTTAGTTGCAGGTTGTTGCCCTGTAAACAAGCATGATGTCCATGACTTGTCCATTCACTTTATATCACAGAATGTGCATAAGTGAAATTAGAGGCACTGAGCAGAGAGCTAGGTTTATTCTTTTATACTTCTCTAGCTTTAAAATTACCACAATAACCGGATAAAGACCAGAGTTAAACCAAAAAGAAACTGGTTGAATATTTTGTGAGGCACAGAGTCTATTCCACTTAGATCTTCCTGAAAAAGGTTAAAGCTGACGTTAAATACGCCAAAAAAAATCATCTTCTGTACCAAACATGAGGCTTCTTCCAAGCACAGCACATTAACCCCCACAGAGGTTAGGAAATGGTAAGAGGTTTTTGCATCATCAGGTTTATAACACATATAACAGTTCCCTGTGTGAAACAATTGCTTTCACACAGTTCGTTCAATGTTACTTTCTATATATGCTGAGCAGGCTTGGAATCGAAAGGTCCTGTCCAGAGGAAAAGATCACAGGTGGTGAGCTAAGATACTCTTTCGGTGTTCAAGATCACATGTTTCTGAACTCGATAGAGTATACAGCTTTTTCAGACAATTACATCCAGTGGTGAAGAGAAATGCTCCTCAGAACAACGTTCAGTGAGCTGTGACTGGACCCCTACAAAATGTTTTGCTCATAAATTGACTCTTCATGCCTAAAAAATAAAAACCTTTTGGGACCAGCGCTGATTGATGGTTATTTTAAAAAGCTGAAAATTTGGAAGCCAAATTTCTTCTGCATCTTTTTTGTCAATCAAGTGTTTCTTGCACATGCATCATGTCTTTAAAAAGTTTTATTCTTATTTTTCAGCCCAATGTCCCATGAGTAGTTACCATATGTAAAAAACAGTTTTTTCCAGCCAGGATAAAAGCAGAGAAGCAACAAGGTGCTAAATGTAAAACTGCTATGCAGCATCAAATATTACACAAAAACTAAAGAACATTTTCATAAAAGCTGACAAAACCGAAGCAAGGCCTACATATTTATTCAGTGTAGATTTTTTGTTTTGTTTTATTTTGTTTTTCTTTTTTCTTTTGTGAAACTCTATACAGACTTTCACGAAACCCTATTCTCATTCATTTTAAAGATTATTTGATTTAATTTTAAATCTAATCCATAAAAGTTGTATTCATATCTAAAAAGCAGCCCTGGATTTTCCATAACTGTAGTAGTGGTTAGAATGAAATCAAGTAGAGTGACTCGTCCTGCTTATGTTCATACATCTTTCCTTCAGTATGAAAAAGCAAAAAGAAAATAAGTACTAAAGACAAAAATAATTTTACTTTATTTGTAAATTAAGTTCAAAGATCTTTTCAGTTCTCAACGATATGTGTGTAATAAGTAGCACTTCTTTCTGCACGTCTTCCAGACTTATGTGGGAGTTCCTGATTTTGGAGGTATCCTCTCACTTCTAGGACATTATTTTAGCTAGTTGCAGTCAGCTGGTTTATTCCAGGTCCACACACTTACCGAGGATTTTTATCCACTCAGGTGGGTGGTGTCCTTCATGTTCCATCTTGTTTCTATACAGTTCTCTGGGGTTGGGTTATATATTGCTCAGGGCTCTGCTTCTAAAATTGTGTTATCAAAACCTCAAAGTCTTAACAGCTACCATAGGTTTCAGGACGTTGGCAGGAAGGTACCTCTTGAGACACAGAGTCCAGATCTGCTTTGTTGCAGGCAAATGTGACATATGGACAACACTGAACACTCAGTCATTTTAGCTTTGTTTTGCTCCTGTGACTCCTACCAAGTCAGTGCCAGAGTCTCCTCCTTCTGTTCTTATAAAATGTTTTTTTTTTTTTAATTTTTAGCTTATTTGCTTCCCAACCATTACATACTTATCTTCTCTACCACCAGCATCGCTCCTTAGGTTAAGCAGCCTGTCTTACTTCCTGATGTTTACCTTCTCAAAATGTTTATTTACTGCACTCATGTTCTGTCACCTTTCATTTTGCAAGGCTAAAAACACCGAGCTGTTTTCATCACTGGTAGTTCAATGGATTCTCCATTCTCTGGTCTTTGTAACAGTCCTTCTTTATGCTTTCTCCCACTCGATTTTTTTCCCATAATCCTTCCCGGTATTTCAGATTGAGTCAGAGTAGTACATTGTACAAATGACATTCGTTCTTCCCTGTATCACACAGATCTTAGAACTATCCACATTAAACTGATAGGTTAAAATAATTGGTGAAAGATTGATGCACCCAAGATTATTATCTTCATCCCGATCAGTCCTGATTCTAAAAGCAAAAATTCTTACTATCCTTCTCGGAGCAAATAGCCCAGCAGTTCACGCTGTTACATTAATTTGGTTTCAATTCCTCCTGTCCTCAAGATCATGTAGTTATTCCTGTACGATATTCTCATCTTTCTCTGCAATGATAGTGCCTCCCATAATAAGTTAAACTAGCACATTTCATCTCAAATATACAGCCTTGGTTTACAAAACTTTCTGTCATTTTCCTATTTGTGGCAAATTCAGGTTTTACTGTGATATCTTTAGTAGCACTGAACTGTGGAAACACTTTAGCTGGTGGAAAGAAATTAGTTTTTAAAGGGAAATGGTGATTTGTACATCTTGAAAAATTTGCTTTTTGAGCGTATGGAATTGTTGTTTAGACCTATGAATATGTTTAGTCCAGACTTTACAGTAAATTGTCTTAAATCAAAAGATTCTTAACCTACAGTTTCCTCAAGAGAAGCTGGGAAAAAACAATCTCATTCTCTCTTTTTCTCTTTTTTAAAAGAAACAAATATTTTCTCTTTCACGTCCACACACACACTACCACCCTCTTAGCTATTCATTGCATCCTTAAAAGAGAACTAAAGTTAAGCTGTCCTTTGAGGATAACAAAATGCAAAATTAACTCTGGACTGAATGAAGTGCATATGGCCATGGAGAATTATTTGTGAGCTATTCCCAGTGAAATGTGCATAACTAATTTGATTCCAGTTGTGTTTCTTGAAGAAATAGTCTTTAGTGTCGTGTCCCTGTTGCACTTCTTCACTAAAACTTAAGCACCACACAGCACCAAAATTTTCACTTTGAACTCTCTATTCCCCTCCCTCATCTTCTGTTTCTCCCTCACACGTGCAAATACCACGCACTAGGAATATTCAAGAAGACATTATTCCGTTTGAGGTAGTCTTTGCATGGCAGTCTCACTGGTTGTGCTGTGTTTAGGGGTTCAGTATGATTATGCCTTCCTGGACACCCATGTTCATATTTTCATACCCTCTGAGACTGCAGGGCTGTGATTTACAGCATGTATTTCAGACTCATGTTTCTTCGTAAGCCTGAAACCAGGTGAGTTGGGAGTGTCTATTAGCAGTGTTTCATGAAGACTTGACTTTTCTAGTCTTTTATTCTCCTTAAATTACAGGGTGCATGTCAGGGTCATGGATTACCCTGAACATCATCAGTGTTCTTGCACTGGAAGATACCTCTTGTCATGCTCTTTTTTTTGGTCAAATGGTAACTTTAATGATAATTGCCCTTGTTTGCTTACAGTGCTAAGTTTTTCGTGAAGAGGATACAGTTCATTGAACAGGCAACTATTTTCTCTAACACCCATGGTGACACAAAAGTCTTTTGTGAGAAAACAAGTCAATACAAAGCCTGTCTCCCAGTATAACCATTCTCAAGGTGACTCAAATTTGAGAAAAATAGTGAAATTAATAAAGACCTTTCAACGTTGGCTTCAGATTCTGAGCTTAGACCATACCATGAGGAATAAAGCGACCTGTTGGAGTGAGTCCAGACGAGGGCCATGAAGATGATCAGAGGGCCGGAGCACCTCTCCTATAAAGACAGGCTGAGAGTTGGGGTTGTTCAGTCTGGAGAAGAGAAGGCTTTGGGGACACCTTCTAGCAGCCTTCCAGTACCTGAAGGGGGCCTACAGGAAAGATGGGGAGGGACTCTTTATCAGGGAGTGGAGCAATAGGATGGGGGTAACAGTTTTAAACTGAAAGAGGGGAGATTCAGATTAGATATTAGGAAGAAATTCTTTACTCTGAGGGTGGTGAGACACTGGCATGGGTTGTCCACAGAAGTTGTAGATGCACCATCCCTGGCGGTGTTCATGGCCAGGTTGGATGGGGCTTTGAGTAACCTGGTCTAGTGGCAAGTGTCCCGGCCCATGGCAAGGGGTTAGGAACTAGATGATCTTTAAGATCCGTTCCAACCCAAACCATTCTATGAGTCTAGGAAATACATGTGGGTATGTTGGTCTGTGAAAGTGTCAGTGTGCAGAGGAAATATCCGTACTCAGAGTGGCAAGAGAAGAATTCTGATTTAATGGTGTTTACCACACATTTTTCTATCAGTTTAAGAAACTGTAAATTCATATAATCAATGAAAAGTGGGATCTCATGTAGGAACATTGATATTAACAGAGAGGCAGTGAATTCTTGTTTTACACGATAGGGTCAAGTAGGGGAAGGAAGGCAGAATGATCAGGATGCCTCCACGCCACGGTGACGCTGAGTGACTCTGATGGTTGAGACACAGTAAAGTATGTCAATCCCTGCACATCCACCTGGGCGGCTGCTTAATCTGAAGGTCCATAATAGGGTCTTAAAAGTATATATTCTCCTCTGCCCTCTCCTGAGAAATATTAAACACAGCTGAGATGTAGCGTAGGAGATGTAAGGCAGTTCCGTCTAATGTCAGAAGATATGTCAGAAGATCTCTTTCGATGCTGGATAATATTTGCAAAAAAAAAAGGGACTTTTTTGTCCAGAATTTGAATAAAAAAGTTGAAAATTATTACAGTCAGATCAGTTAACAACAGCAGACTAGTCCCCGTAATGATGGATGCTGCAGTCAGAAAAAAAAAAAGTGTAGAAACTAAACCCTCCTTTTCTTTTCTCTAAGACAATATTTGGTTGTTATTTTGACCCCTGCAGAATCTTTTGTCACACCCCACAACCAATGTTTGCAAAATCCTTTGTAGACAGAAAATTCCCCCAAAATTTTAAGTTATTAAGAAATTATTAAGTGTAAATTCTGTTGGCTTTCAACCCCATGAATTGACAAAATAATAAAAAAGAAATAGGATCTGATTATGGCTATGCATTCCAGGGGGAAGTATCATGCTTTCCTGGATCTGGGTAGAAAAATACAGTTTCAGAGTAAAGTATGTGTTTCAGAGTACTGTTACTTTCTAGGAGCTGTAACATACGATCGGGAGCTGCAGCTCCTTTTCCCTCTACCAAGCAGTCAGAGTTCAGATGTGAATGGAGCAGACTTTAGTCGGGCATTCAGGTTTTGAGTAATTGCTGTACAAAACCTGAGCAGAACGAATTGAATGTCAGCATAAGTCTCATGGCCACCTTATCCTAATATCAACTGTAAGAATAAATACTATTTTTATTCAGGTAATGATAACCTGTCTAAAATCACTTCCTCCACCACTTTGTGACTTATTCTTTCCAGAAATACCTTTCAGGAAAGGTATTATTGACAACGTATATTGTTATATATGTAAATGCATAAGTAGCAATGGCCTAGCAAATGGCATTCCATATTATGAGGAAACTGAACTTCAAGAATGTTTTCATCTTCAGAATTAACTTTACAGGAGACTGTCATGCATTGATCATTTCTCACTTGTGGCAAACAAAGCTGTAAAATATCATAAGGGACAAAATAACCTAATAATGCAGCATAGCAGCAAGATAAACTAAAAGGCAAGTTTCATTTCATCTGCACTAGCTCTGTGTACCTAAGTTAGGCATCTTGCATTCTTGTATAACCAGCAGACAGAAACAAGCATTTTTGGGACACAGTTTTAGCCAACTATTTTATCATGAGATGATTCTCGCGCTGAAGTGCCCTGCTCTCCTCTAAATCTAAAGGCAGCCCACAGTGACTAGCTTGGAAGCAGATGTCAGTGCTGTAATAGTTACATTTACTTACATGAAGCCCGACATAGATGACTGGCAAATGCTCGCTGTCTACTCTGAGGTGTGTATGAAGCTATTGCTCTTCACCTTTCACTTATTGCCTTCAGGTGTTTATGGTTGCTCCACAGTAAAGATATAACATGGAGCCATTTGAGCACTCCTCATCCATTTCAGAGCGAAATCAAATGAGTCCTTAAATCATCTTCAGTGCCAATCACTTTCACAGCTTCAGTGTCCTGGACGTGGAGTCAGATTAAGATTTTATAGGTAATTCATGTGGAAGAGGCACATGCACAGCAGTGTGTGCATGGCAGAACAACGCAAACAGCAGAGGGAAGAGAGACCCTGAGCACCGCAAAGACATAAGTATCCCACGAGGGAGAGGAGAGGAGAGGAGAGGAGAGGAGAGGAGAGGAGAGGAGAGGAGAGGAGGGAGGAAGGAAGGAAGGAAGGAAGGAAGGAAGGAAGGAAGGAAGGAAGGAAGGAAGGAAGGAAGGAAGGAAGGAAGGAGAGAGGGAGGGAGCATTTCATAAATCTGTCTCTGGTTCTAAGGTTTCAGAGAACTAATCTCATTCTAATACAACTTTGTGTGACTTTGAAAGTTGCTATATCATGAGACAACACCATCCATGATAAAAATATACTAGTCTGTATTTATCAGCTGAACTAGTATAACTGACCACATGCATGTAATCATGTTGTTCCTGTTGCATGGTCAAACAAGGACAGCATTTAATGAATAATTCAAATGATTAATTAGTATTTATGTAAATATAGTGAACTTGAGACTGTTCCATACTTGCTTTTATCTACACAGATCTATTCAGTAATTGAGTCTGCATTTAACAGCAAATTTATTGTGGAATGACCTAAGGTCTCTGTTTGGAAGCTTACTCAAAATTCAAGTGGCCTTAATTCAGTGTAACTTTGGAAGAGAATCAAGCAAAATCAAAATAAGACCACTTTAATTCTCAGTCAGAGATCCACATGACAGTTTAATGAGATTGAAATAATCTACTTTAAAAATTGATTCAGGATAATTTTGCAGTGTCTCACCTCTGTATAGACAAACCCCTAATACTTCTGCAATACTACATCTCAGATAAAGTAAAGCCACAGCTTCAGTCTATATGAAACAATGCAGAAATTAACTCAAGCATTGACTGTGCCTGCTCACCTATCTGTGCAGGACTTGCCATACTGGAGTCTTGCTCTTCATTGGCCATAAAAATAAGTGATTAATAAATTGGTTGCATGAATAACAAAGTCAGTTATTTAAAATATATGAATCAGTGTACTGAAAATGCATATTTTTTTATGACTAATGTTCCACATCTTTGCTGTCTGAGCAGTGTTTTCTTCTCATAGGACCACATTTTGAGGATGGCCTATCTGTGGATGACCCTCCTGACATTTCTTGTGAGTCAGGATTCCTTTGTACTCTGTTTCTCAAATGGTATAAATGATCCTGAAATACTCGTTTCTCTCTTTGCACTGGTTAACAGGTAAGTATTCACATATCAGTTGATTCTAATCATGCCCTTCCTCATTTATCCTTGTTTTGTAGGAGCTGTTAAGGATCCTCTACCCCAGCCCCAACTACTGTAACTCAACCTCATGTTCTGAAATTGCATTCCTACTGTTACCTGAAGAGAAAGTAAAGGGTGGATTTGTTCAGTCTAGCTCAATTTAGCAATATTATTCAGCAGTCTCCTAGGTCACCATAAGCCAGTGATGTTGTTGTTGCTCGTAAGTTAACATCGCAAGTTATGTGCTCAGTTAACACCCCTTCTGCAGGCAAAAAAAAGAACTAGATATTCTCCTTTTCTTCTTTTGTCCTTCTAGGGCTGTAATGAGAACAAATGGAAGTGACCTTACATTGCGGGACACTCCTTATAGTGTTTTAATACAAATTTCATTACGCTGAAAGTCTTGCAAGGTATTCATTAGAACATTCATAAAGTCTTTGTAAAGGGCTTAATAGCTAAAACAAGCTATTGAAATTAGCCAATCATTCTGTAATTGAGCTCCCTATGAATCTTTTACTGCAATAAGGTGAAGTAAGTTGCCTGAGGTACTGGATGTGTGTTTTAGTGCTTGGTTACATGCAAAATAAATAAATGAAACTGATAAAAGTAATGTGTAAGAGTTCACAGCTGTTCTTTGGTGTGTTTCTTACAGTCTTGGACCTTCAGGTTCAATCTGTATTGGATTCTAGACTGGCATTTTCTTGTTCTTCATAGAGATTTTCATTGAGTCTTCTACCATATGTCACACAAACAAATTAAACATTTCGTATCATAGAAAATATGGAAGTTGTGTTTTTGTATTCTTACGCTGAAGTTATAGGTTTCCTTCTCTTAGCCTGGAAAAAATTATTCACCACTGGAATAGGCATATGCGTACTAATACCAGTCTTTAAGCTGCTTCTGTAACGAAGATGCCATTGGGTGCTATGCAAACAAACACATACCAAAAAGACAGTCTCTTTCTCAGAAAATTTACAGCTAAATCAAATGAATAATATCAGTTCTTACAAAATTGTTTGAATGCCTAAACTTTACAGCCTTGATCCCCAAAAGGAAAGTCACACTAACTTTGGTTTTGTGTGGATTTTGTGTGGATTTTTGTGTGCTGGGATAATCACGTGTCTCAGAAAGGTGATCCAGGAAAACCTAGATGCTTAGCAGAAATGTGTCTTAAATTCACCAATGAATAGTTCTTGAATTTCATGCCTTCTCTGAAGCATGGTTACTTCACAGAAAGTTTATTTCTTTTTCAGGTATGTATGTACAGTGAGTGGGATGCAACAACCTTGAAGGTATCTATCTCTGCTCATTGACTAGAGAGGAAGCCTAGACAACCATTAAATCAGATATCTGCTAGAATATGTCTGCCGTAGCAAGTAATGAAGATCAACAGGAGTGGATCTGTAGAGCTGCTGAAGATCTGGTGTCCATAACATGTGTGTTTTTTTCACCTCCGATCAGCTCTGCTACAGCCCAGTAGGCTGAATGCCCACTTGTGGTTGGATTACACTGGATGTGCTCCAGAAGCACCTTATACAAAGTAGTTTCATCTGTGGACAATCTAGTTTACGTACCCTGCAATGTGAACTGAAACACAACAAGTGGGGTAGAACAGGTGATTTGTTTGAGAAATGCACTCCAGATCTGAATTAAAACAAACAAACAAACTAACAAACAAACAATCACTGCCAATGTAAATAAACCCTTAATTAAGGTTAGAAATAAGATAAATCTTGTCCATATATCCATGGTTATTTTTGATTGTGAGGCACTCTATGTCATGATGTTAGTGGTCTCTCCTAGACCTTTGCTTACAGATTCAACACTTCATTGTAGAAATGTCTTGATAACTTTGTAAATGTAAAATACTGTCACATCTGATTTTTCATATATATTTTGGCTTGTTTTAATGACTTTGGATTTGTGTATATAGATGCATGTGTGTTTGTGTTAGTGTGGGAGTACCTACAGATATATATACACACACATATGTCTATAAACCGACACACATAGGTATATATATATAAGGAAAAGATCCTGTAAATTACAAATAATATCTATTTCTCTGTAAGTGTAATGAAGATGGAAGAGGAGAAAGGGGAAGCTCCAGAAAGTGCAAAATGGTTCACGCAGACTGCATTTTGTATTTTCTGCCAGGGGAAGAATCAGAGCTGGCATTGGTCTAGCAGAGCCATTTGCACCCAGGGTCGTTGATGGCCCTGCGAAAAGACAAGAGGCTCCACTCCTGGCATGTGTCCTCCTACTGTAGCATTAAGGACACTCCTAGCATTTCTTAGAGAGGCTGGAGGCTATCACAATGTCATGAGCTCGTCATTCGCTCAGTGGAGGAAGGAGGTTGCGATATGCCCATCTGAGCCCACACAAAAGAGGCAGATGCACTGACTTTCCAAGGGATACAAAATAGTGATGCCCTGCTTCTTGCTAGCACAAAGCACCTTCTACTTAATCCTAGGTAAATATTTAACAGCTCATTAGAACATCACAATTGGAGAAGGACATCCTTATCCAAACATGTACTTACATGTTTGGCAGCTTTGACTGAAGTTGCTGTGAATCCAGCAAGAAGATAGCTTGGCCTAGTTAATTAGTCATGCCTTCTCTAGTGTCTTGTCAGTCCTTGGCAATCATGAAAGTCTGGACACAGGCTAAGGCACAGCACAGTGGGAAGGAGGGCTGAAAAAAAAAAAGCATCTTCCATCACAGGTGAAATGATAATTAGTCAGACGTGTATTTCAAGTGGCAGCAGCATCAGAGCAGATTGTGCATGGTATCCCGTAATTTTCTATATACTTTTAATTATCTTTTAATTATTAACAGTTCTTGTCCACTCCAAATGCATTTGGCTAGCGTCGAGCTTCTTTTTGCTTTTTCCTTTTCCATTTTTCCCCCTACTTGTTCTAATCTAGACCCAGTTCCAACTGCTAACGCATCAATGTCAGAAACTGCAGTCAAGCACAGCCTGTCCCCAAATCCCAACCTCTATAAACACGATGGCTCATTAATAACTTAAAAAGGATGATGACACTGATACTATTTATAGGGTCCTGCCAGCCAGGACTGCCAAAGTTAAGGAAATTAACATGGAAAAATTGTCAACTGCAAAACATTAGTGTTTATCAACAGATCAATCAAACTTCAGCTACTGTAAATTGTGCTTTTAGCTAAATAAAATGTATCCACAATGACAATTTATTGAATGCCTTATTTTGTTACTCTTGTGCCCTTGTATTGGTTTCAATGAGAGACAGAGAAAGAAAAAAGAGTGAAACAGAAACTCCTACGCTCCCCTTTCCCCCTTCGCTCTCTGACTCCCCTGACACCTGCCAAACCTCCCACAACTGCTGAGCTCTCAAAAGTTACAGCGACATGTTTCACGATGAGTGGCAAATCAGAACTGCTGAACAAAATTCTCATGAAGTCAATTAAGTGTTAATTAGCTTTGACTGAGGGCACACGAGTCTCCGGCAAGCTGAATAAATGTCAAGGTGATGACGCTGTGTACCAAGTTCTGGATTTACACGCGTGGAGAGATTCTGATTTAAGGGGTTATTTTTTTCCCTTCTTTCATCATTGCTTTCTCTCTTTTCTTCATATCATAAGGAGACAGAATACAGCAAGAAAGAAGTTTTCCTTCACTTGTTCACAGTCATATTTGTTACCAATTGTCGGATAGGAAATTTGCTGCAAATTGTTGGGTAGTCCTACTGCTGGGAAAGTGATTTATTGGCACAGAAGCAGGCTTTGGAGGGAAATAACAGAAGGAAACCAGAGAGAGAGAGAGAAATTAGGAAAGAATGATGTTCAAAGCCAGCTCTGATCTTAATTCATTGCTTGCTGGATATTCTATTCTGAATGGAATAATCAAATAGTTAATATTAAGTAATAATAAAAAGAACTAATAAATAATAACTAATTATATAAATAAATATATATATATAAGTGATGTAAATTATAATTTGGTCAGTCTGTACTAAGAATTTAGCCTGCTGAGACTTGAGAAGACACACAAAGAATTAAAAACAAACAAACAAACAAAGAAAAAGCCTGGACTGAAAACTGTTCTGTGGCCTGGAAGAGACTCAGGAGAAGTGAAAAGCCAGACAGTGTATCTGCTCCCATGACATGAACACTAGGTGTAACATTATTATTTTTACTAGCTGAAACCTAGGTTGGGGTCTAGAGGCCTCAGTCAAGATCAGGGCCCCAGTCTGGTGGATGCTATAAAAAAGATCGGAAGTCTCCGCTAGGATTTTACAACCTGTAGCTGTGATCTTGCAATTAACTGACAGTAGGTCATTTCCAACACTGAGCCCATTACATGATTGAGGTTTCACACAGACGAGCCAGAGGAAAGGTGTGAGGAAGGAAACATTATTACCACGTTTTACAGGTTCAGACGGAAAAATTAAGTGCCTTGCCCAGGGTCACACAATATATGACACTGATAATGAAAAAGCTGGGAATTCAGGCTTGACTTCAAGAGTCTGGGCTGCTGTTTGCATTGCAGTACTGTCCCCACCGGGAAGATTTCTGTAGAGAGCTAATGATATCCCAGTTCGGGTGGCAGACAAGGAGCTCTCAACCGTGACTAACATTTCCAAGGAGGTCTTTAAGCTGGAACAGTTAATATTAACAGACCAGAAAATAAAGTTATGGGCATATTTTGGAGGATACAAGTAGACTGACAAATTTCTGTTTATTTCTACTTTTTGAGACTAAAATGAGGAGTTAAAACCTGCACCTAACTTGGATGTTCATCGGATATGCTTACTTAAACTCATGGTTTTAAAAGATGACCTGATGTTTGGAAAAGATACTTCAAGATCCTTGCCAAAATCTTTGCCTTTCAGCTGACATACCTAAGGAAAAAATAAACCACTTTCTGTATGAAAGGGAAAAGTTTGATAGTAACAGATAAATCCTAGCTTCCGAATAGAGGAAAATTATTTGAGTGTTGGGTCTAGGAAAATTTTGCACTGGTCTTGCCTATGCACACATGGGCTCTAGTATTTCTGCGGGATATCCTTTACTCGTCAGTTTTGTAGGATGATCATTTCATCTTTTTAATCTTGTCTACTTCTCATGGGAGTTCCCGTTGTAAAGACACTGTGAAGTACCTGAGTAGCTTCACAGTCATTGTTCTTAGGTTTTGTCAGCCTCGGAAAAAATTGAGAGAGCTTTCAACTGACCTTTTCTGAGATACAGGCTTACCAGCTATACCAGAAAGTGAGAGGAGGGGACAGACCACCATTTGGCCTATTTGATTCTATCTTGTGATTTGAAAAAATTATGAGATACGTAAAAGAAGAAAAAGTAAATATATGTCTCATTCTGGCTGGCAGAATAGACCACCTAGAAGAAGAAGTAGATATTCATTGAATCTGAAAGCCAGTACATTATTGACTAATTAACTTGAAAACATTATTCATAAATAGACCGTAGAATTCCTCAACACAGGACATCACTGAGCCAAAAGACATACAAATATCAAGAAAGATTAAGAAAAATCTATGGACATGAAGAGAAAATTTCAGTAAAATGTCATGAAAAAAATATTTATTTTTATAGTCCGACTGTTGGTATAGATTTATTTTTGCTTTTTTAAGTAACTAGGAGAGCTGGAGATAGGTTACTGGATGAGACAAACACATCTGTTACAGGATTGCAGTTATAACACTTTTCTGTAGGTTTATTTCTTCTTTGTACATGTAGACACCAGAATTCTGGAAAAGTCTTCTTTATCTTTGTTTTGTAAAATATTTTTTATAGTTTGTGGTTTTCATTTTGAAAATACCAGACATGTTGTGGATGAATGCTATGGTTATTGATTCTGATAGTGGAGTTGATCAGCAAATTTGAATGGAAGGAAGTTGCCCACATAGCATCTAATAATGAACCTGAATGACTCCAGCGGATAAGTGAAGGTAGCCTGCAGCATGGTCCTTTACATTAACAATATGTCTTGATCCAACAGGCTTCTCAGAGTGATGGGTGGGCATAGCTAGACCTTGGCTGGTCCATGATAAGCTTCCCTTTGGAACCAAGTGTACTGGAAATTAAGACGATGTAGACTTATAACTCCAGTTCAGATCCAGTTACTGATTAGAACTTGTCATGGAGCTGATTTGAATTGTTTGGGTGTATTTCTACTTCATTATAACAGTCATGAACATTAATGAGGATGGAGTGTTTTCCAGGCATTCCAGATGTTGAGTTTACTTTTTCTCCCCTGCTCTTCCTTTGTTGCCACTGCCTTATAAACTAACATGAATAACCATTATAATTTTTTGGATTAGCAATAGGAGATGTTTTAGAGTACGCCTGTCAAGAACATCACAAAGAGAGCAGATTGTCTATGTCTTCTGGATCGTGCAGTTGAATATACATGTAATGTTCCTACAAAAAAGATCAACATTTAGATTTCAAAGTGTATTAGAGCCTTTTTCTTCCTAAGATACATCTTTCTGGCACGGCATAGGAGCTCTCAAGTAGGTGTAAATTACATTTATGGCCATGACTGTAAGGTTCATTGACATGGTTAGAGCAGTATAAAGTAGTCTCAGTGAAAATGACAATCAGGCCCTGAGGCTTAGACAGATGGATGGACAAAACAATATCTGTGTAGTTTTATGCTACCTTTGCAAAAAGAAGTCACCAGTTTAAAATAAAAATAAAAATCAAAGAATGCATTGCAAAATAAATTGATCTATTATGGAATAAATCCCAGAAACCGTGACACAAACAAAAAATAAAAACAAACAAGAAAAAGACTTACTGTTCTCCCCCTGCATGTTGGTGAGTGAATATAAATCTGATAGAAATTAGATAGGATAGCTGAGTTCCAGCTTTCACTCAAACAGAGCTCTACTGTATGATACTGGCTAAATCACTTCTCATACACACATCCTCGTTCCCTGAGCTTAGGTTCGCCCAGTATAATATTGAGATGATGGCCTATATTTTTACTTTAAAACACTTTAACTCTATGCATAAAAAGTGCTATATGAAGGCTTTTGAATATTATAAGAACACTCATCTATTCATTCCTCTTATAAAATATATGTCTGAACTGTTGGACTGATCTCACTTCCATACCAGAAACGTTAGGGAGAATTCTGCATCTCAGTATTTCACCTTACAAATGAATATATGTGCAGTCTCTTCAGTGTCTTCTGTTCCTAAATCACAACAGATATAAGTCAACTACCTGCTTCTATTATGTGAGCTCTGAAATGAAGGAGCACAGCATTAATTCTTCTAACCCTGCTTCTATTTGAAAAATAGTCAGCTGTATGTCCATGACTACAGTTGGAGGTATTGTAAGCTTTGCACCCTGGTTTGAAGGCATATATTTATATGAATGTGTTAACGTATACTTCAACAAGACTTCATCTATCATTAGACTTCAGTCACAGTTTTTAACTACAGAATCTAGCGACTTTTAATAGCATTTAATTATCTACATAATACATCTCTACCTTCTAAAAAAATTTTTTAAGCATGTAAAAATGTAGTCTGTCTTTGAAAAGGATAGTGGAAATTCTAAAGCACAGTGATTTTTTTCAAAAGAAGCGCTGTAGTGTCACAACAATTACTGTGACCTGAAAATTAAACTCAGCACCCATTTATGAAAAGCAAAAAAAGTTAAAATTACTATTTCTTTCACTTTGTTCGGGACAACAACTTTGCTTTATGAAGCTAAAATGGCCAGACTGTCATCTAGTTCACTGCTATGTTGCTATAACACAGGGAAGGTCCAAGAGCATTTTCCTGGTGATACTCATAATGATGCGTAAATTTAATTTCATCAAGCTATATCCAGGCTCTGTACTTGAAAGTAATTACAGCATTTCTTAAATCCTAGCATCTTTATACTCAGTCACCACTCAGCCAATTGAGATGCATCACTCTTACAGAAAACTCATCTGCTGGATCCTGGTGCATTAAGTTTGTGCAGAAAGAATTCTGCTGCAGTACACTGGAAAAAAAAAAAAAGAAAAAGAGCTCATCGGCACTAAATGTTTGTCAGCACTCACAAAACTTTCCGCTTACTCTTTCCATAGCTACTTGCTCTTCCCATAGCTGCACAGGGCTTGGTTGATTGCTTCAGCCATTAATTTGATCCCAAGGACCATCTTTGCTTGTTATTCTACATCCTTCCTGGCTGCTATTTACTGATGTCACTTGTGCCAGTTGATGAAATTAGAATGTGATGAAGTCAGGAGTTTTTGATGGTGTAGAAAAATGTCGAACACTAGGAATTATTATGACGAACCTATTATACTTGCAACAATTTCTAAATCAGGACACTGGTGGAGGCCAAATCTTTTACTGTCCTTCAAGTTCTTGTCAGCCAAATGCTTTCTGTAGCACTGAAATGAGTATGCTGAAGATACGCTGAACAACATGATGAAAAAAAGGCACTTAGCTTAAATACTTGTCACATTCTCTTTATTCAAATCAACGGACAAGTACTTCCTTGTTTTCTTGTCCTAGAAAGTTCTCTAAGGGCTGGGAATGATAACGGTATTTTTCCCCAGTTCATTACTGGATGCTCTGCTGTGTCTTACTACTTACATTCTTCCGGTAAAAGAAAACAAGCTTTGAAGCTGAAAGAGTTATCAACCGTTGGAACAGGCTGCCCAGGGAGGTGGTTGAGTCACCATTCTTAGATGTGTTTAAAAGTCATGTAGATGTGGTGCTTAGAGACATGGTTTAGTGGTGGACCTGGTAGAGTAGGGTCAATGGTTGGACTAGATGATCTTAAAGGACTTTTCCAACCTAAATGATTCTATTATTCTATGAGCTAGAAATTGTCATAGTTTCCCCTAGTTTGCCGCCATCCGAACTTCTCTGGCAGTCCAGTTTCTACTGCAGGTTGACATAGGCACACCTAAAATAACTCCAGGGACCTTAGCTACCCAGGTGAAAGCTCCCGTGGTTATGAACTGTGTGCAGTAGAACTTTCCAACTTCAGTGCTTTCCTACCCTAACCTACAGCAGCTGGTGATATAGGCAAGTCTCTCTTCCCTGGCACTATTACCTGGATTCTAAACCAGTATGGCAAATGGTCCCTACTGTCTGTTGTGGTGGGAGACAGGAGCTCCTCAAATGAGAGGAAGAGAATTCCCCTAGACAAGAAGTAGAGATCTGATGCAACGAGACCTATGTTGCCTCGAAACAAAAATATAGCAAATTATGGCATAGTGGAATAAGTGCAGTTGGAGAAAGGCATATGCGGATATTGCTGAGCGCTTCAGGAATACTGAGCCACTGGTGTTTCCTGAGGATGTAATTTGATGTTACATCTCTTCCAGTGGCAAAGCAAGTTAATAGACAGCTTTCCTGTTCTTTTCCATGATTATGTGTTTGCTCCTGCCTTGGTATGAAAGGTCAAGATGTGACAATATAAAGAACTATGAGGCAAACAAGAGAGAGATGGAATTAAAAAAATATGGCCTTCAAAAATAATTTTACTTTTCACTGGTATGGAGTACAGTAAAGTTTTAAAACCACACACACATATGTATATGTATATGGCCTCACAAATCTGAATATAAATATATTTTTATATACGTACATGCATGTACATGTCTATGTTTATATAGCAACCCCTTACATGTGGGCTGCAGAGAGAGTGAATACATTAAAACCACTTTTCCACCAGGCAAAGTGCTCGGAAACTCAAGAGGCTTCTATTGCTTCTTTAGCCATAGACCAGGGCTTGGTTCCAACCCATTCAAGAGCAACTGCGCCATGAAGAAATATCTTAAAATGATTTTTGCACCACATGGGTTACATTTGTAATGCTGTAGACCTTATACTGTAGACCTTATCCTGTGCCATGCTGTGTCCATTTTGGACCTCGTCCTTAGCAATTCCTCCAGTCCTCAAGAATTACAGAAATCTGGTGGGACTTTAGCACACTCACAGGTTCCAGTAGTTTCTCTCTATTAAAGAATTTAAATAACAAACAAAAAAACCCAGAAAAAAATGCAGTCGATAGTGCAAATCAGGGGACGAGAAAGCTGATTTATTATGTTTCTGCTCATGTCTCTCTTTCAGCCCATTTCCACATTTTCAAAAGAGGTTGCCACTTCTTCTTTATGGTTCTCTAAACTACTTCTGTAAAAAACACGGGTTTAGAAAACAAGAACAGCAAAAACTTACTTTAGAGGAGAGATTGATAAATTTTTTAAACCAGACCTCATCACAGCACCAGATTAAAGTTCAGAAAAAAAAACAGGTCAATAAGCAGAACCAGGGAACAAGTTTCTGGGGGAAGGCAGGACCAGGAATCTTCTCAGCTGGCTTTGCTGCTGTAACATGGACAACACTGAAGGTAAGACTCAGACCAGGTCCTCACCCCAACCTCAAACCCAAATACATTGCCTCCCTCTTTTGTATTCCTATGTGACTGAAAATATTTCTATGTATGTTGATTTTATAGTTGTAGATCACTTTATTATTTAGGATTAGAAGATGCTATCTAAACAGAGTGAGAATGGCTACTTGGTAACATTGACCAGTATACCAGAACAAACAAATGGCCCATTCTACCCAGTATCTGGTCTCTGGAGTCTGCGGTGGGAGGCATAAAATCCCCATACTGTAACTAATTATGCAGTAATATACCATGGGAGATTGTCCCCAGCTGCTTGTATTACTAACTCATCTGAAACCTGAATGTACAGGAAATCTCAAGAGAAAACTTCATTCTCTCAAGATTTTCAATTTTAAGAAGTTTTACTAAAGTTTAGAGAAACAGAAAAAATTTGACTGCTTTTTTTTTTTTCTTTGTTCCTTTTTACTCCAAAGACTGTCCAAAACTATTGAGGTTCTCTCCTTGCAAGCTCACACAGTCGTGATTCTCACAAGATTTCACTGGTGGGGCTTGGTTTGAAGACAGGTTTGATTTTTCCTGCTGAATGTATAAAAGTTACCAGCCACCCTTTTAGTTTGGTTCTCTGTGTGCCATTCACTGCACTGAAACTTATTGAAAATTTTGTCAACAATCAGCTTTGTAAAAGCTTTGCACATTGTCTGCATAAAAGCCCTATTTTGATGAGAAAATGACTATTAATGAGAACATGTTCTTTTCTGGCATCAGACTCGAAGAGACACAGGTCATAAATCTCTTTGATCTTCTTGCAAAAAGCTAGAATCAAGGAAAGAAGCAAGTTCATTCTTTTTTTTTTTTCCCTCCCTTCTTTTTTTTAAAGCTCCTGATTGAAACAATTCCATTTAGTAATCAGTAATTTATCACGCTTGCTTCCTCCCACCCCCCCTTTCCTTCTCCCTGCGCTTTTGTTTGTTTTTGATTCTTTATTTCAACATACCAGAAAATCTTTCCAGATTGTCTTTTTTATTTATTTCCCTGGATTTCACAGGGGCAGAAGAGGAGAATTTTTCGAGGAGGATGGTCGGGAGAGCTTTGGGGTGTTCTTGTTTTGGGGTTTTGGGGTTTTTTTCAGAAAGTATGTATGGAGAGTGGGAAAAAAAACCCACAAAAAAGAAACTATAAAAATGAAATGTAAAGAAGAAGAATCCTAATATTCCAGTTTAGTCAATGAACTGCTGCCTTTCATAGATGTGTCAATACTGCCATCTCTTGCCTCTTCAACAACCTGGGTAGGAAACTGTAGTTTAAGGAAAATTGGAGAATGAACATCCACTCACATACATACACACATAAAAGAGCCAAGTTTTCCAAGAGAGGTGAGTGAATTTTCCCTGGTACACTTTGCCGTGTTTTAAGAGGACTTTTTTCTGAATTTTCTTCTTTCTGTTGCTGTGTAGCTTCATGTGCACCTTAAACAGCACGGCTGCAGCAACTAAGACCTGAGCTAGTGACTTAAGACTGCAATGTGAGTTAACTCTAGCTGTTCTGAAGAAGAGAAAGAATCTATATTATAATCAAATAATGATCACATTGAGCTTGTATGTCTCCCTTGCTGTGACGACAACATGCAGGTATTTAAATACACATGAAATATACAGTTATATATATTTTTAATAAATATCAACTACAATATGATCGTTTTAACAGTAAGTCTTAAGACAGGTAAATCTTCTACTGAAATAATTTCCAGAAATTGCAAGTATGCGTGTATACCTATGTTTATGACAGTGATTTGGCTTGATAGGTCATGAAACATCATGTTGCATAAACACAGTGGCCAATATTTTGGCCCTTATGACTATGATCTATAGGGGAATTATTGTTTCACAGAGATAAGCTCACAAGAACTGCATAGTCATTTGTCAGTGAGCAATGTTGTTTTCTAGGCCAGTGCAAACTACTTACCAAACTTAAATGTCCAGCTCTCCAATTTTAATACCTTTGCAAAAAAGTGTTATTTTATCTTTTTAATTGTTTTGCAGTGGTAATAGTTATACCAGAAATACATAGTCTTCTGAAGTGAAAATCAATGAAAGTTTCATACTTAAAGTAAAAATTGATTTCTTAAGTTAGATGGGACAATTTCTGGGGTTTAAAAGCATATCGTCATTCAGGTGATAAAAAGAAAGATTGACACTCGATTTTTTTGTATTATTGCAATTTATTGTTTGGTCCAACACCTGGGTTTTAGTCGGGCCGTTACAAGTCTTCCTGTGCCTACCTAAACAAGAGCAGTTGTGCTCCTATACTTCAATGACAGGTTATTATTCAGTTGGTTCTGAAGCTTAAAATACATCCCAGTCAGAGGTCTATATGACTATAGAAAGGCATATGATGACATTGTACAGCTATGGGTCAAGGTTACAGTCCTCCGAGTTTCTCACAGATCCGCAAGGTTGCTTAGCACGCGGTGTCCACGAGTGCTGCGTTAGTCTACCCCGCAGCGCTCCCCAGGCCAAACACAGGACCAGTATTTTATTGTTCCCTTTCCTCATCATCGTTCGTTAATTTTTGTAATTCTATCTGAGCGTATTTATGGTGTGTACATATGTGCAGATGTGTATGAAGTGAGATGGTAATTAAGGGGCAAAAGCACTAAACCTGGCAGTTGCCTTCATTGCAGAGCAAATGCTTTATCAACAAACCACAGGTGTGCAGCACTAAAGCAGATAAAAACATATAGGACCTGAGATGACAGTTCTGTGTTCAAAATACATTAATCACCCAAGGTAAATTTGTGCATCTGTTATACACTGTAGGTGTTTCACTTGCTTTGTTCCAGAGATTAAAATAGATGAAAATCTTTTCCCTTTTCAATGTGGTTGGTCCAAGAAATACACATGGCTTTTTCCTACTTGGTGTGACTTCTCGACCTGTCACATCTGCTCCGCTTGCTCCTGTGTGGTCACACCACTCCTCTGCACAACGCACAGGTGTGGAGCATACAACAGGGCTCTGTTGTGTTCCCAAGGGCCAAAGTCCATAGAGTCCAAAACATGAAAAGTCTTAGTTTCGTCAATAAGGTGTGCGGTTCAATTAGCGTAACGGAAACTTTCCCATAATTATGTCTTTTAGTCAATGGACTGCTGTTTCATTTACAGACTATCAGTAATTTTGAGCCCTCAGAGATTAATTACAGCGAGATAAGTTTCAGACAGATCTCCAAAGTCAAATAATTCCTACTAAAAATAATAGTCTTCTGATCCTTGTTGATCAATTTGGGTGAGTGCTAGAGGACAACTGTATTACCAGCCATAGAAAACTGAACTCATACATAAGAATAATGATGTCAGCTCCTGATTTCATCTATTGTGGGAGGAACAACCTTGATTCTGCTGTCTGTGCTCAGCAGATTTTGGTGGAAAAAGAACACAGGTGACTGTTAAGGCAGGTGGTGACATTTGTGCTTCCTGATCAATGGGGTGGTGGTGAATTATCCACTGGACTCATGAACCAAGCTAAGCCTTGTCCATCGACTTATAACTCTTTATAGCTAAAAGTATTTTTTCAAGGTTTTAGGTGCAAGATAAATAGTCGATGAAAGAATTTTCTGTACAGTTTATCATCAGCAATAGGGAATGCTTTGTTTCCTCTCTCCAGCACTTTGACCTCATCTATTCTTTTTGGCTTTTCTGCCTTAACTATTTCACCTCCAGCAAGACATACATATAAAGAAGTCAAAAGCTCACACTTACATATCATCTTGCCCATCAACAAAATGCAGCAGCTCCTTGAACACAACCAAGGCACTTCCCATTGCATAGTACATCCTGCTTCAGTATTTGGAGTTATACGGGGCTTTCTTCAGTACTGTATTATTAACTGAGAAAACCCTTCTCTTATCTGACCCAGATTTGTTAATTTTCTTTTTTTCCCTCCCCTTCCCCACCCTTCAGCACCCTCTGTTGCTTTTATGCCATGAAGAATCTTATGGCAATAATACTGACTAATATCCTAAACTTACCCTGGATAGTTACAAGCTTTTTATCATAAATATACACAAGTACTCTTGAAAAAGTTTATGAAGGAACACTCAGGTAAGATACACAGAATTCTGTTGGTCTAGGAGCAGAAGTTTTGGGAAACTCCTTATTTGGTACAAAGTAGATCATCAGAGTCAGTGAAGAATATCTTATGCTCATTAAGCAAATGTCTCAACCTCATAGCTTCTTCTTCCCAATGTGGAATATCAGACAACCAAAATAGTTAAAAAGAGAGATGAAAGCAGGTGGGACGACCTTTTAAATCTCTGCACTGACTTGTGGACCTGGATCATTTGCTCAGAGGTACGTCTGCCTCTTCTTACAGGATATAGAGGGTACTTACCTGCAGAAGTGTTAGGAACAGGGAATATCTCCTTGAGATGATTCTTTTAACAACTCTTAATGTGGTGAATATCCTGACTACCAACAACACAGGATGGCATATACCAGAAGCTGTCCTTTGCATTTTGTGTGCGTATGTGTGTGTGTCTGTGTGTGTGCGTAAACATATGCACTATTAGATGTTATGCATATATAACCTCAGGATCATAAGAAGATAAATCTCAAGTGGCCAATAAAAAAAATTAAAAAAAAAAATCCTTGATGACAAGTAACAAATTTAACTTTCGTCCCCGCATTACTGTCTGATATGCATTATCAGTATTTGGTTTTCTTTTAGAGAAATATAGATTCAATTCAAGTCAGCTATTCACTAAAATTTCCTAATGTTCTTAAGGATGTTTCTCTATAAAACTTGAAAAAGGATCCTTAATCTTACCAAACTCCTCCATTTTATCTTCTGCCCATAAATTACATTCCCATCTGAAGCAGCATCGGTAAGATATGTTATGAATTCTTTTACGGGTAATTCATTCCCTTCTTTTCAGTGCCTTTGTATGATTTTTTTTAGGAGTCATTAGAATTCTGGCTACCCACTTGAGAAGTTTCTTAAGAATCCCTTTAAAATCAGAAGTTTCAGAGTGTATGACAACCAAATTACTTTCTTTTCTTCCCTCTTTCTCACTTTTCTTTCGTGGGGGTTGCTGTTTCATCCCTGAATCTTTCAACTTCCCTATGCTCTGTGAACATGTGCCGAGAGCCACACTGGACGTCCCTGGACAGGGTTTTATGTTACTAGCAGAGGAGAGAGTTAGGTGTCCTCAGAAGGTCAGCTGGGTCAAATTCGTAGGCTCACTCAAGCTGATGGGGCTTGGCACGCTGGTGATTTCAGGATTAAAATACTCAGGTAAGATTTTTTTATCTATACTAACCAGGTTCGTCAGTGTCCTTATTTCCACTTTTTTTGCCCTTTTTGTTGTTGCTGATTTTTTTTTTTCCTTCAGACCACATGTTCAGGTCTGCTCCTCTGTGACACACGAGGTATACAGGGCAATCTTGAGATCTCTTCTGGCACGCAGAAATAAGTCATTACCGCCTGATGCCATCTAAAATATGTTTCTCTTTCACGGGCATTCCATGGTATAGTTTTCTCCGGTTCCTGTAGCTCATTCCCTGGCATTTTAGTTTAGCACCCAGTGTTTGTCACTCAACTTTGCTTTCCTTTCTGTTACACCACTGCTCAGGAAAATCCTCCAGCTTTGTTTTCTTCTTTGTTTGGTCATTTCAATCATACTAAGGTTGCTTTTCACGTGGCAACTGGAAAACACTTATTTCTTTCAAGTGGTAGCACTGGATAGGCTATAAAGCTAAGCAGTCACAAGAAGCTTTTTGTATTTCCACACAGCTATACACAGAATTTTATAAATATAAACATATACATAGCTGTATATATGTTTTTATATATGTATATACTCTGTCTCTTTAACAAGAGAGGTTTTGTAATGATTTAATGATGGGTGTTGATGGTTAGAGGCTGCTTCTCTCTCCCTTAACAGTATGAATAAAGCAATAGGGCATCTGTGAAATACAGATCTGTAAATCTCAAAACAACAAGGGTAGTTTGTGTATTTCCTTTTGCCCAGAATCTCCCATTTGTGTTAAGCAAATGTTTTATTTATTTGCTTGTGTATTGTTTCTGATTCTTTGGGATATTGGTAGGATTTCTTTGTGTGTCTCTTACTGTTTTGTTTGAGACAAGGAATGGCTGAATGAATTCAGGTTAAATAAAAGCCTATTTCATTCTAACATGTACCCAAGACATGACCTTCACCCTACCTGGTCATTCATGGAGGTTCACAAAAATTACACTCTTTACTACCTTCATTTTTGAATTCCTGTTGATTTAAGAATCAGGAGGTAGTAGTGGGATTCTCAAGGGACAACTCTGCTCCCGAGACATTTTCAGACCAAATTTTCACACTCAAGAGATTCTATTAGCTGAGGTAAACTCTGAATAAACATCCTTTCGGTGTTTATCAACATTTATCTGAACCAGAAGTATATGAAAGTTCACTCATCACTTGACTAATCATTGTGGCATATGAAATCAGCATCCTTTTCAAAGACTGGAGAAAGATATGACTTGAAACCCTTGCTGTATCTAATTTTACCATTGAATAAAACATACAAGGTAATATGGTATGAAAGAAAGGGTATGTGTTTTTGTGAGAGGGAAATATATACAGAGGTTTCCAGGAGAATATCCAAGCTGATGTTATACGTATAAGTAAATAGGGGCACCAATCATCGCATTTTTTCCTGTCACCACCATAATAAAATGAAAATCATATTTGGATCCCACAAGAATGGCTGGTTTGATAACATGACAACCAACATTCTATAATGAAGTAATCTTGGGCTAATAAATAACAACTCCTACGCTCTAACCTCAGCTTTTAAAGTCAGCAGCTCCCCACCGAGATTAGCAAAATTACTTAACTGCCTTGTGTTTATGCTTTGGGACAGTTTAGGACAAAAACGTACTGGAAATTGTTTACCTCCATTTTGATTTCTGCACAACATTTCTGTGGCCACTGCACTGGGAAAGGCTGTGACAATAAATTCTTGCATCTTCTACGCAAACAGGGGAGCTTCAACTGAAAAATGAATCCACTATCTAGGCTTACAGCCATGGAAAAGATCAAGTGGCAGGGAATGACGATGCCCTGGGTGTGAGAACCTGGGGAGAGCTGTAGGTGCTTCACAAAAAAAGCCAAGAAGGGTCTTTCCCTCATCAACTAGGTCACCACTGAACTTGTGTGAGTGTGAGGAGGAAGGATTAGTCCCTACGGGTCTCATCGAGTCTGTGGTAGGTTATAACTAATCAAAGGGCCCCCATGGACTCCCAAATAAGCGGGCAGGACAACATGCAGATAGCCGCTCCTTCCTAAACACTCAGTGCAATTCTTTTGTGCTGCTAACGAGAGAACCCCGTACAGACTTGTACAGACTTGTTTTGCAAAGTGCTGCTTTGATTCAATTTCTGTGTGTTCCTGAAAAGATTAATCATAAATTTAAATGCCTGTGAGGCTGGAGTTCTGGAAAGGAGTGTAATTAATGTTCTGGACAAAACAAAAGCTCAGGCCTGATGCATTTAAGAAGGAAAGTTTATTCCTTTAATAAAGGAGAAGACAGGGGATGTTTGTTCTATAAAGAGGAGAGAATATTAAATTCTACATGTACCCTAAGTACCTTGAACCCATGTCCTATTCTTTTTTCCAGCTTAAAATCCTAAAACCAGCTGAATTCAGCATATGGAACCCCAAAATAACAGCTGCGTGAGTTTCTAGAAAAGTTATTTTAATCAAAGTTGTAACAGATCCTTGCTCTAACTATTCCCTCCACGGTGGACTTGGTGGAGTCTTAGCAATTCATAGGTAAACCAGAAAGAATAGTACTTGCCACCATCATAAGAAAATATAATAATAAAGAAGTTAATATCCATTGCCAAATTTCACCAGTATGTAGCTATTACCAGATGAGTGGCTAAGCTGGGAATCTTACACACCATTTTGACCGGATTGAAGCTCTGGTCTGACAGCAGCAATAGGGAAGTCAATTCTTCACTTCTGTTTCTGCCCGAAGAAGTTTCTGTAGAGAGAAGGTCACTCTGAGTTCATATTACCCTTTTTATTGTGCCAACGGCTATCTCCCAAATCCACAGGGCCAAGGCCTGTGCATGGGGGTGTTACTGCCGTCATTGCAAAGGGGTGATGCTGGCGGAGTAATGTGTTTTGTGGATCCGAGCATAGACTTCCTCCTGATAAAGGATTTTTTTCTCTGCAGCTTCTCCGTCCAAGGGGGTTAACAAGCCACAAATGATGAAATCTTTTGAATATGAAGTGCAAAACATCATATTTAAATATCATGAATAACAAACACAAGAGCAAATATTCTTCCTCTCTCTTTCCACTTTCTGTGTACTCAACTTGCAAGTCATTTGATCTGGTACCACAGCCCATTAAAACAAAAAAAGGAATCTACATTTAAAAAACAACCCAAAAAAAAAATCACCCCAAATAATTGCTTTCTATTCTGTGTCATGTTTTAATTAAAGGTAGCAGCATCACAATCTACGATATATCTGGAAATTATTAGAAACCTTTTCCAGAGGCAAAAAGGATCAATACCTCTTTGTCTCAGTGGCATAAAACATCTCTGTGTTACTTCTTTCCTGCTGGCAAGAGAGAAAGTGGAAGGAGTCTGAGATGGGAATAATAGCAGCACCGAAGGGGAGAGCCGTGTGCCAGGTCAAATAAGCACACTTTTTCTTTTGTTTTTATTTTAAAAAATACGCAGAGTGGTTTGCGTTATCTGCTTCCTTCCCTGCAGTAAGTTTTGCTCCCTTTGTGTCAGGGGCAGGACACAGTGTGTGGAGCTACTGAGTCAAGCCATTGAAGAAAGGAAATGTGACTGAGGGTTAGATGAGGGGCCTGGGAGTCAAGCCCTGGCTTCCCTTTCTGACTGCCCCATGGATCTGCTGTCTGACACTGCTCAGCTTACCTGGAGCTGAGAAGATGCCGGTCTTGGACCCTGCACCGCGGTGATCATGTCCTCCAGAGAGTAATTTCTTGTTGGCAGTCCTTGCCAGCACAGACTGACTTTGGCTTTCACCTTATTGCTTTCCGAAGGACAATCCGATAATGGTGGCACTTGAGGCTGGCTGTGCCTCGTGGGACAGAGTTTACAGGCATGGTCCCTCTGCCTCTTGCAACCCAAATGCACCACAGGTGGGGTTCATCTGGGTCATCTGGTTTTCTCCAATTGTCGGCAGACAGCACTCCTTGACTAAGACTGCAAATAAACCATGACCTAAAAGTGTCTGATTTTTCTTCATTTTATTAAAAGAATCCAGAGATGATGAGTTCAGTTGTCCACATCATAGAAGCCTGGAGCTTGACAGCATTAAACTGTACCCGTTTCCCCATATGTAATGGGGAATGTGGTAGTGGGACAGCAATTAATACTATCATAATTAATCAGCTTGCTGTCATCCTCTTTTTTATGTGAGTGGGTTGTAGCCTCCTTGGGCAGAAGAACCCATGTGAACACACAGCAAAAGTGAAATGCTATCCCCATGTTGTCTGCTACCCCTTTCCCTTTTCTTCACCAAAGTCACTGCATTTCTTGTCTTTATCTCGGCTGCAAGGCAAGGAGTAGATGGGGCTGAACTATCTCCACTCCCTGGCATTGCTCCCAACAACACGGTGTATTTCCGAGCTGAAATGCAATTGAAAATAACTGTTGTTTCAAAAGTCATTAACTTCTAGAAAACCCCCACCAAATCCATGAGTAAGTGGTTTAAGGAGCACCATATCATTCATTTATTCACAGACTTTAAGAGCAGAGGGGTTATTTTGACTGTGAAGGCTGTTGTCCTAAATAACACCAATTTCACATTTGTCCAGCTGTCCTTCAACTAGAACATAAATTTCAGAAGAAATCAAACCCGAGGCCCAAATTCTTGGCTTCAAGACTGCTCAGATGACGTTGCTGAAGAGTTTCTATTATTAATTAACATTCCAATGAAAATTATAATGCCAATAGGTTTTGAAATGTTTTGTCAACAATGAAATTCACTGAAGCGGCTGACCTTGGTGTCATGGAGTTAGTCACCCTTTCTTCTGAATCCTCCCTGGGCATCAAGGTTTCAGGAAATTTCTCCCCCAGCCTCAGCTTCCTGAAGAATTTTCTATCCCCTCTCGTTTGTGGGGTGTGATGGGATAATAGCAGCAATCCAGTCCTTATTGTCTGTATCTGCGGATGAACAGTGCTGTATAAGTGTAAAGTGTTATTATTATTGTAAGGAAATAATAATACTAATAAAACAAAATGAATCGAAGTCTTGTCTTCAGATGGTTATTTTAGCAATCCAGAAATCTAAAGCCCATGAAATAGACAATTAAGAGGGGTTAGATACTTAATATCAGTCGTTGTGTTTTGGTAGAATTTTGCAATAACGCAGCTGCTATAATAATACGGATTTTTATTTCTCCTTACAGAAAGGAAGCAGTTGTGTTCTCGGAGAAGCTTTGAAGTCCTGCTGCAGAATGCAGAACTTTGTGCGTGTGCGGGCGCCTGTGTGTGCCTGTGCGTTCAAACGGCCTCTCTTCTCCTATTGCAACAGCTCCATCTTTGGGAGAGAGAAGGGGAAACGTCTTCATCCCTTTAGCTGGCTTCGCAAACAAAAGAAACCTTGGAAGTCTTATTTCACCCTGGAATATCTTTCTCCCCTGCTTCTCCCCATGCCTCCCCCCACTGCTCTTATTAGTCGGGGAATTAAAAAAACAAAACAATACCCACTTTCTCTCGTTTCTGACATAACTAAGGGCCAGAGACTCATTTAATTAGTCTCTCTCGTGTGGCTTACAGCTCTGTTCAAGGCAAACATTTACCCCTGGGTTTCAGCACTGTTGCTTAGCCACTGAATTTTCCCTTTTAATTTTTTTGTCAGAAAAATGTGGTATCATGTTAATGGCTATTGGGGATCCTACGGCTAAATCATAATCATAATTGTCTACACTAATCATAATTGTCTTGCTGTTGCTGTGTGCATCCCTCCCCCCTGTCAGTTTGCAGTCTCATCCTGCTCCCTTGTACTGTGCGCTTACGTCGTATATGAGCTCTTCCAGGCAGCGTTGACATTTCCGTCATTTTTTGTCTGTCGAGGAGCTGGGCCCAGGACACAGGGACTTCGAGACCCTGTAGGAGGGGGTCATTCTGTCTTCTCAAGATCCTCATCCCAGAACGCTCCCATGAGGAGAATCACTTTTATGTATTTACTAGGGCTCACTTCTCCCTTTTAAAGTGAGGTGAGCTGAGGAAGAGGAGCTAGAGACCCAGAACGAAGAGCTTCTTCCATCCACAGGCTGCTTTAATCATTGAGCTACATTTGGCACTCTTGCTTTCTCACCTCCTGAATCTTTCATGCCTTTCCTCATCGTGGCCCACCTCCAGCAGAAGAGATTACATCTCCTCCTCACCCCTCATAAACCTGAGGCGTATGAAATGATCCAGGACATCAGGAGCTGGAGGGTGGACAACTTTTGCTTGACATAGACCCAAAAACATGTTTCCCACATCCTAGATGAAGCTTTTCATCACTAGACCAGTTTTCAAGGGATAGTCAGTCATGAACATTTGTCTCTGTCCTGGCAGCAGTGATTATAAAAGGGAGAGTCACGATACCACAGTTTCTGCAATGGATCTGATCGGGTCAGCATGTGGTGGCCAACCAGATGAGGTTCTGCAAATGACATAAAGTAGTGCCTCAGATCCTGATTGGGCATTTATAGGCATTAAATGTCAAGGGCATTTAGACCTGTAAGAAAAACAGAAGAGTACTGCAGAAACAACAGTTGAAAGTGAAAAAGGGGTAGGGTTTGTGTGGTGGGTTGACCCTGGCTGGACGCCAGGTGCCCACCAAAGCTGCCCTATCACTCCCCTCCTCAGCTGGACAGGGGAGAGAAAAATATAATGAAAAGCTGGTGGGTCAAGATAAGGACAGGGAGACACCATTCATCGATTGCATCACTGGTAAAACAGAATCAACTTGGGGGAAAAAAAATTAGATTATTACCAATCAAATCAGAGTAAAATAATGAGAAATAAAACCAAATCTTTAAAAAAACTTTCCTCCCCAACCCTCTCTTCTTCCCAGGCTTAACTTTACTCCCGAATTCTCTACCTGCTCCCCCCTGAGCAACGCAGGCGGATGGGCAATGGGGGTTGTGGTCAGTTCATCACACATTGTCTCTGCTGCTCCTTTCTCCTCGGTGGGAGGACTACTCACACTCTTCCCCTGCTCCAGCATGGGGTCCCTCCCACAGGAGACAGTCCTCCATGAACTTCTGCAACATGAGTCCTTCCCGCAGGCTGCAGTTCTTCATGAACCGCTCCAGCGTGGGTCCTTTCCACGGGGTGCAGTCCTTCAGGAACAAACTGCTCCAGCATGGGTCCCCCAGGGGGTCACAAGTCCTGCCAGCAAACCTGCACCAGAGTGGACTCCTCTGCGTGGTTTCACAGGTCCTGCCAGGAGCCTGCTCCATCATGGGCTCTCCATGGGGTCACAGCCTCCTTTGGCCATCCACCTGTTCTGGTGTGGGGTCCTCCACAGGCTGCAGGTGGATAACTGCTTGACCACTAACCTCTATGGGCTGCAGGGGGACAGCCTGCCTCACCATGGTCTTCACCACAGGCTGCAGGGGAACCTCTGCTCTGGTGCCTGGAGCACCTCCTCCCCCTTCTTCACTGACCTTGGTGTCTGCAGAGTTGTTTATCTCACATATTCTCGCTCCTCTCTCCAGCTGCAGTTCTCTGTTGCACAGCAACTCTTTTCCCTTCTTAAACATGTTATCCCAGAGCTGCTGCCACCGACGTTGATGGGCTCAGCCTGGGCCAGCGGTGGTTGCCTCTTGGAGCCACCTGGCATTTGCTCTATTGGACATGGGGGAAGATTCTAACAGCTTCACACCAAAGCCACCCTTGTAGTCCCCCCACTACCAAAATCTTGCCACACAGACTCAATACAGTTTGGTATGTTCAGTAACTCATGGAGTTTAATTAGGAGTGGGGTAAAATTACAAGTAAATCTTGAATTGTCAAGCCCAGGGTCACTTTTTTTCTCAAGACAGGGAGAGGAAAAGATGAAGAATATTGAAAGAAAGGGAAATTTAATTCCCAGCAACTGTACAAAGACATAGATAGAGATCCCAGAGTGCCTTAGTGTAACCTCTTCAGACCAAGAAAGAGCTCAAGGAAAAAAATCAAGAAGCCAAAGAAGTCATGGAAGCAGACAGGGTCCATAATAACCTAGGAACAAGACTAGAAAGGGGTCGGGCAGATGCGTCTTGAGAAAAAGTAAAACCAGAGCTTTCGGAGGCAAGATCATAAATGACATGAAAAGCTAACAAACAAACAAACAAACAAAAACCCAGACACTGAATAATTTAATATAGCCTCAGAAGTCTGGCACTGGCGCTCCTTTGCTGGCTGTTGGCTGATGAATGTACATGGGGTAAGATTAACCTCTGGTGTCTAAAACAGACCGGAGACCTTCTTAACAATTTAATGCTGTAGTTGATTAAGTTTCACTGCCCAGAAAATATTTCTGGTCTTCTTAAACCTAGTAATATGGATGTAGCCATTGTGATGTAGCCTGAAGTCGCAAGTAAGTCTTTAAACCCAGATCTCGTAAAGGCCAAACTAGTGACTTCAGCATTCTTTGGTGTAATGAAAATCATTTGTATACAGAGTTCAATTCACCACATGGGTTTTTGTTCAGAGATCCCGGCTTTAATGTCACTGGAACAGAAACACATGTTGTCCTATCCCCACAGCTCTGCTGCATCCTAAGCACTCCAGCTCCTCCAAATTCATGCTGATAAAACCTCATTACAGTTCTGTAATGCACTTCTGATACACATTCCCTCTTTCACTCTCATCTGCAATCCCTGGCATTGGCTGGGGTTTGAAGAGAAAGTGTAAAAACAGCTGTGTGGAAAGATGGCATTTTTTTTCTTGCAGTATTTTAGTCACAGCTAGAAACAAAACTTACCAGAAATCTCTTGAGACAGCCTGTTCTTAAGAGAATTCATTGTTAAGACTAATTCACAGAAGCTTTATCTCCACTCATAGTGTCCCATGAAGTAATAGTTTTTACTTTCTCAGTCCAAGGTTTCCTTCCTCATTAACTGCTGGGAATGCAGTAAGGTTTCAGCATCTGAAACCAGGCAATTTTGGCTCACTTCTAGCTATGGAGTCAGGCTGATTAGCAAATCTTACCACCATCTCCGCACAACTTCTCACATTATATAGCTCTGCCATGCAAACAACATTTGGACTCCTCAAGAGCTACATCTAAACTCTTAAATATCACATAATTATAGGTAGGTAGGTAGGTGGGTAGGTGGGTAGGTAGGTAGGTGGGTAGGTAGGTAGGTAGGTAGGTAGGTAGGTAGGTAGATAGATAGATAGATAGATAGATAGATAGATAGATAGATAGATAGATAGATAGATTGTTTGTTAGTTGCACTTTTCATTGCAAAGCTTCAGGGTGAGTCTATGGATTTCACAAAAACCCCAAACAGCACAAAATAATCTTCCTAAAATGTCGTTCTGGGTTGACAGAAAGTCCTGCATATGAGGGTTCGGGAAAGTTTGTATGCTTCAGTTGATGGTACACCTCACACCTCACTTAATGGTGAGCTGAGCAGCAACCAGGGCTGGCTATCCCGCTGCTTCCACAACCTCCTCCTCCCCTCAAGTGCTTTTACTTCCCAATAGCTGTGTGGAAGCAGACAAGCATGTACAGTCCTCAGCACATCACTAGAACATAAGCTAGACATAGATTTGAGGTGACAATCCGTGAGCAAAGCCCTCTGATATTGTAAGAGGGAGAGTTAGTTATGCATGCTGCTTAATATAATAGAAATGATAAGGAAAGAGTGGAGCATAGATGCTGCCTGTTCCTAGAGAGGAATGGGGTGTTTTGGGTATTTCTGTCTACTGAGGAGTCACACTTACAGATCTTCTCCAGGAACTGAGGACCTGAGCTATGTCTGTCCTTTCTCACAGAAAATCACCCAGAGCAGATGAAAAGCTTTTTTCTGAAAGTCTTATTTTTCCCAGTAACCTAACAATTTGAGCAATCCACTGATCCATAAGAAACCCAGGGATCCTTTTTCTGTAAGGATCTCCCACCTTTCTAAGCATGGAGGTAAAATTTATCCCGCAATAATATTTGATCCTAAAATAATATCAGGCTTCAGTATCCTCTACACATTAGTAAGTAAAATCAGCCTCATACATTTTTGTAAAGAGTTTTAAAACATAGGTAGGAGCCTTGCTCTACAGCTTTAGAATTTTTGTTTTTCAGCGGAACATATTCCTCTGAGTAAACTGTATCGAATAACATGTAAACCACATTTTCCCTTTCCTTTCAAAAGCCTTTCTAGGACTGTAAATATAAAATACGTTTACCTGAATATTGTTTGCATCCATCATTTCCTCATTCTCCACAATGTGCCTGAGAGAAAAATAGAAAATATAAACTGTGGTCTTGTCATGATAGGGGCTCTCCTCATTTCCAGCCACTGTTTTCCAGTGTCAATATGAGATATAGTTGAAGATGGGCTGTCAAAGTCCTGCTTTGCTGTGTGGGTTAAGATTACCAGGCATGATGGTGTTTCAAGTTAGCTGTTAACGCTTCACTGTATCAACCTAGAAGAGACCCTGTTAGTAGTTATCATGTTAACACCTGAAGGGGAAGCAACCATTGGGTGAGGTGCGGGAAGTTTTTAAACCCCTGAAATGGCTGGCATTTACACTCACGGGATCATGCAGTGAACAGTAAGGAAGATTTCTGTTTACATCTATGAATGGTGCTTCAGTGTGAAAATGTCCTGGTTTGAGGTAAAACAGGACCAATTTTGTTCAGTAACTTTACTTTTTAGCTAGGCCTCTTCTAACTGCTGAAATTACCAGCATGTTGGGCAGAAACTGTTCACTCTCAGAGTGACAAGACCCATGTTTATAGTTGATGCCAAGGAATGGGATGCAGAGAGGTTCCTGCTTACCCTTATTGCTGTCACAGCCAAGGGCAGCCAGCTTTGGTATTTGCCCTGTTGAAGGGTGGGAAGCGGAAAAGCGTAGAGGGGTCACACCTGTGGGGAGGAGCAGACAGGAGAGGGGACCCAAACCTGACCCACAGGATATTCCATCCCATCTGCCTCATGCTCGGTATAAAAGCTGAGGGATCAAAGGGTCAGCCCTCTTTCTTCAGTGGCCGATGTCTGAGGAGGACTCTGTCTGTTCGTCTGCCTTTGATCCCAGTCCTGAATCCAGATCCCAATCCTGAATCCAGATCCGGAACCCAGTTCCCATCCGTCACTGAGTCCAGTCTGGGACTTGACCAGTGCCTACTGGTGACGTGGTTGTCGTCCTGGGAGCTTGATACAGTTTTGTATATATTTCAGTATTTTCTTTTTATTATTTTACTATTAATATTTCATTAAAGTAGTTTAGCTCCTTCTAAACTCCTAAGTCTCTTTCTCTCTCTCTCTCTCTCTCCTGTCTTTGAAGGGAGGTGGGGGAGAGCATCTGCGTTCCGCCTGATTGGGCCAATCTGGCCCAAACCGCAGCAGATGGGCTAGCCCTGTGCAAATCGCACTGCTCTCCCCCTAT
Source organism: Burhinus oedicnemus (assembly GCA_008921705.1). NCBI lineage: Eukaryota > Metazoa > Chordata > Aves > Charadriiformes > Burhinidae > Burhinus > Burhinus oedicnemus. The sequence continues at coordinate 2,693,605 of VFFE01008974.1, forward strand.
ATCAGTTTATGTCACCCCAGTTATCTCCTTGAATGATGACCAGCACTTGAAAAAGCAAGAGGATACAGTGCTGTTCGGGGACTGCATGTGACTGTTCTCTGCTTTCAGTTGTGGTGTGGACTGGGATGACCTGCTCTGGCTGTCCAAACTGAGTGTTTTCCTTTGCATCTCTGCCTGGTTTAGTCCTAAGCTCTTTGAGGAAGTGGGCATTCCTCTTTCCCTCCATGTTTAAAGAGCCAAGAATGTGCTTACCTCTGTTGCATCTGTTCTGTGGTACTTTAAAACAATAACAAGAGTAACTCTTCAGAGGAACAGGCACTGGAATAAGAAATATTCTGAAGTCAGGTTATGTTCTGAAATAAAGCCTGAAATTTATAATTAAGTTATTTTGAGGAGTGGGGTAATATTTTTTGCAGCCAATGAAATATTTTATTTAATTTTTATCTACATCTGGCTTTTAACATTATGATTAAATATAGCCAATCTAGTTCTAAACTAAAAAATTATTAAAAAATCCAAAATAAATAGCCAAAAACTCCTCCAAGGTATAAATGGTTTCCATTTGATTTCATTTGCTTGCTTGCTTTTTTTATCAAAGTGAAATTTTATCATAATTGACATATTTGCATAGAACTGAAGTCCAGATATTCAGATATCGGCATTTCTAGTGGATAAACATGGCCTCCTCTTGTAAAATTTGTAATGAGTCTTAGAGGAGCACGTCTTCCTCAGTCTTCTCTCTAAACCAGCCCCACATTAAAGGTGCTCTGCCTTTGTATGTGTCCTTGGTGTAATTTTGAAATACTTGTCAGCAGCACCCTTTATACCTTCCAGAGATACAATTACACCTGGACTTCCAACTTAATGCCTCTAAAATGCTTCTTCCAAGAGGTGACTAAGAGTTTAAGAACATAAAAAGCTGGGAAAGTATCATCAGCAAAACAGTCTGACTGGAGATGTGATGGCCCCCTGATGTTCACATTACTGATTCAGATTGTGGGTAAGAAGGGAGAAGGGAAGTTTCTTATTTTGGGATAAACTGTTTATTTTATGACTCCTATGTCCCCAGTAGATACCTGACTCTGGCACAAGTTTAAGGATCCAAGTCAAGCCAAGGACATGAAACGGTCTGCAGAGAGATCCAGCTCCACTCCTGCCTTCTCTCCTACCTGCTCTGTCCTTGGCCCCAGCTTGTAACACACCCTCATTTGATGCACAGTGAAAGTTCAAGTAGATTTACATGTACACAGCTTACTAGTAGGGACCATAGCTGACAGCAATGGTACTTCAAAGTTGCCTTAGGATAGGGAATAAAACAAGGAGGAGAAAAGCGAGAAAAAGGAAATCCTCTCCCGCACGTCCAGGTGGGAAGAAAAGTGATGAGCTACCCAAACAAGCCTCCTCCTCTGGGCATCTTCTCCAGGGCAGCAGGTGGTGACAATGATCAAGCTGAAAATGACAAAAAAATCTTCTTTTCTTGCTTTCTTCCCAGTACAATTATACTTTTCATCAAGACTTGCTCAATCTCCCCATTGGTAGTTACTGTTTATGACACTACTGGTGCTGGTTGGAGCATGTTTGATTAGGTGCAGGTGTTGCACACTAATTGGTCATTAAGTTTTGGCGTGTATATTATTGATAATATTTACTGGATTTTAAAACTATTACTGTTTGTTATCTACTAAGCTGTGTTTGTTTTAATATGAAGCTTCAAGCTAAAACCTACGGGGCGAAGGGTGAATGGTTCTACACATGAAGGTGTAGACTGGTAGTTACAAGGCAAAATGGTGAAGAGGCAGAGGAAGAACAAGATCATTTAAACATCAAGGGCAATAACTTTGGAGAAGAAACTGGACATAAAAAGGTCAGAATCCCACAGTGCAAGGTGGGTAAGGGTACTTAGGGTGCCATGGTAAAGGCACAGCTGCAGAAGCCTTGGGTTGTAAATGAAAGGAGGGTTACAGGTGGAAGGTCCTTGGCATTCCAAGGCTTAGAGTGGGTAAGGCATCATGCCACATTTTGTCTTCTAGGTTCCCTGATGTTTTCTCATGCCAAGAAATACTGTGGAGACACATAACCATGAGAAAGACGGGTGTACTGAGGGAAATGAGGCGGTGAGCATGATATATTTTGGCTGCTGGGCAGTATGAGAAGGTACAAGTGTTCTTCATTTTTCTAAAAGAAGAGGTATAGAAGAGAAGAGGATCTTTAATATCATAGCAATTAGGGCCGCTGTGTCTGAGTTTGCTGAGCTTAGCTAAAGCCAGTGGAAACAGACACAATCCAGAAAATTTCAACAGGTTATTGAAGAACATTAAGTAAGGTGATCAAAGGATTGAATTATCTATGGAAGATGTCTCTTTCTCTCTGTTGGCTGTAACAATAGTCACTAAACATCTAAACTTGGCACTGTAGTTAAATGTCCAAACTAATTTTGGATAATCCCAGTCATTTTAAAACTAAGAAACTGAGGTAAGGTGGTACCCAAGAAGCTCATGATCTAGCCTGCTAGACTGGGACATGGGAGCTGAAATCTCTAAAATGTTAAGACAAAACATGTTGAGCAAAACTTTCATGCTCCTTGCAGATCCCCAGGTCTGATGTGGTGGATCCTAGCACAGGACTCTGTGGCCAAATCTCACAGCTCATCTGATTTTTTTTCTTTTTTAACAATTTTTATTTGGTATACATCCCCACACACTGGCAATAATAATTTAAAACCCAAATATGGATAATAATATAATTTTCTTTACCATTCCTCATGTATTTTCAACTTAAAAAGAAACACAGAACAACCCGCATCCAAATGGACATCTCATAAACTATACTGTTTTAGTACTGACCTTTTTCCTATCTTTCTCTCCTGCTTCTTTTTCTTAGAGCACAGTTTATTCTTTTTTGATTGTTTTTGGTTTCTTTATGTTTACATTTTATTCCCCTTCTCTCTTTCCTTCCACATCCTCCCCACAGAAATCTTTCATTATTCAAAAAGGAATCACCAAAACCATACTATAAGTGTCCAGATCTAATCAGAAAGTTCAGCAGAAATCACTTTTATTCTCCTTTTTCACTGTCCTAACTTGCAAGAGGTTTTTTTTCTATGAGAGAAAGTGAACGCTTAGAACTGAATACCGTCTTAATAGACAAGAAAAACTTGTATGGTATAGAAATGGGATTTACAGTGCAATGTTCTGTCACTAGTCCTCTTAGTCCAACAGTCCTCTTATGCTCACTGTCACCAGATGGTTGAGTATATAGCTAGATAACATAGCTATTTCTTCAAGGTGCTGATTGATATTATGTGGACAAATGTGCAACCTGAAAGTTGTGGAGCATGATGAGTTGTGCAGGAGATCCTGAAAGAGCAGCATCCCTCTTCCAATGAGATTTCTTTTAGCATGAGGGCCCTTAAGGCTGCTGGTCCCCTTGGCATCTCAGTTCTGCTCAGGACATAGAAGGTCAGCAGTGCAAAGACCTGTCAGCTGGTTGTGGCTAACATCGCTGGTCTGTGAGCAACAGAAGTTCCATCTCTGTTTTCCACTGAAAGCATAAGGAATTCAAGAAATATAATGTGAGGAAGCATCTCAGGATTTGGGGGCTTCTCAGGTCTGAATATACTGTGTCTAGGTGGTCTTTTCTTTTTCTGCAAAAATGGGATTCTGTCGTTTAAGTTCATTTATTGAAACATGTTTATGCACTCACATAAGTGACACGTTTCTCTGCTGACCCACAATGGATCCAAGTCTCCTTTTCCTTCTATCTCAAATTGCCATGCCTACTGTTGCATACTGTGAGCAAAGCGTTATCTCTCCAATTTGATAATGCTGTCCTCATTGTACCCTAGATGTCCATTGCAGGATCAGGGCCTGTATTAGTTTCCTTCTCAGTTTGTATTTGTATACTTTTGCTTAGCTTTGGGGAGCACTGTGGGCCCATTTGTGAAATGACAGTGCTTTCTGCCGGGAAGATCATTACAGGCATTCCAATGTGCAAATTACAGTTCTGCTTATAGGGAATTTGTTCTGCTTAATACAAAAGAGCTTTACAAAAGGAAGGTCTCGCTGCACTTTCCCCTAATTTGGAGCTGCAAAGCTAACTTCCATGCTGTGCAGAAATGCACAAGGAGGGTTAAGTCAGTTTTAAAAGAGCATCTGTTGGGTGAAAATGTGTTTGACCTTCACAGGCTTCTTCAGTCATTCTTCAGCTTGAGTGGCTGAGTGAAGAGTGTGTCATTCTGTCATATAAAAAAAAAAAAGAGAGAGAGAAAAATTTAAAAATCGATCCTGTCTACCCCTGAAAGCCTTAGTTTTCATTGGCATCTAACTGACATAAATAATATTTGGTTGGGTTTTCATTGCTATTTTTATTTAAATGTTCTGGGGTATGCCAGCTAGCAGCAAGGTCCATTTTTATAGCACAGTGAATTCCCACAGTTCTGGTAAATATAATCAGATAAGGGGAAGTTGAACTTAAACCTTCTGTTGCAGTCAATAAAAGTAAACTTCATAACCCAAGACTATATCTCTATTTATAATTGCTAATTATAGAAATCTATTCAAGGACACTTTAAAAACAGGATTTTAAATCCATCTAATAAAAAAATAGAAGAACATAGAGACAGAAAAGGGAGACAGTCAGTGCGGGCTAAGAAATGAAAAAGAAGCAGAATACAAAGCAATGTATTTACTTGAGCTTTGTACAAGACAAAATATTCCCCAGATATGTTCCCACTGCTCTTCAGTATTGCATTATCTCTGTGACAGTGATCTTGCATTTCTGTAAAAGCTTGTTGACCAAATGGATATAGGTGTCATCGCACAGATCATATAAATGATTTGAAGCATAGGTTCTTCAAAGAAAAGACATATAGGAAGAAAATTATGTCTTCCCTGTATTTAAGTTTTGAATTCAGAAACCTATGTCTCTTTTACCAGATTTGCTTTGAATTATACAGAGGGTACAGATGCTGCAAAATGTTAGGCATTCACATTAAACTCCCAATATGGCACAAGATCAAATCCCTCAAAGAGCAGTTCAAGAGAGGAACTTTGTATAGAGTTACCTTCTGGATGAAGTTGTTCAAGTGTCTTCTAGGAACCAATGTCCTAACTAGGGCATAAGACCTAAATGCTTAAAGACAGTCACATGGACAACTCACACTGTCTTCTTGAGTTTCTGCTTTCTTTTACCTATTTTCTATAGAAACTTGTGGAAGGAAAAATTTCCATGTGCTAAGACAGTGCCAACTCTAATAGCGGGCATCTACCTTCCACAATACAAGGCAGAGACCTGTCTCACAGAATCATAGAATCCCAGGTTGGAAAGCACCTCAAGGATCATCTGGTCCAACCTTCCTTGGCAACAACACGGTCTAGACAAGATGGCCCAGCACCCTGTCCAGCTGAATCTTAAATGTCTCAAAGAGGACTAGGACAATTCTTGTCCCTGCGTTTTCTGGATCATGATCTTTTGCCCAGCTTTTAAAAGACCAAGGTATATGTTTCCTAGTGATGTAGCTTCAGAGCAAAGCACAGAGTATCTAGACAGCTACATGCAGGAGATACCAATAAATTTAACTGATCACTAACAAAGTCCTTCCAAAGAAGCAGCGGTGTGAACCGTCCCGCTTACTTCCCTCTACAAAGACATGGATTTGAAAATGGGGAATTGTAAAATGTGTTCATCTTCATTTGAAAAGAAAGAATATTTTCATCTGGAAATATTTTAAATAATCTAAAAGTGACAAAAAAATATATGTCGTTCCTATGGCACACATCAGTATGTACAGCTCATGACCCTTTTTTTTTCTTTTGGAATCCTAGATTGGTTTGGGATGGCAGGGACCTTTACAGATCACCTAGTTCCACATCGCCTGCTGTGGGCAGGGACATCTTTCACTGTATGGCTGGCTTCATCCCAGCCCCAAAGGGCAGTGCCACCCATGGCTTGGCTGTTTGCCCACGCTGTCACCCCCAGCCCCGCTCAGCTCCATGGAGGTCTTGAGAGATGATGGAATCACAGCTGGAGGCTGCACGGCCGTAGGCTGCATCACTTGCTGATGAGACACAGTATTGGTTAGTGATGTGATCCGTTCATTTTTTGGGTAGGCTTCAGGTCAGATTTTCAATGGCTTAAAAGTTTCTTTAAATGGGTATAGCGTGTCTCTTCTTCTCTGGCATCTGTGATGAAGAGTTGTCATCTGAGACAGTTTCCTGGTTATACCACTGTGGTGCAGTGAACACTTACTCCTAGGGTGTCCTTTCCTATCAGCCCTTAGGATATGTTACAGCTCTAAAAGAACTGAAAGCCAAGATGTTCCCTTTGTACTATTTTGATATTGAGTGAACCAATGGGCAATATTTGTGGTCTCCTTTTTTAAGCTGATACCTTAATGAGTTTTAGGGCAGTCAGACTAAAATACCATGATATTTTAAAAAAATATATTCCTATTCTTATGGCTAAAAAAGAGGAAAGAATTCGGATAATGACAGAACAAAAGGAATAGCTGAGTAAAATCAGAATCACTCATGCTGTGTTTAAGATCACTTTTAGAATTTTCTTTCCTTTTTTAATGAATACGAAGGTTTTAAGAACTATTTTCAGAGAAAGAAAAAGAGAAATAAAGCAAAGTATATTTAAGACCTCCTTGAAGACATTCGGAGTTAATAATGATATACGCTGTAGAAAGAACAACTGTGAGATGGGTGCAAAATGCCACAAACCCAGCTAATTAAAAATGAGGTTATTAGTTTTTAGTTACACTGCAGTTAGAGATAATGCTGAAGAGAGCCTGAGTGAAAGCACATTTTATGTTGTAGTAGCAAGTGCATTTTATGTGGCATTTTATTTTATTTTAAAGGGTGCTTCTATTTAGAGAGAGGAAGATTTCAATTATGAGTTAAAATGGACTCGCTGTGGCTTTTCTGTATCTTTGAGGGAGGGAGATGGGGCAAGAAGGGTACAAACTTTCCTCCAAATTTGGCATTGCACCAAAAACAGCACTGAAAATTTGTGCCTCACCATAAAAGACAGCTGTCCAGATTCCCAAGAAGTGGGAATGCCTGACATCTATGGATTTTGTTTTCCAGGGCGATCAATAGAAATTAATCACTTGGTTTGAAAGTGTAGATCCAAATATCATTCTCAATGTGATGCTAACTGTTTTCCAGTAAATTTATGGCCAGTTTTCAAAGCAACTCAGCTCCTACATACAGGAAAAAAAAAAGATTCCCTTTTAAAAAGTATTCCACATGCTAAATGTTTTTAGAAATCTGGCTGTTATTTAGATTCTTAAACAGTTGTTGAGACCTTTCAACAAGTTCATACTAATTCTTATGTACTGATCCATGAGTGTCTACGCCTCAAGCACTTTGCTGGGTATGGTTTTTTGGACGGTGTGTAATAACCACGAGTGAAATCCTCCTGCCACTCAGGTCACTGATTGAAAGCTGCTTTGGTGTTACTAGGGTCACTCTACGCATCTTGTTGGTTTGTAGAGCTTCTATCACACCAGTGGTCCTGTATTACCTACAATAAGATAAGACTACATGAACAGTAATTAATTTTTTTTTTAATGTTTCTTTGAAATACCTTTAGTTCAAACAGCAGGTTTCACTAGCTGAAGGAAAAAGGCCTCTAGAGCAGCAAAAGGAATATTTAAAAAATTTAACTGAAGATATCTGGGACTACTTGAAAAAAATTGATAGCTTACCCCCTAAAAGAAAATTATTCAACAGAACAAAATCCATAAATTGTAATTTCTTTCTCCCCATTTATCTGTTTATCCATCCACATCTGGGCTGGACTACAGTAATAGGTCATTTTCTTTGCTCCTACAGCAAGATCCAAACTAAAAATAAACTCTAATATAAAGAATTATCTACTGAACCCAACCTTTTTTTTAAAAAAGCAAATGTAAAGTGACTTTACTTGTGCATAAAACCAAGCTGAGAGAGTCTTGATGCATATCTCAGTTATAAAGAGTCGTTTAGGGAGTTCGGAAACGCATACTGCCTTTGACTTGAATTTCTTGACTATATATATATATATATATTTATTTTTCAACTGTAAGTTTTGTTTACAGAGAAGCACGTAGGAGACACGTGTGGGATCATTTTCCCATCACCGGGAGCTCTCAGCCAGCATAGTGAATACAGTCTTTAGGCTAATCTGAGGATAAAGCCAGGGAGATATTCCTCAGAGTGAAACACAATAAGACCTGCTTCTTCTTTTGGTATTTGACCAAATTAAGTGCAGTGCAGTCCAAAGGATTTAATGACTGTGCTCATACTTCTAAGATAACCAGTGCCAGAAAATATTCCTGGGCTCTGGAATACAATTGCCTATAAAGTTAAATTGTTAAGAGTTGTCCCCAGCACAGTTTTAGTGCCAGGTAGCCAGCATTTCCCCAGTCAATTTCTGGGAACTGCTCAGGAGACAACATGGGCCAAGGATGACTCTCAACAGGCACTTTGGATGAGGCCACCCAGTTTTGGAGGTTAAAAGAATTTCCCAGTACGGAGGTGGACTGATCCATGCCAGCTGGCCTCTGCTTCACAAACCAGTTCTGAGCATGTATAATTTACTAGTATAGATGTGGCTTTTGTTTCCACATTGTACATTACAGAATATCACAGAGCACAACATGAATATGATATAAAAAGTAAATTAAAATGGGAATGAAAAGTTCAATTAAACCAAGAACGGTTCCTCCAGAATCTCTTTGGTAACAGATTTAGGGGGAAAACTTTGCCTACTTGCATCCATTTTGGCTCAGAAAATATTTCAAAATTAAGAACTTAACTGTGAATTACAAAATGCAGCTCCATCCCAGTTCTAATTAGTAGAGACTCAGCAAGTTTAGGAAAAACTGTGCAGAGCAGCATCTGTTGGTTGCTCACGACGCACCGCACATACATACACATGCACACATAATTCAATGAAAATAAATAATACCTAACACTTTGAAAAGGTCACTCAGTCTTTCTGGTACAGACACTTTGCTCCCTTTGTGACCAGTTTCACAAAGAGCAGTCTTTCTAACTTCAGCCATTTAAAAAGCTAACCTTTATGCTTTAGATTCCCCTCATCTCTATTGACGCGTTCTCTTGTGCTGAGGGCTTTTCTCCTCAGGAAAACATCTCCCGCTCCCTCCCACCTACCATGCTAATCTTGACACAAACATCAGAACCTTCATCTTCAGTTTAACATTTCAAATGGGAATTTCTAAGCATCCAGTTAAAAAAAAAAAAAAAAAAAAAAAAAAAAAAAAAAAAAAAAAAAAATAAAAAGAGGGGGGGAAAAAAAAAGAGAGAAAGGGAAAATATCCTTTGGTCTATAAGCAGACCTTAGCAGAACACAGAAAACTTTCTGCACATAGGTAGCCTTCAAACATTTTCATCAGCCCTGAGCCCCTGGGCAGAGAATCTGGCTTCTCCCAAGCATCAGTCCCCTGTGCAAGATGAGGTGGAGCACAGAACACCGTGCTGAGCTGACATGTTCCTGGGTGATGAAACAGCAACCCAGCAGTCACGTAAAAGTAAACCAAAATCCAGACACTGATAAGAGGCCCAGCAGTTTCTGCTCTGTGTGACTGTCAAGACGACATTGAAAAGATGAAGCACGTCTTTCTGGGGTGGCCTGAGTCACAGCTGGGACACAGTCGATATCCTTTTAGTCTAACCTGGATGGTTTCAACATGCAGAGTCTCGGGGAGAGAGGCAAAGTGATCAGGACCTAACCTTTTAAAACACCATCTCACATTTTTTACTAAGAATAAGGAGTCCTCTCCCTCCATTGCTTCATCAGTGGCAAGGGATCAAGACAACTGCTTGTGTTGAGGAGATACAAAGTCTCTTGGTCTTAGTCAAATGAGAAGGAGAAGGTAGTCCAGTACTGCAGTGCACATCCTGGGAGGAAAATGTGGGGTGTATTTGGCTGACTAATAGAGACGTCTGTATGTACATCTCTACGAATCTCTTAACCTCCCTTCAAAGTCAACAGAGAGAAAGCAAAACTTTTCACAGAATCATGGAATCACGGAATCATGGAATCTTCAGAGTTGGAAGGGACCTCCAGAGATCATCTAGTCCAACTCCCCTGCTGACGCAGGAATGCCTACAGCACATTACTCAGGACTGCATCCAGCCGGGTCTGGAAAATCTCCAGAGAAGGGGACTCCACCACCTCCCTGGGCAGCCTGTTCCAGTGCTCTGGCACCCTCACCGTAAAGAAGTTTTTTCTTGTGTTTGAATGGAACTTCCTGTGTTCCAACTTGTGCCCGTTGCCCCTCGTCCTGTCACTGGGAACCACTGAAAAGAGGATGCCTCCATCCTCCTTCAACCCACCCTTTAGATACTTCTAAGCAAGAAGAAGGTCTCCCCTCAGCCTTCTCTTCTCCAGGCTAAAGAGTCCCAGCTCTCTCAGCCTTTCCTCCTAAGGGAGGTGCTCCAATCCCCCAGTCATCTTTGTTGCCCTACGCTGGACTCTCTCCAGTAGATCCCTGTCCTGCTTGAGCGGGGGAAGACCAGAACTGGACACAGTATTCCAATTGTGGCCTCATCAGTGCCAAGTAGAGGGGGAGAATGACCTCCCTCGACCTACTGGCCACACTCTTCCCTATGCAGCCCAGGATTCCATTGGCCTTCCTGGTGACAAGGGCACATTGCTGGCTCATGGATAATTTACTGTCTACCAGGACCCCCAGATCCTTCTCCTCAGAACTGCTTTCCAGCAGGTCCACCCCTAGCCTATATTGGTGCCCAGCATTCTTCCTCCCCAGTGGCAGGACCCTACACTTGCTCTTGTTGAACCTCATTAGGTTCTTCCCTGCCCAGCACTCCAGCCTGTCCAGGTCACGCTGGATGGCAGCACGGCCCTCTGGAGTGTCAGCCACCCCTCCCAGTTTGGTATCATCAGCAAACTTGCTGAGGATACACTCTGTCCCCTCATCCAGGTCACTGATGAATATATTTTAGTGTGCCTCAACCTAAAGGAACCCAGAAAATTGATTCCCTGATTTCGTCTTCATCTCCTCTGACTCTGAGGGCAGCCCTGGCTGACTGCAGGCCTTGGCATTGGTAGACCTTGTCAGTGTGGTGTGGTGAGGGGAGTCTCACTCTGGTCCTCCTGAAGGGTAGCTATTATGTATTATCTTTTAAATTACACCAGGATAGATCATCACACACAACAGTCATGAGGTTTAAATCAGGGTAAGGCTTCCTGAAAAGTGCTGAAAAGACAATACTCTGGCCCACAATTCATCATAACCGAAGGCAGAAGAAGGGTACACTTAATATTTCTTCAGAGTTCCTTGCCTTGTACTACATTAAGACAGCAGGATGTGCCAAGACTCATCCTGTAGTTTGGGGCCAGTCCATCTTTTAGGGAACTTCTCGTCACAAAGACGGGTTATTTCAGCACAGGATTTTGTACCTAAAAGTATAGAACAGAATATGCTAAACAAGAGCAGTTGTCCTCATTAGAAATACATTTTCTTTTCTTTCATAAAAGAAATGTGTAGGAAAAAAATTGACATCATTATTGTTGTAGTCTTTCTATTTTATTTTAATTAATGTTTTCTTTGAAATTATACACTTCTTTTTATCAAGTTCATTTTTAAGACCTTGCTTTTTCCTTATCTATTTAATGAAGTTCACCATATAATAAGAAAATGTGACTTCTGGTGATAAAAATGATTTAAAAAGAAATTATTTTGTTACAAATATCTCTTAAAAAGGACACAAATATCGACACACAAAAAATACTAATATAAACCCTGCAAAATGGATACAACTTCAAAACATAGTTTCCTTTTCTTCCAGAGACGATTTCTCTATTTTTTTGCACCAGCTTCTTTGTCTTTTTGATTTAGTTTCAGAATAAAATGAGACACAATGAATTACAAAATTATTTAAGAAAGGCGCTTCATGTATGAAACCTCATAAGCCTCACCTATTTTGTTTTATTCACCTCATTGGTTCAATACAAACATGAATCTTAAAGAAGCTTCTGAAGGCCATGGAATAATATCACTTGTAGGATATATAGCCTCCTTTGTTAAGGAGGCAGGAAGGCTGATCCTTAAGAAGTCTTCTCCTAACATAGTTGTAATGGAAAATATCCGAGAACCATAGATGAAAGTAGTTGTTCTTTCTTTATGTAGCTGGGCTGAGTCTTGTTGGCAGAGCCACAGGACATGATGCAGTTTCCAAAATGAAAACAACATACACATTGTTGTCCAAACAAGATTTGGACCACACTCACCCATTCCTGCCTGATATGCTTCTTCTCTGGTTTCTTTCTGGGAAACTGGTACCATAGGTGCAGAAAAAGCAAATCTCTTTTCCAATCTCTTTATTTACACTGAAATCTGCGGAAGTGCCTCAGTTTCATCCCTTCCTTTTCATAAGCACTGTCTTTCAGCAGTGTGAGGTATTGGGAATGCAGAGTTTCTGCCCGATACCAATGCCTTCACAAAGGGCAAGGGAACATCATGCGCGTACATGGTGTTATCACAATCATTACGTCCTTCGAAACCAACCTGTTCATTGCAAGTCTCCTCTTCAAGCACTGACCCATCCCAAGCCTGCTTAATGATGAAATCTGGCAGTATCCCAGCTTGAGTTGGCCCAACCTATTTGGCTTATGAGATCTGACAGGATCACAGCTGGAAGTGCCCCAGGAGATCTGATGGGATCACAGCTTGAGAAGGCTTAGCTATAGACACAGCATATAAACATTGATCCAAAGATCTGCATAAGAGTTGAATTACATCTGAAAATGAAACCTTGCCTTCAGCTTCAAGAAAAAAAAACAAAAAAGCACAAACTTTTATAAGAATATATCATTCTTCCATTTGCTTTCTTTTTTTTTTTTCCTAATGTCTTCATGCACTGCCTCAGACAAAAATATAAACCTGCCAATGGATTACAGGATTCTTATGAGGATTACTTCCCAATCTAGCAAACCTTAGGGCATGAAGAAGCACGAAGATTACTGCCAGTTTACCCAGCTCTCAGAATTTCTTTATGTTTTACGAGCCACTTTTGTGGGTGCGAGATCATTTCCTGTGCCAAAAAAACAGATAAATCTCACCTCAACTCACTTCTGGTAACAGGATCAAAAGTGACTGCCACTTTTTTGTCTTCAACAGCGATTCTCCCTCTTTTTTTATTAGTACTATTGTATTTGTATTGCATTATCTGATGTCAAGGAAGTTACATGACATAATGAAATACAACCAGCATATTTTGTTTTGATGCTTTCCATAAGCTAGCTTTATGGACCTAACTTTGGTTTGCTTCTCATAGCATGATCATGAGGATCTGCAAGGTGAGTTTTTGAATGTGACTATTGCATGACTCTACATTTATGTTTTGGAGTCCATAAACACAACCTCTTTCCCACTTTTATGCTTCCTGATATTGGGAAATAAGGTGAGAAGAGATTTGGATATTTTAATGTTAATATGCAGGTATGAATCTAAGAAGTTCTAAATGAAAACAAACAAACAAACAAACAAACAAGACACAACTGTTTATATAAATAAAATTATAACAAAAAATGATGCATAATTGTAATTTAGACACTTATAAGATTAATGATTAATGACTGCATTTGGATATATTAGAATTGTAGGCATTCACTGTGATGATGTTGTCTTCCTTTCCTTCACTGTACTATTTTCATTGCAAGATTGCCTATAAGACTCCAACAAAGACCAGAGCTGCTGCACAATGGACTGTACAAACTGAACAAGAAGAATGTACCTGACTCAGAGACAGATCAGCAGCTTTGCTCTTCACTTCTGCTAAATGAATTCAGAAAGATCCTTCTCACTCATGACATCAAGTGAGTTTTCTTGATTTTATTAAAGTTTCAGACTATGTGGCTTCATCAGTTAGCAGTAGGAATTCACTATGCCTTCTTGAAGAATCCACATTAAAAAGAAATTATTTTTGGACATCTGTCTCACATGGAAAACATGACATGCAGAAATGCTGAACAGCTTGTCAATAACAACTAAGGAAATACCTTCAGATTAGCTTGTTTTCTACCATAAACTAAAATACCTCCTCAGCACCTGAAACTCAGCTAAAGTTCATGGAAATCAGGTCATAAAGACTTTCCTTGTCCATCTATCTAAAGCAGTGTTCTTCAACCTTTTCAGGTTACTGACCCACCTTATTCAAGTAAAAATTTTCTCTGACCCTCTTACATTAACTATGAAAATAGGAGTACATAATGTATTTATGATAACAATGATATGCCTGTATAATTTAGTTGTGTGCATGTTTCAAGAGGTCGAGGGAGAACACTTGACCTTGAAGAGGAAGGGTGAGTGTGGAAGAGTTTCATTGCCTTTGTTGATATAAAATTTTTAACTGCCTCAAACTGACATTGCTTGTCTTTCATGACCATTGCATCACAGCCCAGAATATAGGAAGCAACCTAAGATGGTCAGTAAATATTGCTCAGTAATATAAGTTTTTTGGGTAATAGTTTCCCTGTCCTATAACATATTTGAAAAATATGGGAAAAAAAGCTTTTTCAACTTTGACAAAGAGCTTCTTCTTCCCATCTTCTTTCTTTAGCCATATATTGTTCCATTTCATTCAAGAAAGACTTTTTCATATACAAAATTTTTCGTTGTAAAATTGTCAACATGTCAGTGTTCCCCCCCTACCTCAAGAAGCGTTTTGTGAAACAGCTAGCACAGAAAATGGACCTGATAAAACACAATCACAAACTTTTGGCCTAGCAAGGCTGCACCTTACATAAGTTTGTACCTCATTCCTGACCTGTCCACCATGTGTGGTATTTGGAATATAATTGTGTTTGAACGTTGCATGAAGTTCATCAAAATCAGTGACATAATTCCTTATTTCAATCCCCAGCTTTTCCAAATCACAGTTCTCTCCATACGGGGAGACATAAGCTGCCTGTAGAATTCCTATTTCACAAACGAGAAAGATGAGGTGGATGGTTTGGTGTGGGCTGCTGGGGTGGACCAAGTATATGAGGTTCCTCACCTTACACATATCCAGCCAAAGAAGTAGAGTAGGCGGTCAGAAAAAAAAAAAAAAAAAAGTAACTTAGCAGAACAGATATTTTAGAGGGCTAAAGATATTCAGAAGTTGATTTATGTCTTCTAACTTAGACATTCATAATGTAGGTGTTGATGTCTGTTAAACTCCCTAGGGTCTTTTGAGGTGTGATGCATGTCAGCTAAAGTACACAGCTAAAGTAGATCAGATGAATTGCTCCCTAAAAGTACTCAGCACCCCGGTAACTGCAACGAGTGACTGCAGAGCCTGAGGTGACTTGCTCAGACGTAGAGGTCTGCTGAGTAGGTATCTGAAGGTAGATGAGATGAATCCTGGATGAGGATAATCTATCAGAAAATATGCTTAAACTCCCAGCTCTGCTGCAGACCTCCTGCTTTCAGGCACCGGGGAAAACGTCGCTTACAGAAAATAACGGTTGGATTTCATCCCTCTTCAGGCCTTGCACGGGAACGAAGGTGACTGAAGTGGCCAGAAGGAGGGTGGTCTGAGCATTGCTTCCAGAGGAGCTGTACGAGTTCTTGAAGTGTATTGTTTGAAAAACGATGGTGCATAAGTTAGCGAGGCTGCAGGGCAGTAGCTTACCCAGTGTTAGCATAGCTGACATGCTGACAGTTTATATGGAATTTATGTGCCCATTTACTCTGCTTTTTATGGGAAAACATGTTGTTACCTTACAGCTGCCACATCACATGCTACTTATCCTGCCTCAGAGCTACAGAGCACCTTCCTCAAGGAAATATACATACATCAATAGGTTATGTATTTTTTAACAACATTGTAAGGGGGAAATGATAAAATATGCATTATACTGCATACTAGCAGCTTTTAATTTTTCTATATAATTTATTTAGCAGATTTAACTTATTCTATAACCATTTGCAGTTGTTCTCTTCTTTCCCATTCACATATTTGGAGTCAGATAAAGAAGTCAGGAGTAAGGAAGTATTTTCAATAGGATAAAAGAACAGTATGAGAATCTGTTGAGGTTCTACAGTAGTACCAAAATAACAGGAATAAATACATAAAACATGGATGGTAAAGGATGCTTAACAATTGACTATGAGAGCATATCAAATGGTAAATCAGATAGCAGAAGGCTGGAATTGGTGACAGGAATTACCATCCAATCTTTCTATTCCAAAAAATGTTCTGAAAAGGAAAATAAAAAGAAATAATCCTACTACCATTATACCTTCTACCAACTTCTCTTACCGATATCCTTCCTCATTCAGCTGATAAACCATGTTTCTGCCTGGAAATATTCCATTTTCTCATTTCAGTAAGGGAAAAACTTGAAAAAGTGGTTTTATCCTCCTGAAGTGATGCCTTAAAACTGATTTCAGTAATGATGTGGGTAATTACTTGCTACAGACCCTAACATGAAGAATAGCCCAAAAAAAGCCATTGCTGGAGTGCTATTACATTCCATTGAGCTGACGCTCGTTTAATTAGAACAGCTGATTTTATTTAATATAAACCCAGTATAATGTTTATGTTCTGCTAGAGGTTGAACCAGAACCTCATTTACCTGAGACTTGGGGGTGAAAATGCACCAGCTGCTCTCTTCCATGGCTCCAAGGGCTGAAAAGCCAAAAGCAGTTTTTATATTTTAATATAGGATTGGAAAATTAGCTCACAATACAGTCAAAACTCAAACCCCAGGATTTCCCACATCTCCAGCACCAGCTATTGGTACAAAAGCATTTTATACAAGAATTGTTCACCAGAGCTTGCTGGCAGGTTCCCTTTCTTTTTCCCTGCCTTTACAAGAATGTGAAGATACGTTGGTGATTACACCTTCAGACCAAGAAAAAGCGAAGGTATAAAGCTGAGTTACGCATTTGGATCTGAAAATGGCAGGAATTATCAGCTACCTGAAACACTGCATTTGGGCTGCTTTCCCAATAATAACACTAGGCTTTTCTGGATGAAATGGCCAGTGTTGGTTCAACCTGACCAACAGGAACGCTGAGTCTCAAGAGATCATGTCCACATCAGTTGGACCCCCCTGGACAGAAAGTTATCAGCCATTACTGAAGTTTGAATACGGAGGCAACAGAGAATCTATATACTACTATACACAGCCCAGTTCCCAACACTGACAGAAAATCTACAAAAGCTTCAAGATATGCATTGTTTAAAAAAAGTGGTGGGGGATGACATTTGTCACTATTTCAAAGTAGCTCCAGTGTTTTGCCCATGTCTCTGCCTAGGTGTGCATCTTCCTCAAGCCCTCGGGATTGTATCATTCGGAAAAGCACCTACTTTACGAAGGAGAATCCAGAATTTAGGAAGGCAACTAAATTTATACAAGACTGGGGACTGAAAAACTTTGTTTTCTCTGAGGTAAAGGTTGTGTTCTGCTAACCTGAAATGCTCATTTTTCTTTTTTCTCATAGGGTTTTCTGGCACCTGGTAGATATCTGTATTTGGAGAGAGCAGAACTTTTACTGACAATGTGTGTGTTCATCTGCAGCCACCCACCGCAGAAGTTTCCTTGGCTGCGCATTTTAGGATTTAGGACAGAGCCCCACTTAGGTTCTGGAGGGCAACCAGAGAGACAGATGACAGAGAGCAGCCATGCGAGGTGTAAGTATAACCTATGTAAACATACTGCCTATTTCAAATAAATGCTTTGATTTGCCTAGTGCTGCTTGCAGCAACTGGTTGAGCTTTGAATATTAAACAGCAGTGGGTGATTTTTTTATTTTTGTGTTTTTAATATTTTTTTAGGTACAGAAGGATTCTCTTACCATGCTTGTGTAGCAATCAGGTGCTAGCTACTAAATGTTTCTAACATGTTGCCATTTGATTTTTTAAAGCTTATTGTCTATGAGATGACAGAAAACATTAGGGATGCTTAGATACAACATTCCTTTTTTTCTGAATCAGAGAGCGGAGAAAGGCTCCTCAACCTTTAAGTCCCAGGACCAAAGAAAGATTCAATTGTATCATGGATGGCAACGCTGAGAATGAACTTTATGAGAGAAAGCAAATAATCTGGTTATTGAGGTCCCTCTAAACTAGAGAAAATTGTGAAGGAAGAATATTTTTGGTAGCACTGGGCAGATGAGGCCCCTTGAATCAAGACATTGGGGACACCAAGGTGAACTTTCTGAAGACAGCTCATATGAAACTTTGAATGCTAACGTGGAGAAGAAAAGGAGGACAAAAAGGAGCAGACAGGTAAACCAAATCTTACTATATGTGGTGTCAAGAATCCTAGAAGAAAGACAAAGAAAATGGATGAAACTCTGGTTTTAACTCGTCTTTAAATGTTTGAGCTCCGTTACCAGCAGAATGTGGCCAGTTCCCTTCAGATGATTCTCCATCTCCTTCTTTTTTCCCATTTTACAGACTTGCTTCCTGGCTGCTTAATGATACAGGGCCTTTTCTTCATCCCAGGACTAAAGTAATGAAGTACCACTGATGTTTGTCCCCCAGGTCAGAAATTCATTATGAACCTACCCACCATCCGATGAATTTTGCCATCCAGCCTCTAGTCAGCTATTAATTATACACCCTTTCCCTCTCACAACAGCTCCTGCTGTAGCAATGTCCTGACATCCATTTTACAGATGGGGCTTAAGTACAGAGAGATTAAATGTCTTATATCAAGCCACAAGTTGAGTGTACGTGTGACACAATTCTGCCCGGCCAACAGGTCCTAAGATTTGTCATCCCTTTCCTTACACCAGTGTCCATTAGTGCTCTACTAACACATAGGCCAGGAAAGATAAATCAAAAAGCCACTGCAGTCTTGTCACATCCTTTTCTGTACCTTGGCTGAGGCCCAGCACAGTATCTGACCTGAAAGTAAGGAAAAGCACTGACAGAAACACCTTGTGGGACTGAAACCAAGTGCAAACCAAGTTTGGTGATGACACTAAGCTGTGTGGAGCAGTTGACATGTGTGGAGGGAAGGGATGTCATCCAGAGGGACCTGGACAGGCTTGAGAGGTGGGCCTGTGCAAACCTCATGAAGTTCGATAAGGCCAAGTGCAAGGTCCTGCATGTGGGTCGAGGCAATCCCATGCACAAATGCAGGCTGGGTGGAGAGTGGATCGAGAACAGCCCCGAGGAGAGGGACTTTGGGGTGCTGGTAGATGAGAGGCTCAACATGAGCCAGCAGTGTGCACTTGCAGCCCAGAAGGCCAACCGCATCCTGGGCTGTATCAAAAGAAGCATGGCCAGCAGGTTGAGGGAGGGGATTCTGCCCCTTTACTCCGCTCTCATGAGATCCCACCTGGAATACTGTGTCCAGCTCTGGAGGTCCCAGCATAAGAA
The DNA here is from genome assembly GCA_008921705.1 of Burhinus oedicnemus. Lineage (NCBI taxonomy): Eukaryota > Metazoa > Chordata > Aves > Charadriiformes > Burhinidae > Burhinus > Burhinus oedicnemus. The sequence goes on from VFFE01008974.1 coordinate 2,712,960, forward strand.
GGACGTGGACCTGTTGGAGCGGGTCCAGAGGAGGGCCACGGAGATGATCAGAGGATTAGAGCACCTCTGCTATGAGGACAGGCTGAGAGACTTGGGGTTCTTCAGCCTGGAGAAGAGAAGGCTCCGAGGAGACCTTCTAGCAGACTTACAGTATCTGAAGGGGGCCTACAAGAAAGCTGGAGAGGGACTTTTTACAAGGTCATGTAGTGATAGGACGAGGGGTTATGGATTCAAACTGGAAGAGGGTAGATTTACATTAGATCTCAGGAAGAAATTCTGTACTCTGAGGGTGGTGAGGCACTGGAACTGGTTGCCCAGGGAAGTTATGGAGGCGCCATCCCTGGAAGTGTTCAAGGCCAAGCTGGATGAGGCTTTGAGCAACCTGGTCTAGTGGGAGGTGTCCTTGTCCATGCCAAGAGGGTTGGAACTAGATGGTCTTTAAGGTCACTTCCAACTTAAACCATTCTATGATTCTATGACTCAATGCTCTTTGGCTATATGTAGAGGCCTTATGGGAGGACTCACAAGGAGAAGATAAAAGAAACAAAGAACCAAGTCAGGTAACTACTGCCAATAAAGAAATCTTGACCTACTTTTGCAGAGGATTTGTAGAGCTCTCCAAGATACATGTGGCTTTAGTGTTAGAAAAGGCCTGTTCAGGAACATAAGTCCATACAGTTTTGTTTTGTTTTCCTGAGAAAACAAATTGCATAAGGGCAAAGACCTTCTTGTTATAAGACGACTGCGTAAATGTTCACCTTGCATCACTGGAAATAAAATTTTAAGAATTAGCTGAACTCAACAGAGAGACCAAGGGAATGGCACAGCAGTTCTGTTCAGGACAGGGGGAGGTTCAGAGGAGAAGGTAGAGATTGAGGCTAACATAGGTCAGGTCGGGGCAAAAGAGCTCCACTTTTGGATGAAAGCTATCAGACTTTCAAAATGAGCAGTGAACTGTAGAGGGGATCTGACTTAAATCCTGGACTTCCACTGTTGTTACCCTGGAGAGGTGGGAACCCCTTTGCTTCCCATTTAAACCAGGAATGAAAATTCTCCATTTAGGGAATTGAAGTTCAAATGGAGCTGTCTGCATGTTGCTAAAGACAAGCATGCTTTCATTAACTTTTCTAGCATAAATGAGATCACCAATAAAGAAAATTATAATAAAGTAGCTTGGTTTAAAGTTTTGTTGTTGTTGTTGTTGTTGACGTTGTTTTATTAAGCTATGAGATATAACAAATCACATAACCGTCTTTTAAATTGACATGCACCCAAAATTACCAATGTTACAGTAAAACCATTTGTGAGAAAAGCATGAAAAAGATTGAGTCATCCGTAAAATGTCCCAAATGAGCAATTTTGAACTCCTTCAAACTCTTGAATGGACTGACTTGTAACTTTCCAGGTAGTTAAACCTTCACCTTAAGATAAAGTGATCAGACTTTCATTAACAAATATGGCCTGAATTTTGAAAAATGAGTCGTAATTTGAAATATCTCAGTTGATCAGTTGCCTTTATTTCCATGTGCTGAAAATCTGGCTCATTGAAGTAGGCTTGACTATCTACCTGGAAATAAAACCAACCAAAATCAGTAGCCAATTTCGAAAATTTAAGTCAAAGTTTAAGTTGATTATTCCTTTAACAAAAGAAATGAATACATTTCATCCCAGCTTTTACAGAAAACTGAATTGAATCTTTACTTGGAGGCTATAACAACATTCTGGGTTCATAAATGCTGTCTTGTAATTTTTTTGCATTTGTCTGTCAGGCTGCTACTCATTAAATTCATTCTCTAAACTATTTGGGGTGGGACCCTATTGTACCCTTGACGTAGTGGAACTTTGATGTGTGAATAGAACCCTTAAATGTAAATAATAAACAAAACTCTTAATGCTGTTAATGATAAGGGTGATAATGTTTTATTTTTTTTAAATAGTAACTCATTGATGAAGTTCACTAAGATATAAGATGGAATCCTGGCCAACTTGGATTATAATTAGACTATGATAGTATGTTTGCTCAAAATAGGTAGTCACTGCATGATATGTGTTATAAGAGCTTTTATTTGTTGTGGAAAACTAACAAAAAAAGTCCAAAAAACAAACAAACCCAAACAAAAAATTACTGTCTTAAAATCAACAAGAAATGTGCTGTGTTTTCAGAGATCTTCAGTATTTAAAGAAACGTAAAGCATAATCCATGCAGAGCCCCTGAACATTAATGGACATTTTACGATTTGCTAGAGACATAATATAATATATTCTTTGTTCAATAACTTAGGAGAAAACAATCAATATAAGGACAGTACAGACTGCTAGTCTCAGGGTTCCCTACGGGGCTTTTGGCCTCTTCTGTAATGGACTGTGTTGTTTTTAGTGCTGCAGTGGCATCGTTTAACTTAACATGACACTTCCTTCACTCATCTGCTGCGAGGATGTTTGCCAGTCAAGAGGAGAAACATTAAATGGAATAAAACTAGAGGAGTTAAGATGAAAAGCATTTCCCAAAGGCACAAGGAGAGGTTTCCAAGAATACAGCAATCTGAGATTTAGGAGGGTGATCAGCCTGCAGCCAGATTAAGGTAGGAAAAGATATATATATATATATAAACCAGGTTCAAATCTAATTTACATAAAACTGCCGTTGTTCTTCTTAGAGAGGACAAAATAGGCAAAAGGCCTAAGGGTTGCCTCACTTCTTTTGGGAGCCTTTCCAGTCAGTGAAAACTTAGACTAAGAGCTTAATCTCACTCTCAGTCTCAGTTTGTGGTAAGTGGTTCCTACAAGAGAAGACGACCGCACAGGAAGAGATGAGGGCTCACCACAACACATTATGTTATGGCTGTTTTCTGCTCTTTGCAGTGACACGGGGAATGAAGAATTTATTTGAGCTGTCCTGAACCTGCTTTCTTTCACAGTAAAGCACTAGGCAAACCCATAACCATCTCAGGCTGCATTAACACTAGAGGTCCGAAGCCATTCTGTATTGAGAAAGGCATGCGCAGCACAACCTGTTGGTTTTCTATTGCTCCATACCTTATATTATGAGTGAACACATGCAGTAAGACTAGGAAACCTATTCCCCTGAAACCAGTTAATTCCTCTTCACTGTCTGCAGTCCATAAGAAATGTGTTATAGGAAGGGACTGGAGCAACTTGTCAATACCAGAAGTTAAAGAACCCTCAACTGGCAGACACTCAAGCAGTGAGATGATTTGATCTGTGCAATTAATTTTTAAATGATGGTTATGAAGGCTGTGGGACTTAGGATCAGTGATTTGCATTTCAATAAACACCAGTTCAGAAATTCTTAAGTGTTACTGGAGAGCAATTGATGGCTTAACAAACTTTATTAATTTTCAGTTGAATGTTTAGGGTGATTCCACTTTGAAATGGGATATGGATCAATGCTTTTCTTGGCAGTGGTCAAAACTAAAAAGGTTGGGTTCAGATAAGTATAGAAGCTTGCATTGTGTCCAAAGCCTACCTGACAGGCTGATTCTAATGTCTCTGGTTTTGATAAACTTAGCTATAGTCATTATTATCTCAGTGCTTTTTACTTACAGATATGTGAGCATTATGAACCACTTTCCTGTTGGTTATCTTCTGATACGTGTCTGTTAAAGGTTATTGATAAAAGAGGATGTTAGCTATACACCAACCATATATTCAGACTCTCATCATTATTAGGCAGCTGTTTTAGCCATTAAATAAAATTTCTATAAATGTTATATTTGACCATTTCCCAGATCACATGCTTTGATTATATGATATCCTTAATAGTTAAGTAAAACCATGAATGTATGGATCAGCCCATAGGTATTGTCTCTAGGTATGAAAGGGAATGTCTTTTTCTCAAGCTGCAGACATCTTGTGCATTACTCTGTTGTGCAGCTTCTTGTTCCTTAAGTTTCAATTTGCTTCAACTGCGTAGTAGACTTAGATAGACCTCTTATTTCTTAGTCCTTCAACCCATTTGTCCAGTAACCCTGTGCACCACTCATTTCTGTTCCATGTAGGTAATTTTACCCTATGCACCAGCATGACCAGTTGTTCCTTTGAAATCAAAGGCTTACCCCACAGCTAAAGCTCAGGCATCCCAGTTCCTTTTCATTAGGATCAGCTTCTCTGCAGCTGCTACAATCTTGCATTTTTCAGCTCACATTTATATGCCAGAAAAAATTAAGCAAGCATTCATTTCATACATGGTACCCATAAAATCTCTAGCATCATTGAACTGCATTATTATTTCCCCCTAGGAAACAATTCTCAAAAAAAATACAAATGAAAACCACAATCTATATATTTACATTATTTATAAGTTCTCAAGGATTATTTCCCTGTACTAAAAAGAGTAGAGATATTGCTACATGGGAAATCTGGGAAACTTCTTTTTTTTTAATCCAAAATTTCTGCAAAAAAGAAGGAATAACACTTTCTAGTCATGCACAACTGTAAGTTGTGTAATGGCAGAGTAAAGAAACATGATGCTTCTTTTGTTTTCTGTATTTCTTTCTACCTCTAGAAAAAGGTTTAATTTTAATCTTATTTGGCAACTATAAAGGCTACATTTTCATGAAACTTCATCTCCTAAGCATGATAAACTTTTTTAAAACACTGGCCCTCATTGTATGAATATCTTTCTAATATGGTATTAAAAACTTTGGGGAAAAAAAAGATGAGAGGGAATGTTTATGAAAATGCATAATCACAAGTATGCATACAGCTCATGCACATATAGATAAGCATGCACGTATAGAAGTATTTATACACACCGTGCTGAAAGTCTCTTAATTCAGATATATACATATAAATGCATACATATGCCTACACCAACATGTCAAGTTAATTTTTTCTTTGAAATGGAGACTTCATTTCAATACAATCAAAGTGCAACTTAATGTAATGATGTTCTTTTTCATTAAGAAAAAATTGTAAACACTTCATCTTTGTTCTGTACTGCAGAGGTTCGTGAGAACCAAACTATGATAGCCTGCTGTTACAAGATCCCTTAAAGGCAGAACATAAACAAACATCCTAATCGGTAAATTGAAAATTAGAGTTCATTTTTCCCCCCTTAATGAATGCAGTTTCACTGGCAAGTACTCAGCTTCATATTCAGATTCAGCTCAGTGAAAGCAGAATCATAACGGTGGACTAGACAGATGACTAGTTTCTCCCAAAATACTGTGCTGAGGACTGTGTCCTTGAGACAGAAGCTTCCTTGACAGACACTCCCAAGTCTTTTCTTAGCCTGTGCAGAGGTAATACCTTTTAGGCATAACACACAGCACCGTGAGGCATCCCAGTCCATTCCAGCAACAACATAAAATGCACGGGTGGTGTGCTGCAGAAATTTTCACTTGACCCAAAGTTAGAGGCAATGAGGCGAAGACAGAGAAGAGGACTAGGCAGCTCAGCTGAAGTGGGGAGAATGGGAAGCCCTGAGGAGCATGGTGTGGTTTTCGCTCTGTCATTTGTCTTGGACCATCTGCCTGGCCTGGCACAGCCAGCTGCTTGGGGGTCTTTAAGTACGGGCATGGAAAATGGCTTCAGAAATGTCTATATCTGCTCTGTGGGTGGGATTCCAGCATGGACTTCATTTTTGGGTAACAGCAATGGTTGCTGTAGCTTAACTTACAAGGAGAACCTCCCATGAGAGTGGTAATGAAACAAATTTTCTATATGCCTGTGTAAACAAGTTGCATGAACCAAAAAGCCCAAGGCAGAGTCAGGGAGCTTGTGCAGTCTGTTGCCACAGCTGAGCTGGGGGCCACAGCAAACGGCTCCAGGCTGTTAGAGAGAGATCTGGAAGGGCTTCGTGCTCTGGGATACTTCCTCAGAGCAGAGACCACGAGGAAAGTACTTCGCACAGATATAGAAAGTGTTATGGTGGAACCCTATGGCGGGCATGCTGTATGAGTCAACTTCTGTTTTCTATGTAGTTTGGTATTTCAAGTGTGGTTTATTGTGTTATACTATTTATAAACTTTTTCTGAGTATTAAATGTTACGTTTCAATTAGGAAGCTTATTTTGAAAACTAAGTGGAAACTATTTGCAATTACTTATCTAGGATTTTGCATTATGTTAGGGCTAGACTCCGAAATCCCGTCCAGAAAGACAAAGCCCTTTCCGGTGCTTCCACATAGGATTAACACAAGGGCAGGAGGAAGAGAAGTGTAAGCAGAATATCTCGGTATTGCCTGGACCTGTTACAATCACATCCCTGTTTCCATAGGGAAAAAAAAGATAAACACTTGCAAATAATTTACTATAAATAAAAGACACTGTAGCTGTTTTCAAACCATGCAACTTAGATAATGCTTCAATTCTCCCGTCACACCATTTTTAACAGGATAGAGAAGCAATCTTATTTAAACGGAGTGTTAAATTTTCAGACCCCGCCTTCTGCATGAGAACTGTCAAGCTTTAAAAGTCCATCCTTTTTTCTAAGGGTGCTGCCATCCTGAACGAATGAGGCAGAAGGAAATAACTGGCTTGATCATGTCAGGCAGTGAGTAATGCTGATGTCAGACACCAGCCCTGAAAGATGCTGAAATTGTAAGTCTCGGTGGTTTTCTGGTTTGAAATGCTGAGTAGAGGGATAGTGGATTATGTAGCTGAAGAACTGCTGAAAACGAGTTGTCTTGGTTGTGTCAAAATCTCCTCTGTGATGAGCCTGGAAACCTCATCATGAGTCTCAAGAAAGCCATTTCTTATGCTAATTATTTCCCTCAACTGTGCATCCAATTTAAAGTGTCATTTGAGATTCAGATACTCTGCACATGCACAAGATTTGAATAACTGATTGAATGTACACACTGGGTCGTACAGACTTGCTCCTCAGAAAAAAATCCTTTCTGTCTGTTTTAGGAAATCATCATGAAAGAAAATGGTGCAGTATCGACACCACACCTAGAAATACTCCAAATACCTGAAAGCCTGGGTGAGAACTACACTTCAACGCTAAGGTCCATCTGACAGCCTACATAATTTTGATCTTCACTCTCAATGGGTGCCTTGATTCAGAAAGAAGTGCAATATTCAGCGCATTACTATTTGAATCAGCAAAGCTGAAAACAAGGTGAAAGTTTTTGTTAACTTTTAACAACAAATCTGGTCAACGTTCTCCACTGTCGTGTTTTTCACCCTTCTGTTTTCTTTCATCTCAAAGAGATCAAGCTCTAAGGAAAATGCTAAAGTTGTCCTAACAAATTCTATATGACCAAAAAAAAAAGAAAAACAAACCCCAAACCCAAAACCACCCACCTTCAAAAAATCAGAAACCTTGCATTTATTTGTCATGTGGCAAATTTGGAATAAATTTTGTTAGTCAAATGATTATCCTTTTTTCAACGCAGTTACTGTGATGAATATTGATCTGAGTCATCTTGTCCACACATTCCTTTCCCCCTGCTTGTCAAAAGCTTGATAATGATCTCATCTCTACAGTGAAAAATTACAAGAATGTCTACACTGCAGATTTCAACACACTGTAAGGATCTCTGAAGTAGCATATAACAGAAATTAGACCAGAAACCAAGTCTACGCAGTAATCTACACTTTCTCTGCAGAGCAGCTTCACACAGTACGGCATGCTGGCCTTCCGAGTCTGCACAGCTCAGACAACCTGTTGACTTTGTTCACTTTTCAGCAGATTTAGTTCACTTTTTGACTTTTTTCTTATCTAGAAAATGTGAAGATAAAGGGATAATCTCTCCAAGGCAAGTCTAAATCAACAGACTTTCCATGCAAGATATTATGTTAATGCAACATGCCATTTTAACAGCAGCTCTTGACTGAGGTCTGGGTTGGTATTGTCTAGGTTAAAGGGGAACCGCTACAAGTAGAAATTGGTTTAATCCCTAGTTCAGGCCCACGCAGCCAAATTTTAGGATGATGTGTCTCCAGGTTTTAGGGATAAATCCATTTTTGCATGGAGCCAAATACACAGCAAGCATTGCTGTGCTGCTAAATAATGAAGAACATGTGTCTGGATCAAAACCATTGCTCAGACACGTAAGCATAAGCCATGTTCTGACGGTGTTTGCCACATAGGAATTGTTTATATGACCCTTATGGCCAGGTTTCAGCGACCGCCCTTCTCAGCACATTCTTTGACCTCATAAATACCCTTTTTTTTTAAACACAGGGTCTGACACCAGATAGGGAGCTTCTGTAAGGGTGAACCCACTGGTACTTGGAGAAGTTCATGTCAGATAACAACATAAGTCCCACAGCAGTTTAAGTAAGTTTAACACAACAAACACCAACGTAAAAAAAGTAGAGACAACAAGCTGACAGCGCCTGCTGACTTCAAGCCAGCACTTAAATTTTTTCCCTAAGGTAAACTCTCCAACCCCAGAAAGTATTTCGTTTATGACAGAGCAGTGCAGTGGCGGCAGCAGCCAACTTCCAAAGTAATTATTGCTGTTAAACTGAAGTGGGCTTTAAACATTTCATTCAGATCGATTTATTCAAAAGTGTTTAAGGCTCAGCCAAGTTTACTACTGGTGTGGTCGTGGGACACTTTACGGTTTATCATAATGTTTGATCAGTTGCAGTGGGACATGAGCAGAGGTGAAATGCAAAGCAGGTGGGAAAAATCTGTTGGGTGTTTTTTCTGTTGTCGATATTCTTATTTGTGGAGCCATTTTTGTGCTTGGCAAGAGATGGAGGAGGTTGGGGAGAGTCTGAGATGTAAAGCAGAATTAACTGTTGAACATCTCTTGTATTCTCCAGTGGAGGGTTAAAGTTTATGAAAGATTTTAAATCTTTCTTTTCCTTCCTAATTTTGAGTCTTCCTTTTACTGCTTTTCTTCTT